>NTHP01000389.1:51902-123150 GCA_003416845.1 Oplegnathus fasciatus | reverse complement strand
CAAAAAAAAAAAAGAAAAAAAGAGAGAGACCGGTCTGGGAGCCTAAAAATAGCTATATGCATTTGCATTGCTTTGTCGGCAGTGAAGCCAAACAGATAATCTCGGCGTGCAGATTGGCTGTGTGATTTGCATTCGGAGTGTGGAAAGCTGCAGGTGATTTGGGCTTTTTTTTTTTTTTTAAATTGCCCGAATTGCAAGATTATCCACGGAGGTGCTCGCGATCACGGCACATAGGTTGCTGTGTTTTGACAGATGCTGGCGGGGATGATCATATGTGCAGCCCGCTTCACCCTTTTTCATACATCAGCGAACGTCATGGAGCCGCGCTGTTCGCACACACACACAGAGGAGTGCAGCAGAACAGGATGCTGTGCAGGAGTTGCACAAAATGAGCGAAATATTTGATGCCCCAAACTCGAGCTCTTGAGGGTTGTGCAAACAGCCAAACTTAGCATAATGGGACCCCCGTCAATAGAAAAAAAAAAAAAATCAATTCATGCATCATGCACTCCGACTTTGCGGACTATTGTAACGGCAATGCTTCACTTTCTGCTTAATCACATGTTTCTCTCAGAGATCAATGGGCTTTTGTGACCGCATATGTGCAAGGTTGCAATTTTGGAAGTGCTACTTCTATTGAGGCACACCAGCACGCACCTGCACTGGCAGATTATTTGTCCCCAGTGTGTGAAAAGAATAGTAAGGCTGGATAGAGTGCTGCTCAGCATTTGCTTCTTGGCTGACACGTTTTCATGTTGAAAAGTCAATATGCAGGCCAAGTGTGAAAGCCATTCTGCTGCAATGGTCCGAGCAGGAAGCCATGTTCAAGCAAAAGTTGTCGGTTATATTTGTTTGGTGCTTACTTGTTCTGAATAACTTATTTTTGTGTGATTTCATCATCTCATTGTGCAACACAGATCGTCCAGGAATTCAATACACTTGTGGCTCTGTACCGTGAACTGGTCATCTCCATCGGCGAAATC
Organism: Oplegnathus fasciatus; assembly: GCA_003416845.1. Taxonomy (NCBI): domain Eukaryota; kingdom Metazoa; phylum Chordata; class Actinopteri; order Centrarchiformes; family Oplegnathidae; genus Oplegnathus; species Oplegnathus fasciatus. Next base: position 122,167 of record NTHP01000389.1, on the reverse strand, counting down.
ACCGTGGACTGTCCTTCCTTACGGGCCGAAATGCTGAAGACCCGAACTAAAGGCTGCGAAATGGCGAGAGCGGCGCACCACAGTCTCTCCTTGATATCGGGGTGAGTTGCGCACAGACGCTGTCCGTGGTGCTGAAAGCGAGTGCCCGCGCAAAGAGCTCTCCTCGCCCGTGAGAGTGCAAACCGCACCAAATGGGGCGCTCTGCAACACCGCTGCGCCCAAAGTTGTAAAGTGTCTAATTTTACCAAAGCACATCTCGGATTTGCATAAGCATCCCCATTTTTAGGCACACGTACACTTAAGCCTGCTCCTCTACGCTTCAAAGAAATCATCCAAGTGTCTGCTCCATTAGTGCGAAACTAGTGAGCTTGGAGTGGGGAAAGGGCTTCTGGAGGACAGAACATGAGCTCAGCTTTTAAAAACCAGGATGTCTCTAATTGCAAGCGTGACAGCTTTACCAGGAAGCAATCACAACAGCATGCTGTAACCGACCACTTCCCATTAGCTGGGCCTAAAACATTAATGCATGAAGTGGGATGCTTCCCAGGACGAATATTTGAAATAACAGTATCAATAATGTGGAGCCAGTGACTTCTGCATTGTTGCTTTTAATGCATTGTTAGAGTGGCCCTGTGTGTGTATGTGTGTGTGTGTGTTTGTGTACTTTCAACAATGGATGTAATTGTTTTCTAGGGTTTTTCTTTCATCAAAAACAAATAATAATGACATGCAAAGTGATTAGATTTAAAGTTGCTTCACTCTTTGCTGAATCGGAGAATGTTATCATGTGGTGTGTCCATGATATGAAGTTTTTGGTTGAAGATAGGGGGGGAAAACAGCCACGCTAAGAGGCCTGACATGTCTGTTGACTTGGCCTGCACCCTCCATTGAGCACAACATCTAGCCTACTCCACATTGGTGCCAGTGGAAGAAGGGCAAAGGGAAGCCTGGGATTTGAAGGTCCTCGGTGAGACTAAGATGCCAGCTGACTTGGCACCCTCAAACTTACTTAAATAACAATCGGGCAGACTGAGGCCAGTGGTGAGAGAGATTTGGAGGATGTCTGCAGTGCTAGCTGCTTGCCAAAGCCAGGCTACTGTTGGAACAATAACAGCATCAGGATAGCTATTAGCCCATGTTCCTCCTTATAACTGGCATTTGTTGGAAACCTGTGAAGTCACTGAATGCTCGCCCATTAAACATTAGTCTGCCATATTTTAAGATGAGCTCTGCTCTGTAACCTATTCCCTGGCTCAATAATTAATCCACATGCTATATCTTATAATTTAAGAATGCATATCCTTCACTGTCTGTTACATGCATGACAAAATCTATCCATTTAATGTATGGAGGCTTTGCACCACACGTGCGTGACACACTCCTACCGGTTAGCCAGCAAACATGTCTGCTGCATGTTTCCTGTCATGCGGAGACATGAATCACACAACATCCATTGAACAGGGGCATCTCAGTTGCTTTTTATTACAAGGACTTAATAACATATTATTTAAATCTTTGGAGAAACAGTACAGAACCTTTATGCTCTGCACTATTCTTTTTCCAATATATGGCTCGTAATTATAAAGCCAGATACAGTTATACAGTACTATGCATTATAGTTTCCTGCTGCTGCTGCTGCTGCTATAGAAATAGACGGTGCAGCAGCTTTAGACAGAACTCCAAGTTCCCACTGATAACAGCATCAGAATCATTGTCATAATCATCACCAGCACATACTCTAAACCTCCTCCTCTAAAAGCTCTCCAGGCCATTTCAATGTTCGTCTCCACTACTAGAGACACAGAGCTTGAATTAGGCAGCACAGGTCATTCCCCTTTAATCAAATAAAGCCAGTGTGTCTGAATGGTTTGAGTGATGCGGGGCCTCTCCGATGTGCTAGAGGAAAGCTGATAAGCAGGATAGCATTGATGACAGCTGTGCTTTAGCGACAGCACTGTAGAAGGCAGCGCTGTGACAAAACAAGGATGGGAAGGAGAAGCTTGCCGTTGGAAGAGGGGAACGCAACAGCATGATTTGTGTGAGAAATGTTTGTACCAGGTGCAAGTTTCACGCCTTTCATCGCTGTCACTTTCCCATGTGATATCACACCCACTGAATATCACCTGCTGTAGTTTCCCCTTGAACACCAGATTTATATGGTTGTGAGGCGACTGTGGTGTCTCATGAAAGCTAGTGATCAGCTCTGGGTAAATAAAAGAAATACTCAGATGGGGTTTTTATGTTTGAACTTCTTCGCTGCGTTTTATTTATATATTCTCGGACGGTTAAAGAAACTAGAAAATATGGAAACACTGCTAGCACAATAACATAATCAAGCAAAATGCAGTCAGTAGCGATTCTGACCTTGTCTGCTGTTGACATAAAGCGACAGAAACAAGTCTAAAGACCCAGATTGCTCCTATTTACTCATTAATTCAAACTCCACATCTTATCTCTCATCTGACAGTTTTAATTTGGTAAAGTTTGGTAACTCATATATATTTCAGTTTAAAATCCCCCGTTAGCTGCTGCTATTAAAGATTTGCAGTCATTGTTCAGGTTATTGATCATATTGATGTAATCACAGCCAGGCAAAACCGTCAGTATAACCAGGGCTATTCTTCATGTTTGTTAAAAGTTCAGATATTTCAAAATAAATGCGTGTTAGTGACATTGGACATTTGCGGTTGGCTGTTTACGATGTGACACAGAAGATGTGCGTGCTGGAAATTCAAAATATTCTACAAATGTACTGTTTTTGTTCTGTTCTTATCTACACATGTAAGCGATCATTCCTTCAACACATACTGCACTCATGCTTTAACAACTCAAACCACAATAACCTTTGTACACAAGACAAAATCAACTCATCAGTTAATCACGTAATTAACATATCAGTCAGTCTGTGGTATAATATTTAAGGAATAATTTAGTCAAATTTTACTTATTTTTACATTACATTTACCAAACTATTGTTTACTATTTAACTTTTTTCCTAGTTACAGATTGGGACTTCTTTATGTCACTGCATGCAGTTTGGAAGTTATATGCTGAACATTCATCTTAGTCTTTTGAGTGGAGCTGCTACGAATCTTAGGGTTTGGGTTAGCACATACACATCACGTAGCTCAACTCAACAAGGCTAAACTCATCAGTCAGCTACTGTTAAATTGCGTACAGAGACATGACAAGGTCATCTATGAATTTTCCCCTTTCTGGGTAACAATAAAGCTTTTTTTCCAAAATGAAACTATAATTTTGATTTGTACCCATAAAATCAGTGATTGCATCCAGAGTTCATCAAGTTCCAGCTAGCCTATTACCTCGCTGTGTCATTTCAGGCCAGAGGACGGGGAGATCCACCCTGAGATCTGTAGGCTCTTCATCCAGCTGCAGTGCTGTCTGGAGATGTACATCACCGAGATGCTCAAATCTGTCTGTTTGCTGGGCTCCCTGCAGCTCCACAGGAAAGGTTAATACATGAATACTCCTCATGGCATAGCTTTGAACTAACTTCACTATAGAGTTTGTGTGTGTAAGTGTGAGTATATGCATGTGTGCCAGTTTATATCCAGCATGCTTTGTTTCTTTGTTTGTTTTTTAAAAAGAAACATCCTGTCAGAAGCCAATCACAACACTAGCAGATATATGTGAACAAATATAAACCAGTCCTTTTGTTCCAGTTTAATGAAGTCTGAAATGATCATGTGATCCGATGGGTAATTTTAGGTCAGCTCTTTTCTTGTTTTTCTGTTTTAATGCGTGCAGTTGGCGACACATGTTTAAGGCTAGCGGCTCTCTGTGTGCTTTAGGTAAAGATTTCTGCGGCCCTCCCGGGGTCGACAATAAGATCGAGGAGAGCTCGGACATCCCCATACTGGAGGACACCTCTTCCTCCCCCACTGACTGTCCTCAGCTCTGCTGGCTGGTGGCCACTGACATAGAAAACATAGAAAAGTAGGTAGACAAAAAAAAATGTGTTGTGGTGCATGTGTGAGTAAATGTTGTGTGTTTGGGTGTGTTTATTATGGTGTGAGTAATTGTACATCCTTGTTAGTCAAAGCACATGTGTTAGGAAACATAATGCAAAGTGTGCAAGTGAGTATTTCTGTAACATTACAATGACACTTTACAGGATTGAAAAGTATATTATATAAATGTACTTAAAATGCTTTATTTTATTGCATCACACCTCAATTTTTTCCTCTTTCAATCTCACTAATAATGTAATAGTTGATCATTTATATTCAAAATTCAAATTTGACATTTTTTTTCTTATAGGATCTCCAATAAAAACACAATGACATGCCTCTGAAACAAATAGACATTTGTGTCACAAAGAGCTTTGCCAACCTACATTATTTACAGTGTATGCAATTACTGTACTAGAAGACAAAAGCGTAATGTAATGTAGTGTCTGTGGTTGTATTTGATAATTGGAAAATTTGATAAAACTACAAAATAAGATACCAAACTTTGTTCCACCACAGTTTCAAACTACTACTACTTACTTCACACACTGGGATGGCATCTAGTAGTCACAGAGAGTACTGCGCTTTGTCAGAGTGTTTATTATATTATTATAGTGCTGAAATTAAAAAAGTAAAACATTATACTATGCAAATTCCAGTTTATTTTAAGACGTATTTTTAGATGACGCTGCACAAATGAGGAAAGTGAGTGTTTGCTAAAGTTGTAGGCCTGAGTGTTTGAGTCTTTCTGTATGTGTGTGTGTGAAAATATACTACATGATAGATGCTACGGGTACACTACATAAAAGCCCTTATTTGTGTTATTGTAGGGATATGAGGGAGATGAAGAACCTTCTCAGTAAACTCAGGGAGACAATGCCTTTACCATTGAAGAACCAAGGTAAGATAGAAATTGAACATTTACCCTCTTACAAACACACCTCAACCACAGAAAGCAGTGACACAAATCTTTTATAGTCAAAAAGTATAGAAGAGTCATTGGGAGTGATTTTGAGTGATTCTGTGTGTCATAGCCAAAACTAGCAAAAATGTCTGACTTGGCAGTGGTCTGTGTGTGTTCTTGTGCCCAGATGACAGCAGTTTGCTGAACCTGACTCCCTACCCACTGGTCCGACAGAGGAAGAGGCGGTTCTTTGGGCTCTGTTGCCTGGTAACCAGCTAAGGGCCCCGCCTTCGTGGGTAGGAGGCGGCAACAAAGACACCATTACCCACTGTCCTTCACCACTTGTGTCTCCCACCAATCTATTACTGCCATTTTCAAATAAATTGTCTTTTTCTCTTTTTTTTAAAGGCTGCCCATTTTATAATTTTATTTTGTAATACAAATAAGAATTGTAACTGCAATGTAATGAAAACAAAAGTCATGAACATATATTTTAAGATATTTTGCAACAAAATTTCCCTTTTTTGGTAAATGAAGTCAGATATCTGCTTGTCCAATGTAAAAGAGAATGAGAACTCATTTGAAATAATGTCAATGTTAAATTACTTCCATGAACCTGAGTGAATGAAATGAGGATCCATGTTTAAAAAAAAGGGAATATAACTGTCTGTTTTTGTCAGAAATAATGTGATAACTTATGAATAGACGCCATCCGAATATTTGAGGATGGCACTTGCAAAGGCAAAGTTATACATTTGTCTGTCTAAGCTGAGATGACAGGTTTGTGCAGAGTAAGTTTGTTGTGTATTACAGTCTCTGTTTTCTGTTTCTTGCTGTTTTTTCTTCTTAATGTACTTAATTTAGTCTTCCATAAACCAAGAACCTGTACCCAACTTTAACTTTCCAGCTTCAAAATGGAATATATGATACAATACTCAAAAAGAAAAGTTCTTTGCACACAATATCTATCTATAAATTGAGACATTAGACTTGTATATACACATACTCTTTACTCAATGCTCTTGCAATTATTTTCAAAGTTGGAGTTGGTTAGCAAAGAATCTGTTGGCTGGTATAAGCAGGGAGGGTCTCCCTCTGTCTGAAGCAGTCAGTGCAGGCAGAGGGCAGGCAGCATGAGTCTTGCTTATTAATGATAGTGATCAATGTTTAGGGCACGGTGAAGGTACAATAGTCAAAGCTGATATAGGTCATTTTACATTGTTAATAAAACTTTTGTTATTGAAACTAATGAACTAGTCTCTGTAATTTTCTTGCATGTAGTCCACTGAAATGTCCACTGGGTGGAGACAAAGTATCAAAAAAGACAAACATTTGGACTCTGGTAAAAATCAAACTGAATTAATTTAATGGACTGACTGCACTTTAGGTGGTCAGGTGATGTGACTGATTGCAGGTGACCATCAAAGGGTAGTAATGATTCATATTTTGGGAATAATCATCCCAACATTTACAGTATGCTATTTTGGTATATTTTCTGGTTTGCTGTGGATTGTGCCACTGTTAAGCCTGTCTGTAGAGCAAACATTTCTATCTGGGAGGGTTAGAGGGGGACAATGATAGAAAGAGCCAGATAATCTTTTATCAAGTCCATAACAAGCAGCTTTTGTTTATATTTACCGAGGGTTGGAGAAATAGGGTGAAAAAGAGAGAGGCAGATTATATTGCCAGACAGGATCCAGCTGGTCACCTACTTTTGCTGCTGAAATCAAGTATATTTTTAAGTTTCCTCAGTGTGCAGTGGTCAGTGGCTGACATAGTTTCTTTCGTAATTCCTCATCAACTCAAAAATTGTACTTGTATACTATTTATTATAATTTAAACATGCAGGTTACGTGAATTTAAAACTCTAAATTGCCAGCAGATGTGAACATGAGCATGAATGTGTGCCCATTGACAAACTGGTGACACGCCCAATGCATGCAGGGATAAGCACTATAGAATGGATGGATGAATGGATACTATTATAGTTTTATATGTAAAACTGTTGTAAAATGTTCAGGCTATAGATATTGTATATTTTTACTGTCCAGTCGAAACCATGTATCTCCAAATTTGGTAATTTTGCAGATAAACTAAAGGATTAAAGGTTCCTTTATGGATTGAGAAAATTCACCTACTTCTTGAGCAAAATAAACCAATTAAATACCTGTTGGACTAAAAATGCACCATCACAAAGCTGAAAGAGCTGTTTTTCTTAGCTCACAAAAGTTTTTGGAGATACATGATTTTCACAGGACAGTGACACAAAAGAGTTGAGAAGAAAGCCAGTAGCACCTTATAATGCGATCATGGTAACCTCTGTAGATTCACCCTCTGTCTCCCACTGATTAACAGAAAAGCTTTTGCAGGACTGCGTGTCGCAGATTCAAAGGAAAACTAGTGGAGAAACAAATACAGAAGCTTCCATACAAGTCGCAGGATGTAACTGAATGATTTGATGAAAATGATGTGAGTCATATGCTATGGCCTTTGCTGTCATCGGATCTCAACTCTATTGAACAGCTATTGGAGGTTTTGAAAGAATGTTTCAGACAACGCCCTTCATCACGATCATCAAAGTACCAATTGGGGGAATATGTTTTGACAGAATGGTGTTCAACCCTCCAATAGAGTTGCAGACTTGAATAGTCCATACTAAGGTGCATTTAAGTTGTTCTGCCAGCTTTTGGTGGCCCAACACCTTACTAATGTTGTTTATCCCCCTCTATTTTGTCACCCATCTGTATATTTATTCTGAGTTCCTTGGGTTTAATGAGGTTTAGAGCTCATGGGGAGTGATAGCCCGCCTGTACATGCCTGAATATTCTTTCTCTCACCCCCAAAAAACTTCACAGTTGTTGTATGTCAGTTTGGCATGTATCACGAGCGCGAGCATGTGTGCAGGCTCTCGAGCGTTTCTAGCACCTTCCTCTCACCCACCAGCCTCTGTGTGCAACATGGTGTAACTGAGGGACGCACATCTGCCAACAATAAGCATTTCGGTGTGATGAGGAGACATTAAGTCGCTGGTGTCTTCACACAGTTTCACAGGCAGGTTCAGACACACACGCACACATGCTCTCACACAGTGAGAGGGCAGTGAGCCAGAGGCAGGAATAGGCTGTCAGCAGGGGTTTGCTTGGCAGGCTGAGCGCTGTCTGGTTTAGAAAGCACAGGACATCTTTTGAAATAGACCATATCAGTCCAGAACACAGATTTTCAAACATTATCTCGAGGGACATTTAGGAAACTATTTTCTTCAAAACCCACACCTTCTATGCAGTGTAGTTTGTATACTACTCAAACAGTGTGTAAGATATTAAGAAATCAACAACACACTAGATGGAAAGGCAACACTGCCGTATGCTGTGTCTGTGGATACCAATCTCTTTGTAATATTTACATCTACAAGTAATTATGTTTTTGGGGCATATTTCTACTTCTCAATATAATAAACCATCAGAAAAAGTGCAATAATGAAAATAAATTTAACATGGCTGGTGTTATGCTATTTATTCATTGTCTTAACACAGTTTCACACATGCATAACAGTGTACTTTTACTATGTGTTGAAGCAGTGACACTTGATACAAAATTAATTCGCTGGAAAAATATGAAGAAAGTGTTATAGAGGAACAATGTGTAAAGGAAGGTGAGGATAGAGGGTCACAAGGTCAAACCCTCCTCCTGCATCTTCAGGCAGCACAAGGCAGGATACTGACAACTGACACCTTTTCTCCTTTACATCGCTGCAGTCCTGCCTCACACTCGCTCATGGTCTGAGTCGCTGCAGCTGCATCCTCCCCAACACGGACACACACATTATATCCTGGGGTCAAGCAATCTGCAGTGTCCTTACAGCGACACTCGTTGGTTTGATCTGAAAGATTGGTGTGAGGACAAATGAGGTGACTACAAATTGCAAATAATCTGTTAATATCATAGATCGTTTGTAACCTTGGATGTCCCTACCGTCACAGGTCTCCCACATGTGACAGTTGGTGCAGCCTGTTGTGTTGCGCTCAGGCCACTTGCAGGTGCTGTCCTCTGCTATCGTGTGGTTTTTCCCCATACACTGCAGCACGTGCATTTTGCACACATTCAGAAGGGCTGATTTTCTGCCCACAGAAGCCGCGGCACACATCTCCAAAGACGGACTGGTGACAAAAAACAAAAATCATTATCAAACACAATAATCACAAGAAGTAGAAATTCAATCAAATCAGTCCAATCTGCAAAAAGTCACATGACCATATTAGTAGAGTAAACATACCCGCACTCAAAAGGCATTTTGCAAACACATTTTCCTCTGGAAGACTTCTCCCACGGTTTACATTGTACCAAGAGAGAGATGATTTGCTGCTGCGTATTGGCTGTGGGATACATAGAAATCATTCTTCCACATTGCTAACTGCCTAATATCCATGCATGCAATGATAAAAAAAAATATGGAACGATAAAGCATGAGAATGAAGGAAAAGTACAGTACAATTATGTCATCCATAATGAACTTTGAAGTTTACCTGGGCTGCATTCGATGGCCACTGGGTCTGGTGAAAAATTCAGACTGGGGTCACATATAATCGTTGCTTCTCCTAGTAGCTGTCTACCCGCTGGACAGGACAAGGTGACTGTCTCCCCTATGCCATAGGCCTGCTTTACAGGAGAGGCTATGACACCATCAGCGAGGGACTCAATCTTGCAAACTGAGACTGGGAGAAACATTGAACTTTAGCAAAGTAACACTGTAATTCAGTTTGATTGTAAATGTTAAACGTTGGTTATAGGTACTCACTTGTGCACAGTCCAGGTTTGTCAGACCAGATTTGATCAGCAGTGCATTCTATGGTGCTGTGACCAATAAGATGGAAACCAGCAGTGCAGCTGTACTCAACCTTACTACCCACAAGGTAAATGTCCTTAGGGTCCTGTGGAGCAAGTGGAGACAAAAAGGTGATTAAGTTCCATTTTTTAGGTCTGACCTCTGCACAGAAACCTCTCAAAAAGGAAAAAAAATTAAGAGACTGAAATATTAATAACAAATCTGACCCAATGTCACTGAACCAGTCGAATTTCACTTGGCAAGAGATACATATTAGATATTTAATTTCATAGCCATTGTTATTCAAAATACCTTTTTAAAGCTATGAATGTAAACATCAATCATCATCAATCAAAGGAACACAAAAAACATCTCCCAGATTGGTGCCTGTTTTTCCATAGAGGGACTCCAATGTGCTTTAGAGGCCACATTATTAGGTTTACCAAATGACATCATTTCTTCTTATTAAAATCTGGGTGTATAAATTAGGTTGACTGATGTAAAGACAAAATCAATTATATGAGGAGTAACACTGTGATGTGGCCTTCTGGGTAATACTGAGCCAATACTGGGAAAGTTGCAATTAGTGTGATTACAAAAATATCAAACATTGGCAATAATTTGATATTAAAGTTTGGCTCCATCTTTACCAGGACATAGCCATTGATTAGAGCAGGCGGGGTTCCACACTTCTGACTTGCTGGTAGAGTTTGGTCAAAGCACTGAGGCTCCATGGTTCTGTAGTTAAAAATAGGATGTTGTATAACTGCATATTGATTAAAATCAGTGTGACACTTCCTCTTATTGAAAATTCAATAAAATGACTGGTGGTGCCTGTTTCAAAAATGTTACAAAATTCATACTGCAAAATAAAACTCCCTCTGACCTTAAGTGTTGCAGCTCTTGGTCTTCACAGTCAGATCTCTCAGTGGGTTCTCCAATACAGTGTTGTCCCCCGTTTTGAGGAGTGGGATTGGAGCAGGAACGACTTCTCGACCTTCGACCCCCAGAGCACAATGACCAGGCAGACCAGCAGGTCCAGCGGCCGTGGATCACTCCTTAATGAGCAGAAACAAAAAGGAAGAAAGAGAGAGATAAAAGAGAGACGTAGTATATTACAATCCATGTGATATTATCCAAAGATAAGAAGCGACTCCCTTACGTAGGTACACCATTAGAGCATACACCCACCACCCAGACAAGTGATTTGAGGAAACGCCATTAAGACAATTTATTATATACTCAGACAAAAATAAACATATATGTATATTATTTAAATGTAAAGCTTTTAATTAAAAATTTTAATATGCTTATTTGCTTTCATGCTGAGAGTTAGATGAGAAGATCAGTACCACTCTCATATCTGTCCGTTCAATGAAATGCCATAGCCAGCAGTTGGTTAGCTTAGCATAGCATAAAGACCGGAAACTAAAGCTTACTGATGAATATGTTATATTTTGTTTTTTAATCTGTGCAAAAACTGAAGTGTAAAAATGTGGTTTCTTGTTTTTACAAGGGGTTACGTGCAAAACTATTTCTAGGACGGGCATAGAAACTTCCTAAATCCTCCCCTGGTTGCCTGGCAACCTCACAGTGATGACAAGACTTCAGAAAGCTATTGTGGCGTGTCAGTTTTACACTTCCTAAATTAAACAAACGAGATATAAAATGTTCATAAGTGAATGTTAGAGGTGCTGTAATACAGATCTTGTTACCTTTGGACAGAGGCAGGCAAGCTGTTTCTCTCTGTTTCCAGTCTTTATGCTCAGCTAAGCTAACTGGCTGCTGGTGGTGGTAGCTTTATATTTAGGCTACTGTAGAGACATGAGAGTGGTATCAATCTTCTCATCTAACTCTCAGCAAGAAAGCAAATAAATGTATTTCCAAAATTAGTCCTTTAAACACATCAAACCACCTTCATCCAAGACCAAACTTATAGTAAAGCACCTGAAAATGTAACACCCACCCGGCTGACCCTCCACTTCAGTTCCCTGCTCACAGGCCAGTCCTGATGTGTGAGGCTTACAGATGCATTTGCAGTTATCTCCATCCATGACAGCCAAGCCATTGTTGCTGCAGGGACGGCAGTGGCAGGAGTCGCTCTCAGTAAGATACTGCTCTATGGCCCTGCGAAGGAAGACCTTCTTCAACCCGGCACACTGAACCTCCTTCACCAGCTCTGACAGCGGCCTCAGCTGCCGAAACAAGAGTTGGGGTAAGAGAGTCAAACTGAGGAGAGATGGAAGGTTATGTTGTTTGATGAGGTGACAGACTAAAATGCACATAAAGTAAATCCAACATTAAGTTCAAAGAGCTTGTTTTATTTTCCCTCACCTTTTTTTTTGTGACCTTCGGAAATGATCGAACAGAGTCAGCCCAGTTTGAGTACAATTGCCAGTTCCTGGCCGGATCACTGGCCTGCATGAGTTTCAGTGGTCCGATATATTCGACGCCTCCTCCCACCACATCCACTTTTTTCACCGGAATAGGATTGCTGGTAATACTTACTGTATTTCAAAAAGGTTTGCAGAGATGATGACAGAAAGATTCAGAAATTTCAAGTGCTTTTATAGAGTGGTATATTTGTAGAAATAAGATCAGAATTGTACCACTGGGATGTGAGAATTGGTCTGCATCACCCTCACAGCTCACATGGGTGATGGGGAAAAAAAGAATCCAACGCTGAGTCCTTTCACATTCATTATACTGGTAGCTTTCGCTGACTTGAAAACAACAGAAAGCCAAAGGAAGAAGACAGTCAGTACCAGAAATTAACAGCAGGAAAAAATGACTAATACTTCTACTAATACTAAAAATTCTGAGTGACTGTGTAAAAAATTTTTGTGTCATGTTGCATTTAAAAAAACAATTTAAAATAGATTTTCTAAAGTCAGATGCAGTTTTCGTTTCTAAATGCGTCAGGAAACATGTATATTACGAATTTATTTCAGGTTTTGCAAATGTTCAAACACATTTCTGAAGAGCAAATGTAATGCAATTATAGAGTAGGGTATTTGCTTTTCTGAAATGTATTTCAGGGACAAAAATGAACTTTGGCATTTGACATTGTGAAATGCATTCTGATCAAATACAATGGAAAATTCCTGAAAAACGCATTTTTTTCTAAATATATATATTGCAAATACTTTTAGCTTAGTTTCACGATGTTGGGTCAGTGGTGAGAAATAAGAGCATCACCATGAATGCGAGGTAAAAGGTCCTGTGCTATCTACATGTTCCATCATGGATTTTAAAGACATGACAAGCTGCATCTGTCAGCTGCCTGATTCATTATTTTTTTATTTAGGCCTGCCATGGAGTTAGGGATGATTTATGAATCCTCACCCATACGTCTTTCAGTTTCTCTATCAAGCTTGGCGACGATCTTGAGGGAGCCTCCGAGGCTTCCCTCAGACAGGTAGTGTGTTCCAAACCTCTCCAAAACCTTCCTGTAGGCAGCGTAGTCGTACACTGATGGGAGTTTGGCCAGTGCCTTCCAAAACTCTTCAGATATTGGGAGGTACTGAGGAGAGTTGCTCTGGAACTGAGCTACCTCTATGTCATTCTTTAAAACCAAAACCTGGTGGGTCTGGAAGGAGTAAAAAAAATCAGAAAGTTTAATTTTATAGTTTGATTTTCCTTGAGGAAATGAGATGCATTGTCACTGGGATTTGCTGTCAAACATACAGCAACAAAATTTTAGGTTCCTACACACCTGAGTCGTGTCATGAGTCTCATGATAGTCATAGTTATGAAATCCTGTTGTGGTCCCGGACACTGTCTGTCTGTTGACAATGTCCTTTGCATAGTGCCATTTACTGGTGTACGTGTCATCACTGAAGTCATTCTGAGCTTTAGCCTGAAAACAGCACAGGTTTGACAATGTCTGGTATTTCACATCATTAAGAAATATCGAATGTCCAACTGAGTGAGCAAATATATTTAAACAAATGTTGATCTTTAAACAAAATGAAACAACTGAGAAAAACACAGAGATGTTGAGTCTTTAAAGGTACCCTGTGGAGTTTCTGACCACTAGTGGTGCTGTGGAGTAATGTTTTGATAACAAACATTCACAAACAAGACTATCCTCACCAATCGACAGAATTTGTTAGAACACTTATAACTAACTATGAAAAGTAACCTCTTGTGGTTGTGAGAGTAATTATTATCCTAGCATGGGCAGAAGTAGCAATATGTAGGCAATCTGTATCTGTTTATCCTGTCTGAATAAGGAAAACGCATGTTAATGCAAGGTGTAAATGCACGCAGAACCACCTAGCTCGCGTTATGGTTTGCGGAAATCATAAATCGTAAATGCAATATGTGCAGCGTGACAACATTCTTAAGAAAACAATTCGCATAGCAAGTTGAAAAGGTACCTCCTACCTTCCTTTTTTAAAAGTGATTTAAAAATGAATGACACCCATCCAAGGCATTGCTTTCCTTGACCTGGAACACACTATTTTTGCTGACAAGTCCGTCAGCCCACGCCTAACTGATTTGCAAATTGAGATCCAAGGATCGAGATAACGTTAACACTTATTACTGTAATACCAGGTGTAAATGCAAAGACCCGTTGGTCGGATGTCTTTATTCAGATAATGTTTCTAGATACAGATCACATGTTATTACAAGGTGTAAATGGGGACATTGTGGATGGTTGGGTCAACAAACCGAGTGACCTCAACACCAGCAGGAAGTCCTGTCTTTGTTCTTCTTATTAATGTTTCAACCATGACCACAATCTGCAATTAACCTTAACTATGTAGTTTTAGTTGAGGGGTTGCAGATCAGAAAATGCTCACATGAGTCGTTTTTGGAACAATCACATGGATAGGTTGAAAGACACTCATAACCGACCTAATTTGTTGTGTAGGCACAAGGACGTCCTGTGTGACACATAATTCTGCAGACTGCAGAGGTCAGTAATGCATGTCGACATTTGGTGGTGGTAATGTGTTGTAAATTGTAGGAATGCAACGATTAAAGAGCAAAAGACAAAGAAGGCCGCAAGTTGATGTGACAAATGTGGGATTCAGTAGAATAAAATAGCAGTGCAAATGTTTTATGAGGTAGAAAATATGGTTAATGGGCCTTCACAGTGTTCAGAAATGTTGAATGTAAACAAAACCCTGTTTATGAACAATCCACAGGGTACCTTAACAGTATTAAGTGAAGAGAAGTATCAATATTAATTGCAATTGTAGGTGTTTCCAGAATGACCAACCATAAAGCTGTACTGGATAGTACTAAGGGGCAGTCTGTAGACAGTGCTGTGGGCACCGCTGAAGATGTTGCGACACTGGCCCCCAAAGCTCTTTGTGTTGATGACACTGGCCCTCCACTTCTCTGACACCACATCAAACCTACAGAGGCAATAAAAGTGTCTCACTGGTAAACACATGGTACCTGCTTGCGTGTGCTTGTATGGGTGCACACAAGCTCACATCGGCCCATGTCAAGATTTGTCACTTACCCGACTCCTAGAAGTTCAATGCTAGGTGGGAGAACTGTTTTTGGACATACAATGTATTTATGAATGCCACAGATTCCACTTTCGTCGTGTCCATCTTCCTCACAGTCCTGATCTCCATTACACACCAGAGACTGGCTAATACACTTCCCTGAGAGTCAAAAGACACACAGACAGACAGATAGCTCAGTGGCTGTTTTTTAATATTGTATGATTATGGGCGTGAACAGAATTTTGTTTCTAACCTGATCGACAGCGAAACCTGTTTCCACATCCATCCTCTAGAGGGCAGCCTTGCGTGGTTTCACAGGGCCTGGTCTCTGTCCGCCCTCCATAGCAGGCGTTCCCTCCAAACTGAGAGTAGGCAGCCATGGCTCGGCTTCTTGTCTGTAACATACCACGATGTGACAAAGAAATATAAAAAAAAAAATAGCACTACTACTAAGAAGCAAATACATTTGAAAATATCTTCAACAATTTTTAAAAAATAAACAGAATTTTGAGCAATTTTGCTGGTAAAATATGTATTTTATCATCATTTTTATAAAGTGTTATATCTACTTAAAGTTATGCTAGTCGTTACCTAAATAGAGAAGTGCACTATAGTCAATACTGGAACTGGTTTCATTTCAAACAAGGTTATATGGGTGAGAAACAAGTTAGTGAAAATCTTTATTGATCAATGGATCCTCCTAACCTGTAATTTGGTACAGCCATCACACACTGACCAGTCACCCCAAGGCCCCCACTGGCAATGAACTGTCTGGTAACAAAATCTTGGAAATGAAATTTAAATCAAGTTATTCAACAAATGAAACCAAATAAATCTAAATAATCTTTTGTGTCACTTATGATGTCATGCTTTCAATGTTAAAACGGTAAAGCAAAAACAGATTTACCCTTTGGGAGTGAGCAGGAATAGCAGCCACGGCAAGACTGCTAAAAAGAGTTGTGTAATGTTCTGAGGAAGTGAAGCAAGGAGGAAAGGAGAGGAAAGAAGAGAAAAGTAGAGAAGAGGGGAGAGGAGAAGAGGAGAGAAAAGAAGAGAAGAGGAAAGGAGAGAAGAGAAGAGAAAAGAAAAAAGAGGAGAAGAGAGGAGGGGGGAGGAGAAGAGAAAAGTAGAGGGGAGAGGAGAGGAGAAGAGAAAGAAGAAGAAAAGACAAGAGGAGTCGAGAAAAGAGGAGAAAATGGGGAAGAAGGGGTTTTCAGTAGTAAACTAAGGACACAAAGTAAATATAAAAATATTCTAACAGAATTCAGATCTCAGTTCTACTTTATATCAAATGTTTTGCAGAAATCTGAAAAGTGTGTTTGTAATTATTGAGAGTAAAATCTACTTGCCTTCATGGTGAGTGAAGAGCAGTGAACAGAAGAGTCTTGAGGAGACTTTGATGCTGGCAAGTTCTGTTCTTGTTAGGGAGTTACACTCTTGGAAGGACATCCCATCGGGTTTCACAAGAGAAAAGATTTGTGTATATATGTGTGTGTATATATGTGTGTGTGCATGGACAAATGCACCGTCTTTGCTTTGGACTGCAGAAAAGAAAATATTTTTGTGGCAACTCCTGCCAAAAAACAAGAGATCCCCTCCAGAGGATCATTTCGAAACCGAAGGCAAAGATTCCTCTTGGAGTGAGAATCTCCGTCTGCCGTCTGCTGTGCTTCTCCTGACTGTCACATTTATTACTGAGCTAACAGACCTTTCTCACAGCAGACATTTTCACCATTCGCCATAGCAGGAAAAGCACGGGTGAAACTAATGACAGTAATTAGTGCTGGGTTCCCTTTATGTGTGCCAGAAATCAAGTAAGCTATCATGCATGATACCAGGACACTGAGGAACATCTACGGTAATAGGCCCTTTTCCACGGAAGACATTGTGACATGTCACAGTAGGAAAAGCACAGGTGTAAATAATCTAATTAACGATGGCTGAATTCCATTTAGCAAAATGTGACCCGAGCGAATGATTTTGTTTCATATCTTTGCATGTTATGCATTTTATTACTCAATATTTCATGAATTCCTCAACTAAGTTGTTTTGTAGCATCACAAACGCTTATTGTAATGTTGTTTTATTTTATTTTTGCATAAAAAAACATTTTTGTATCACTACCCCAAAAATGACCTGTATGTATTCTCAATCGAATTTGATAGGAACTTTTGATTTGTTTACATATACATACATATACATAAGGAATATATTTATTGCGGACCACTCCTCTCAAAGTCACTATTTTAACCATCTACAAGACTGCTGACAACATTCATGACACATGTAAGTGTTACTGTACTTTTCACCTCAGAATATGCATCACATACATCATTATTTAGATGGCTTGACCTATTGTGTTCTCGCTAACTAGCTGTTAACCTGTTGTATTTGTGCTAGGTACAGTTGTTGACCTATGATGTTTTAGCTGCCACTGCGGGGACCCTTCGTCAGAACAAGCCAGACATATCGGCCATAATGAAACCTTCCAAATACAGGGAGGTGTATAGCTCTGAATTTGGATTCAACAACAACATGGACATGGTCAGTTATGTGCCAAAAAAAGGGAAAGGCTGTTGTCCTCCTGAGCAGCATACATGACAAAGTGGTGGATGATGGAGTGAAGAGAAAGAGAAATAATCCAGGACTACAACAGAAAGGAGGAGTCGACATGATGGATCAGATGGTGCGCACATGCAAAAGGAAGACACTGTGTAAACTAGCATGAAGCATTAAGATTGATCATTTATTCACTTTGTATTTGTTTCTATATGCTTTGTATTGTACTGACCTATATGCAATACTCATCTCATGTTAGTGCGTGCATGCTGCAAGACTGCAGCACAGGATGAGGCCTCATTTAGACATGTCACAGAAGACATACTGTCCAAGTGACCATGCCATGAACTTTCCACGCCTCTGACCTCTGATTTTTTGTGTTAAGGTTTGTCTCCTATTATTGCACAATAATATCTTTGACTTCCAATCCATCACTGTTTTGTGTATTATTTCATGTGTGTTGAGTGTTTGCAGGCAATTCTCCACAAAAAGACAGAAATGGCCCATGGTGCTCTGGCACAACATGCTGGATGTTGCACCACCTTCACTACACTACACTTTGATTACATGGGCTGTTCATAAAGGGGCTGGCCAAAGAGCTTGTCATGCCATACATGAGGAGGTGCCTATAAGAAAAACTGAGTTGTTCTGAGTGTATGCACTGAGAGAAAGTACAAAGGAACGCAAGTGGATGTAGAGTTTAATTAATTATTCTTAAAATCATGAGTAATGACATAATTTTGTCAAAAAGATATTACAAAGAAACGTTCAGTTGTGTATCAAATAACACTGAAAATGAACACGGGCCAATTTTGACCCATGTTGTGCATTAAAAGGATTTTGAATATGTTGTGCATCAGAGGTTTAAAAGTTGATCTTGAACTGTAAAGCTCAACTTTTAAGCCAACATGGACGAGAAGTCGGCGGTGCTCAGAATAATGGAAGGTTTGAACATCTACAGTTAAAGAAAACTCCACCTGCTGATAAACACTGCGAGATCCCACCAGAAGCCCCCCGAACAAGTGTGGATTTTGAGTTGAGATTGCTTCAGCAACTTCAGTTTCCAAGGTCACACATAAACTGTCCGACTGAAATCTCACACTCAAATCTTTTACAGACATTCTCAACTGTGTAGCATTTATCACCCTAAACTCACATGACACAAAAACACAAAACAATGACATTAGTTGGGAAGCATCATTTTGCCAGATACTATTGTTGTGCCACATTTTAGCTCTGTACAATTAGCCAGGTACCATTTCAGCTTATCTTCTTCAATGTCACATAGTACTGACTATTTGTTTTGTCTCAATGACTATTGTCATTTTTCAGAGATTTGCTGCAGGTGAAAGCGTGTATGCACAAATAGACAGACAGAGACACAAAATAAAAACAGACATGCAGTAACTATGAGTATTTAGATGTGGTATAGTCTAGCAAACACTGGAGGGCAATAGAGATTTGAGAACCGTTTCCTCTTCATGGCTGAAATGTGATTCAAGGCTGAGCAAATTCATGGATATAGTAAGTAATTCGAGGAGATTTTGAGGAAAACTGCAACAAGGCTTCCTGGTTTATACCAAAGGACCTATTAGGCCAGAGGTTGAGCCTGAATTTAGTTTAGATCAATTAAAATGTTGCTCTTAATCATTTCTCCACACGTTGAAAAGAGACAGAGAGACTGGATGATGAAGTCCATGACAATCAGCTGCATATCTGCAGGCAGACATCTCTTGTGGCCAAACTCGGGATTCTCTGCCATTTAATGAGGAAGTGTTCCCATATTTGTATGTGGAATCCACATTTCTGTCTAATTATGGACAGATATCTGCTGTAGCAGCCAGACAGCAGGACAATACTGTGCATATCCATCACATACTGGCAGCTCAAGAGGGAATACCACTGAGTTCAAATGTTCGGATGGAATATTTTTTAGCAGCCGTAGGGCAGGCGAGGTTGTGTTACTGAGCATTGATTCCTGCTGCCTATCATTTCTCAAAATAAGCAAGAGACGATTTTGTCCTGCCTTCAAATTTAGGATATCAAGTGAATGTACACCTCAATTTTAAAACGAGCTGCAAAAGACAGAAAAGGTTGCTTTTACTACAGCAGCAGTGACGTTTTGGAAATGAGAATACATTTTCTGGTTCTGAACCAATAGCAGAGGCAGAAAATAGAGAAAATTGGGAAGCACAAGCTAAAAAAAACACTTTGTGCCCACAATGTTACTGAAAAATGAAGCTCCCTCAAGGTAAGCATCTTATTCCAGAGTCATTCTCCAGGTACAGCAATTTTAGAGCAATGCAGAAATTGCATGGCATTTTCTACTTGACTGTCTATGATGAGCAAGTGGAAAAGTGTGAGCCTTCTATTTAACAATACACAGCACTATACTTTATTATTACACTGAGCATATATTATATATACTATATATACAGTATATGTAGTGTAAAGAAATACATTATTCGAGGTACTGATAACAGTTTTGAGGATTTCTTTCCTCTGTCATAAAAACTGGGAGAAACTTATTTGAGCACAGTGTCAATCAAAACATAAAGTCATGTATACTTTGTGCATAACAGACTGAGATAATGACTATAAATGTGATTTCCTGTATTTCTAAAATGACCACCCAATGCTAAATGACTCAGCTACTGTACAGCAACAAGCCAAGTCCCAGCACCTCAGGCTAGAATAACAGTTGGCTCACACAATAGGCCACCAGACCGTGCCCTCCATTAGTGCCGCTTCTGTGGGCCTCATGATGTTCAGAGGGCATCTTTGACCGCCATCTGCCCTGGAAGTTTGGTCTGCCAGAGAACGACAGTCTGTGAGGCTCAGACGGAGAGAGACTTAGTAATGAATGAGGAGCTTCGGTGCTCACGCTCTTCCAGAATAAACCGTAGACCACATTTCAACAGGTTTGTTTACGTCATTAAAGGGATATGAGTGTCCTGATAGACTAGTGGTTAAAACGCATAATGTATGTAACCGCAGCTGTCAATCAAGGTGAGGAATTATATAAAGAGGTGATATTTAAAACATTTTGGAGCATATGAACAGTCAACTGGCAAAACTGTGAAGTCACACAGCAATTGACAAAATCTACACCAACTTTGTTTAAGCTAGTTAGACAACATACTGTAAGTCAATGGTTCCTGTATAGGATTCTAAAAGATTTTTGTTTTATTTGTTTCTGACTTTTCTCACGTCTTTGTGTTTTATTGTGAAATACTGGGTAAACGGACCTTTTCAGGCATCATAAAACTATTCAGATGACACAACTTTAGATAATCACTCTTTTCACAGCTCAGTAAAAGTGATTTTCAAATTTTCACATTGAAACTGAAGTATTAAATGTTCCTTTACTGGTTGAACAGACTTGAAATCTTCTACTGTGTGTCTTTTGTAAATATAACACTTTAAAAATCCAATGAATCATCTAAAAGAAATGTGTTGTTACAAAACTTAAAACTGGGTTGTTTTTTTTCTTTTTTCGTGAAAAGTTGATATTTTGGAGATACGTGGTTCTCAATGGACAGCAACAATATGAAGCCTGTGACAAGGGGTCACAAGTTGCTGCACAAAAAAGGGTCACAAACCAAACAACTGACATAAAGGCCAAAATTGGTTATTCTTTTGCAAATTATTGTGATGCATTTTGGTGTCATTAACAGGTATGTCCATTTTATATAGAGACTTTAGAGAGTTTAGAGGTAACACAAAGTGGTGATGATCTGTGACGAGCAAGGTCATAAACCACCAGTGGTCAGTTCTGACCAATGGCCCTTTCAGACAGAATGACACAATTATAACATAAACTCTACTCTCTCTCTCTCTCTCTCTCTCTCTCTCTCTCTCTATGTCCCCTCGCTGTGAGTGTCGCCTGCTCCCTCCCATTGCCCATTAGCTGTTTTCATGTCTGAATGACTAAAAGAATCATTACAATTCCCCCACTTCCCCCTCTGTCCCTGATAGTGACTCCATCTTTGTTGACTTGATAATCAACTGTGTATCCCAGCCTCATTTGGTTAACTTTTTTGCGAGGGATAACAATGATACTTCTTTTATGTTGCTTTTTATGTCTCCCTCACTGTAAGATTGTTGTATTGTAGTGCCTATTGGCAGACAAATTGCCACCCTGTGTCATGAACCCTCATAGCTAGACACAGGAGTGGCTGATGAAATTACTCTTCCTCCTCCTCACACTCCAAACTTTTCCGAAACCGTGCATTTCGTTACTGCCCCTCTTTAAACTGTCTGAATGCCATCATCCATCTCTACCTCCCACACCTCTACCTCCTCCTCATCTGTGTGTTTGCCTGTGTGCGTGTGCGTGGCAGAGAAAGACAGACAGACACAAACATGCACACGAACATAAGCACACAATAACATTGTGCATTTGCATTTTCTCATTCCTCCAGTAAATGACTGTTTCAGTACAATCCAAGGACATATATGAATGCATTTCACTTCTCCTCAGAAAGGATTATTAATGACGTGCAGTCCATTAGAAAATGGAATAAAGCACATTAATATGCCACAGAAACCAAATACAATCCACAGGATAAGAAGATTTAAAGAATCTTCACATCATGTGCAAAAGAATCTGCACAGAGGAAGTGAATGACTTGTGCCTTTTCCTTCCCTCAACTACTGTGATGTGCAATCAAAGCAGTAAAAGCACTTAATACCCATCCAGTCAGCCAGCCTGTGGTTACCACCATAACACTGCTGTTGTACTGGGCAGCTTCCAGAGAAGTATGTGTGCATGTGTGTGACACTATGTTGCTGATAATAGCAGATTCAATTAAGCTTGTGTTAATAAGTGTAAAGTGTAAAGTGCATCAATATGAGAATTTGATCATTCGATTCAACAATTTGTTACCAAACAGCTAAATGCTTACTTTGCATGAGTCACTTGACAGAAGGTCAGAACAACTCAACAAAATACTGATTTTTCTTGTTTTCTTTTTTTTTTTCTACAAAAACCTCGATACAAGCAAAAGCACACACACACAGTGAGCCACTCAGCATCTGAGTTATCTCCATTTCTTCTTCGTGAGCAACACCTGGCTGCAGAATGGCAGATGCTCAATTACGAAACACAGTCTCAGAAAGTCACCCTGGGTGCCGCTGCCCACCCACCTCCATCCTCATCACCCTGGAAACTGGATGGTTTTAGGATGCTCTTCTGCACAGATAGGGAATAAAATACTGGTGTGTTTTAGCTTAAAATCTGCAAATGTACTTTAGATTTAGAGTGCTGCCATTTGGTGATTGAATTAAATTGCAATTTTATTATAATAAGTTTTAATAATGTTGTTTTTTTTTCAATCATGCAACTAACCAACCAATCACCACTCACAAGCCAGAAACTAGTCATGAAATGATACTTCACTTAGGCACTCATTAGGCATAGAAGCTTTATTTGATTGGCCGTTTTCCACTTAGAACAGAGTCACTTTCATTTGAACAAAAGTTTTTGAGTTTTACAATAGCAAAGGACTGTTTTCACATCAGAACATAAAGGCAATGACAACAGTTTGGACCAGGGAAGACACAAATGTCCTTACAACACAATTTGCAAGCCTTTTCAAGTCTGCTCATTTGTGTGGTTTCATTCTTAATCTGTAGGGGGTAGTCACAGTGCAACATTTAAAAAATGAATTAATTTGGAGATTTATCTTAAAGGGTAAAAGCATTTCCAGCTGAGACGCATCAATGCTCTTTAGAACAATATGCAGAAAATAACTGAAGAGAGCACACACCTAATGGACCTTGTTGGTGTACAAGAAAAGGTATAGATGTAGAACTTTCTGGCTCATGCACAAAACTGAAAAGATGAAAAACAAGAAGCTCAATTAAGGTATGAGTTAAGAAATTGTTGTCAAGGACTCTGCAATAATTTAAATAATTTACAATTCATTGGCAGTATACTATTTGCAATTACAGTATGTACAAACTTTTCACGATATAAAACATTTTAACATGAAACCACACTGAAGTGAAAGAAGTACTGCTTGAACTCTGAAACTTGAACTCATTTCCACATTGAAGCATACGATACAAAAATGACTTTCTAGCTGATACTCAGTCACTCGAGATCACATGGGACTTTTAGAAATGGCACAGTTACTCACAAGACACATACATTCACAAATCCAAAGAGTTGAGTTCCCTGTTTGGGTTTTACATTACCAAACTAGACAACAATGTCCGTACAGAATACATTCTCTGCAGAAAATGCCACACTTATCGCAAGGTGTGTGCGGATGCTGTAGTATGTGATTTTTTTCATGCATAATGCCTAAAACCTTGCAATAAAAATATTTCCATTGTCTTTCTGGGCGCCATTTCAAAGTACTTTTCCATCTTAAATGAAACATTGCAGGGCATAGAAAGAAATGCATTCAACATAAATGAAAATTGAAAGTGTGCTGTACCTGTATTCATATAGCAGAAATCCGGGGATTCAGAAACATTGAGTAACATGAAACACCTAATAAAGTAGACACCAAAGAGCTACAGCTAGATCTTAACTAAACATTTATTGTATTATTTTCCAAGTGTCAAAGCACTGCTGTCACATCAAGACCTCCTGAATCTGAGTGAGGATGTCTACCCTTTTCTGACTTGAAACACAATGGGTGTCTGAGTGAGTGTTAAGCAACTTCATCACCTGTTATTATGAAAGACACAACACCGTGATACATCTCATGATGACTCACATATACTGCACTACAGCAGTAAGTATGGACGCACACACAAGGGGAAAGCATTCAGCGGAGGAAACACAGACGGTGGATACACTCGTGTACCCAGATGTAGTGTATTTTTATGCTTGGCTATCACGACTCTGCACCCACCACAAAATCTAAGAAATTTGTCACGTTGGATTCCTAACCATTAGAAATGACTAGCAGCATCGATTGCATTTCTAGCTGTCCTAAACAATTATTTTTTTGTAAGGTACCTTGCAGCGACAGCACACACAGAAAATGTGAAAATTATTGTTTCGTTTAGATGCACCAAAGAGAAAGTACACATGACGTGATTGGTTCATTTTTTTCGGCTAGCCAAGCTGCGCTCTCGCTCTCTACCCCTCTGTGGTTTTCAATGAGTGAATCAATGATTTACCAATGCACAAAGGTGTCTGATCAATGTCTAGGTTGCAAGCTGACTTCAGTGGAGACTATTACCGAGAGAAAGACCCTTGAGACATTACTGCTGAGGAAACAAATGGAAAATGGTTGAATTCTTGTCTATGTATTGAGAGAACACATTGTAATTACACTTTTTAAACACGCTCTGCATTCAAGCTGCTCGAGGCGTTTTTTAACAGCCGCGGTGATCTGACCAGGGATGCATATTGTTAGGGGAAAAAAAGACTTGTCTTGGACAGATTTTTCCAAACAAGACAAACATCTGCTAGCTACGTATACCAGCCTACAATTTGAGTGGTTTAAATTACACAGACAAACTTAAAAACAACCTCTGAAAAAACTGCCACTGTCACTAGATTACCAAGAATGATGTACGGATACATTTAGCAGAAAGTTGATATGCTCTGAGGAATCTACCCTTGGCGAAGTGGTAAGCCTGAAAACGGTGCATTTGATTGGTGGATAAAGCGGTTAATTTTACAGCACAGGAAGTAAAGAAAACAAACATCTCACTGGAAAAAACAACTTTGATCCCCTAAATAGGAAACAAACAAAACCTCATTCTCTTTGTGCTCCAACCAAATACCAGTGTTGTTTCTCCCAATCACAACTTCTCTTCCCTCAACCCCAATTTTTGCCATTTGATTCTCTCAACTCACTATAGCCCTAAATAAAGTGAAAGGAGCAGTGCAGCTCCCCTCCTGAAATAAATGCCAAAGAGAAAAGAGTGAGAGCACAGATCAAACCACTGGCGGTGGTGACTGTGCTCCCTGACGCCCCCTGCGGGCTCTCAGGTGGCGTCGTCTTCATCGTCATCCAGGTGATAGTTGAGGGTGATGACGGCGCTGATGAATTCTCCGAGCTCCACAAAGTCAGCTGTGATAATGTTGATGCCGCTCTCCCCGGGTCTCTGCGATCTGATCCACTGCATCATGCCCGGTAAGGCCCTGGGAGGACGCACGAAAACACACACGTAGACACACGTTAGGGGGAAGAGCAATAGGGGGGAGGGGGATAAAGTCACAAGAGATATAGAGAGGGATAGAAGAAGGGATGATTCACGGTCGGCTGGTTTAACACAGAGAGGGGCACGCTGTGATAAAAGATCTCTGTGACGCAGCATGGGATGTCTGCAAGCCAGACACTAGCTGTGAGGATGACACTCCGAACACTTGCTGGACATGTTCATGTGAGCCGTGCACCAGGGGAGGGTGTTACTACTGCAGATGCCTCGCCCAGCTTTCTGCACGGCAAAATTCTACGAGTTGTCTCCTCCTCATGCTTGCTTTCTCGTTCTGCCGAGTCCTATGCTGGCCGTCTCAGCGGCACAACGAATGGATGGAATTTTGAAGGATGCCTACATCAAAGTCACCGAACGCCTGGTGAGAACGGCTGATAGTGGAGTTATCAAATGAATAATTCATGCCAGGAAAATTGATGGTTTTTGCTGCTGAGGCTTTTAACAAACTGGTGACATTAAGAGGGAGTAAAATACAGACAACGCTGAGGGTAAATCAGGAAAAATTCCTCAACCAGAATTGAGAAGGGGAGATATAGAAAGAGGGAGGAGAAGGATGAAAAGCATCGCCCCGGGTTTGTGGCAGCTGTTCAAAAAAAAACTTGAATGAGGTCAGTGTCAAACGCCTGGGGACACCTGTAGAAACCAACATGCCTCTGGATTTAGTTATAAAATGCCACAATGACTCACATATGAATGTTTATGTGTGTGTGTGTATATGTGCACAAGCCCACGAATTTTTGTTTTGAGCTGTTATGGGTAAATCATGTCATTGTGGTGGCCTCCGGTGCCTGAGGTGTTCCTGTGTACATGTTGTGTGTGCCACCATTGGTGCTAAACCTGCATCATATCCAGTCTTAGTGTTATACTGAACATGAACATGAAAGTCTCTGTCACACACAAACACACACATATACAGGTGTACCCACCTCTCTGTGATTGTCTCTCTCAGTCCACTAGCCACGCCTTTCATCACAGTGCTGGCCTTCGGTGTCAGAACCACCTGGGAGACAAAGAAGGTCCCCTTCCTCCTGCAGGGAGACACACCAAGTATTTAGAAGTATTTTTGCTGCATTTTGCTTAGTATTGTTTTGCATTTATGTATTTATGTAAAGCAACTTATGACATCTGCTGCAGAGAGGTGCTAGATATAAAAATAAACTTCGCTTTACTTTAGAATTAATTACTTTAAGTGCCCACAAAGAAACAAAAACACTTATCCTGTCAGAAAATGAAAGACACAAACATTTCACATGCAAATTTATGTCAAATTTTGAAGAACATTTTTCCCATTACTGTCAGGTTTTTCTTTAAATGTATGTATGAATGAGTGACGTAATAATGTGATTTTACCCTGTGTTTCACCAGTTAGCCATTGGTGCGAGTGTCACATGGCTCAGAGATTGTGATAATTTGTGCATTTAACCCCAGTTCCCTTCCTTTCTTGGCTATTTTGAACTAACTATAGCAAAGGAAATTGTTAGTCATTATATCCTGATCTCTGAGCGAATATGAGCCTTATGACAATAAAATCATGCTAGAATGACCCATCATGATTGGACTTTTTGACCTTTGTAATGCTATAAAACATAAAACACAGGTAATGGTACATTGACAATCAATTAACGCAATAAAAACATTATTATAAAAACATCAAAACTACTCGCGCAGATGACATTTGCAGAGATTTTGTCCCATTTAACCTGATGCATTAAGGACATAGAGTGCCCACAGTGGAATAAATGTAGAGGCTGACCTGCGGTCAGTGACAGACGCCTGGAGAAACTGAACCAGCTTCTCTGGGTCTGTGGTGTTGGCCCAGGGAGCAGGCATCATCTGGCCTGGCCACAGAAAAGGGACCTCCAGGGCCATGGGGTGGTGGTAGAAGACAAGCACCTGGTACTCCTTCTCCCACAGATACTGCAGAGTCACCTGGGGAGGGAGGGAGGCATGTGTTCAGGGGAGCAGGAGGTTATAAGGGGAGAAATGGTGGGAGGTGACAAAAGAAAAAAGAAAAAGATGATGGGCACTGAATAGTAAATATAAAAGAGCCTCTTCTGTGCTGAGTGACGGAAAACATTTTAAACAGGAAGCTGAGACGTACCTGGCAGCATACTCAGTAAGCTTTACGTTTATTTGAATGGAAGCAAATAGAAATAAGTGGATATAATTGCCTGATTTAATGCATCACTCTGATTATTAAGCAGCTTTGTTCAATGCTCAGTTCTGATTGACCATAGAAATTGTCAGGTATGTTATTTCAGAAGACAAAGACTGCTTTGTCACATATACAACCACTGTTTTATGCCTAATCATAGTGTGTTGCTTGTCATGAAAAACACTTAAGAGAACTGGAAGAGTACAAAACATAATTTAAGTGTGTATTTTTAAAGCTGTTACAGGCTATTCAAGAGGCATTTTTGAAAGTATTTCACAGACAAAGACTGAAGACTACCTGATAGAAATGACATCCCTAGTAAATAACAGATGTAACACTTTTGTGCAGTTTTATATGTAGTTTCTGCTTTTATTTATTCTACTTTTTTGCTAAGGGGTAAACAGCAATATGTTGACATTGCTTTGGCTGCAGTTTTGCAACAGTGTATAGTACGGACATGAGGAACATGCGTTTCTATGGTTACATCTCTGCTGAAATATTTTTGGTGGAAGATTGTAGCTACATTAGTGTAACAACAACAACAACAACAAAATCAATATTCCCTGTCAGGTGATTAAAGTAAGCCGCCAGGTAATAAGCTAGATGGCGAACAGGGAGATGGTTATAGCTGAAAAATAAGCCTTTTCATTGCAACCCCAAGATCCATACTGTATACCTCACGTCTTTTGTTTTTGTTTCTCCCTCATGAGGTGATTTATTTTGTGAAAATTACCTTCCAGCTGTACATTATCCCTTAAAATAAGCCAAACAACCGCTGGAGAGGAGCTGTGCAGTGGATTAAGTTTGTATAGGAGTGCAACTGTGAGGTAAAGGGGTGACAAGGGAATAGTAGAGTGGATGTACTCAGAGACTCATGGAGGAAAGGGGAGAGAGGAGTGAATATAATACCTGTGGAAGAAAGAACACCAGTCATTTGTCTACTCTAAATTTAAACACCACCTTAGATGCCCCTACAGCGCTGAGAAGAAGTTCAGTATTTTCCCAGAATCCACTAGTCACTATTGCCCTTTTCCTCTTCCCTACACTTCACACTCACTCGGCAGCAGCACCTGACAGGAAACTATGATCCTAGAAGGGCGGCACTGGTGTGAGAGCTGGCGAAGCGTTGATGAGTTTTAAGGCTGATTGGTATTCTTTCTTCCAGGCTCTTCACATGCGCCTTCGCCCCAGGGTGGGGGGAGGGGTGGAGGTAGCGGAAGGTGACAGAAAAAGGCAGCAGAGAGACAAATCTGAGCATGAGAGGACTTTTTCTACTTGACTTCTACGCAAAAGGGCGCACTCAGAGTGGAAAAAAAAAGAGCAATGAGTAGGGATGTGATAACCATCATTCTGCGTCTCAAGTGATCAAAACACAGAAATCAATGTTGTGCAGGGCTGAGAAAACAATAATTATTAAAAGCCTTTTGAACGCACAAAGAAATGCATGCCTGAGACGTGTCCTTTCTCAATCAAGAGTTGTTTAAGGTGATCGGAAATAAATGTTTGAGGTCAGTTTCTAGGTCAGTTAATTGCAGTTAAGTGTATTTATATTCGTCAGTACCTCCTGAGCGAAGACGACTGGGCAGAGTTTGTCTCCAAACACCTCTTTTAACATGGCCACCAGTTTTTCATGGTGGAGGTTCTGCACGCCGTAGAAGTGGTTGAAGTCCAGGAACACGACCTCTCTGGCATGAGCTGACAGGAAACTGCTGATCTGCTCTAGGCCTTCTCTCACCTGAAAAACACAAATATATACAATACATATGTTAATAACTTCTTTAATGACATGATGATGACATGATGATTTGAAATATAGGCACACAAATAACTGTGATGTACTTATAATCTCTGAAGGACCTTGTATGATTAAGCTCTCAGTCTGCACTCACACATAAATATGCTGCCACATACACAGAAATGCACAAACATCACTTAGCAACCACATCAAAAACCATCAAAACTCTATGCCGACCGTGGCACTGAAGAGCCCGTGGGCGAAGAACAGCTCGTTGTCGGGGTCGCGGGGCTTGGTGGAGATGCGTAGGTCAAAGAAGCGGATCCCAGCCTCCAGTTGGCTGTTGAAGTTCATAGTCTGTGTAGCTAACCACTTCCTCATTAGCTTCTTGGCCACCGTGCCAAAAACAGAAACAAAATTCTGCACCGTCTCCGGCTGCTCGGGGCCCACCGGAGACGCCTCGTCGATGTAGAAACTGAAGGAATCGTGGGAACCTGGAGAAGACACAAACATGAGTCTGCATGCAGGTATTGACCGCTGCCTGTTTTATTTTTGTGGTGGGACACAGCTGTGAAAGTGGGGTCAGCGCTGGAAAACAGCCCGGTGCCATGGCAACCACACTGACTATGTGAATAACAGCATCCGTCGGTGGTCAGAAGTTATGAACTCTGACAACTTGAAAAGAAGCAAGTCTGTGCTCACATACACTGATATTTTTCATCCATCACATTTCTCGGGCAGAACAGAGCTCCCAGAGAACAACAATGCTGTGCTTATTATTTTATATTTTTCTTATATAGCTTTCTGTGTATATTTTTCTATAGTGAATCCTCAAATGCATCAAATCATCAGTTGGTGGTTTCTACTTATTTTGTACACCAGTTATTTTTTACTTTTCGGTCCACCTTACAGTGTGTTAGCTCAATAGTTTCAAGTAGAAAGTTCATTCTTGACCTTGGAAATAGCAGTTTGACAAGAACACAAAGTCAAACTAACTTTCAAAAGCTTTCAACCACATCTCGTGGTCTTCCTCAGCAGATGAAGTTGCTCAGTTGTAATGGAGATGGTTTAGTTGTTAACACGGGACCTAAGTTTGAAAGAGCTGAGCAACTCTACCTGCTAAGGAAGGCCACAAGATGAGGTTAAAAGTCAGACATTGTCTTGAGAGTATTTTGTCAAGATTGCCTCAAGTTTCTCCTTTCACACTGCATGGGCAACAACCATGTGGATAAATAAATGTGGTAAAATACTTTTGTCTGCAGTTGCTTTTGAAGATGAAATAGATATGAGAGGAGTTAAGTCCAGGGGTGTGGCTATCTTTCACTTCCCTTTGTTTGTTCCAGTAGTTTCAGGTACTTTAAGTGGCAGATTACTCAGTCAGCAAACAGTATATGCTCCTCCTTGAGATGTCAAGTTTGTTAGATTGCTTATTTCATACTCCGTGATACTGCATATCCTTGATTTTAAGTGGAGACTTGCATTTTTGGTTAAACCTGATGCCATTCTGGTCCTCCGCCTCGGTAAGCATGCCTTCAAAATCTCCTAAATTAGTCTAGCCCTCAATCACTCAATTTGCAATTTCAGACCCTTGGAGATTTTCTAAACCCCTCAGAAAGGCTAATTTTGATTTTTCACAATTCCTTCACACTTGCAAATGTATAGTTATTTTCTTGTACATAACAGGATCCTTCATTCTGTTTCATCTTATTCATATAACACAATTGTTATATTCGACCACACTCCTGGATTTTAACAATACACGACCACCTTGCTGATATGCTCCAGGAAGTTTCTAATGAAATTTTGTTAATTTTATTTCAGACCAACTTTTTCCCCAAGCGGAAATAAGCTCCCAGGCATGTCATCATCAGTTTAATCGGAAAGTTTTGAAGGCTTTTTTAATAAGTCAGATAATATCTTGCAGAGCTTTTGACAGAAAATGAAAGACAAAGAAAGAAAAATACAAACTACTGACTTTGTCTCAACATATTTCTCAGTAAAATGACAGCTTTTTCTCCCTCTCTTGAATATATAAAGGACACATGGCTTTACAAGCAGAATTGGATAGACCTCTAACAGACAGGGTTGCTGAACTACTGCTTACAGAGATGTACGGGCTGTGAACAAGTTGACCTACCGTCAAATTTCTAGCATGCCAACTGCGGTGCTAATTATCATCTCACTAAAATATCAAAATATCATGAATCTACTTCTTCTGTAGAAAATAGTCCCTATGAAAGCTGTTCTGTGGATTGTATTAGAACTGTTTCTGAAAAGATATATGCTGCTACATTTTTCAAATGTCATTTTTTCAGCACCTTGAGCGTCGCAAACATTTCCATTCACCGCCATTGTTTTGGAGTGGCAGCAGAAATGTCACAGATAAGATATCTCAAAACCTCAGCAGATAAAACAGAAACGATCGGAATTGATTAATACCTCTATTTGAGAGAAAGTCTCATTATTATTTGGTTGAACTAACCCTTTAAATAAAAGCTCATTCTTGTTTTATTATGTGGCTAATGTAACTGTTATCTTAGGAGCTATGCACAAAATAACAGTTCCACAATCGTCCCATTAGTGGCAGTAGAAATCACATTAGACCAATTGAGAAAGTCTGTCAATATATTGATGCATTCCTTGGTGACACTTAAGCCTTTCCTTGCAACCAATCCATGGTGAGTTCTGCTACTTAGGTCTGAAGGTCGCCTGTCCTTCCATGCGGGTGTGTATGCACGTTATGCAAATTAGGCTGATAGTAATCCTTGTATCCTCCTCCTGCTCTCATCACTGCAATCAATTTCTCATCCTCTTATTGTCTCTTCATCACATTCCCTCACTCTTTCATGCAAACAAACCCACACCCTCCCCTTCTCCACCAACACACGCACACACGGTCGCAGAGCCTGAATTGACCTTCAGCTACACTCCAGTGCCAGGTCTCTGCAGTCGGCCCAGAGAATGACCATAAGCGGGGCAGACAGCTGAATCCTGGGGCAGGGCAGCAAGCAGC
Source organism: Oplegnathus fasciatus (assembly GCA_003416845.1). Taxonomy (NCBI): domain Eukaryota; kingdom Metazoa; phylum Chordata; class Actinopteri; order Centrarchiformes; family Oplegnathidae; genus Oplegnathus; species Oplegnathus fasciatus. The sequence continues at coordinate 89,353 of NTHP01000389.1, read as the reverse complement.
ATCACTACAGGCTGAACCGCACCACCAGGGTCTCGGCGTTACAGAGTATGACCTTAACCAGTCGCAACAGCTGGCTCTGCTGTTGTTGCAGCGAAAGATTTGTTTTTGGCTCTGAAGGTCGTGTCACACCATTATTTTCTAATCTACCACTTACTTTCTCCATTAATCGATTAATCCCTTGATCTATGAAATGTCAGAAAATTGAGAAAAATACCCAAACGCAATTCTTAAAGCCCAAGGTGATGTCTTTAATTTGCTTGTTTAGTCCAAACAACAGTCCAAAATCCAAAGATATTCAATTTAACATCACATAAAACAATGAAAAGCAGCGATTTGAGAAGCTGAAATTAGTTAGAGTTTGGCTTTTTAGCTTGAAAAGTGACTTGAGCAATTATTCAATTATCAAAATGGTTGTCGATTAATTTTCTGATGATTGACTACTCAATAATTTGACTAATTGTTTCAGCTCTACAACAGACACACACCTGTAATAGCTAAGGAGCAAACTGCACAATTCATTAGGATGTTCCTGAGAAACTTATTGTCATGATCTGTTGGGGAAAGAAGTGCAGCTCTTATATATTCAATTCAAGAGTCCCCTATAATCATGCAACGACTACATGTTAACAGGTTTTAATGAAAGCTGAACCCCGAAGGCAAACTAATGAAGTCTGTTCGTGCATTACTAACTAGCACGACCTTAAATATGTATGACAAAAAACCTGTGCATTATGCTATACTGCAGAGAGAAGCAATCTCACAGGAAAAACAGAGACTGAAGGGCCAAACAACTTGCAGTGTGTGCAGAACATCTATAAGGCTCTGCAGAGAAAGCTGTGCAGAAGTGGAAACTGCAACACAATCAAGCTTTGCTACCTGAGCTCTGAACACGATTAATTATTGTTTATGTTGTGAAATTATTTGCTCCACCTTAATGCTGTTCCATGTCTGAATGAATGTGAGGGAACATTTTAATTTCTGAGATGAACATGCTCATACAAATTTTAACAAATAATCTCAACATCATGCCTCAGAATTGAGTAATTTCCTTTTTATTCTTGCCTACATGGACTAAAGACCTGCATAGTGACTGTGCTTTGGTTCTATCTGATCACATTGATTGGAAGGGCCATAGTCCATCGTTTGGAATGACCTGCTTACTGTAAACAATATCCAAACTGTCTGCTCTCATGCTGTTTGACAGCTTTCGCTTTGATAGGTAGTCAAAGAGACTGTCACAGAGGCCAAACAGAGTGGCACTTTCTTAAGTACAGGATGTGAACTTTGAGAATTCTTCTTCCCTCACATCGGCAACATAATCACATGTCAAACACAGACTTGAAGAAGCTGATGTCATGCTGGGGGAAGACGATGTGAAGAAAGTGGAAAGAGAGAGAATGAGCAAAAGAGAGATAGATAAAGGCTGAAACCAGCTCAGACAATGATAACACAGCGATTCACTTAATGATGATGATGATGGTGATGATGATGATGACGAGGGTGACAAGGATGACGGTGGTGGTGGGTGACGACTGTTACCTTAGAGAATTGACCTGTGTTAACTGAGTCATTCTGACTGAATGAGAGCAGACCATTCAGAGAGGACCACTGGTGGTTTATGCCCTTTTTCATGACAAATCATTACTGCTCACCATGGAGTCTTTCAACATCTATTTTAGGATGCTGAGGAGAGGACAGAAAAGGAAAGGAGAGGAGAGAATGAGAAAGGAAATGGAACTTAACAGGGTGGAAATGGGCTAAATGATACTAAAAGATAGATATGAGCTCCAGACTCCCCCATCCTCTCTCTCGCCACTTTCCCTGCATGGATCTTTCTATGATTTTATAGTAATTCTTCACGTGTTGCTCTTTCTCTCTACTTTATGCAGCCCTCTATTCTCCAAACTCCTGCTCAATTCACTCCAATCTTGCTTTGTCTCCTACCTTGCTACCCTGTTCCATCATGCTCGAGTAGCAGTGTGCACATACATTTCCGATGAGGCTGAATTATTTGACTTTTACAATCAAGATAAATGTCCTCCTGCTGGAAATTCAATTAACTGCCAGCAGTGAGGCAAAAGCAGCCTGTGGCGAATCCATACCGAACCACTTCTGCCCGCTTCTAAAATATTTTGACAAAAGATTTACTCAAGCAACTTATAAAACTGGAAAGTTTGCAAAAATATTGAAATGGTTTGTTTTGAGTATCAGTCTTCCATATACCGATGCAAGGATTAGTATTCTTTGTAAAACCACTCTTAAAACAAAATCTCTACACTTTATTATCAGTTATAAAATCCACATAACAGTAAAAGTAAATTGGTGTCTGAGCAATTTTAAAGTCATTGTCTGAAGTCATGAAATGTAAATATGCAAAATGTGTACCTTGTCAAACATAATGACTTTGGTCAAACTAAAGTTGAGCTAAAAAGAGATTTAGGTGGGTCGTGACTCATGGGGGCATATCCATTACAAAAAGTAGCTATACCTTTCCCACCTCTTTACCACATATTTGCTTCATTTCTCTAAGAGGAATATTCTCTCTCACTCGCTTTGTTTTTCTCTCTGCCAAACTATTTTCTCCTCCTTTGTTTGTTTTAATTTTCACATTCTCTGTTTTTCAATGGCTTTTAGCTGACTGATTTCCTGCCCTTCAAACATCTCGCCGCACTACCAGTGTTTATCCCGGCATCTGATAACATTCATCCTCCTAGTTCAGGGGTTTAAGTGGCAGCAGAATGATCTAGTCAAGGGACTGATGGACAGATTTACAGCTAAAAGTCCTGGGCCGGCCTTTTCCTGTACCCCGAGGGAGCCGGCAAAACTGAACAATCCTCTTCTGCAATGGATTTGTTTTTATTGCCCGCGAGGCCATCTTAACTTAATACAATTGCCTTCACCCTTTCCCTCTGGCCCAAGGTATGCTATTCATTTCTTACCTCGGGTAAAGCCTTCAGCTGTTACAGTCAGCCATTGGAGAGGTTAAGTATGGCTCCCTGGAGCCCTCTCATGCAAATCTGACACTGCTCTATGTGGGCACTGTAGTATCTCTGAGCCAAAGTCATTTATCCTATCTAGTAGTTTGCCTGCTTTGAATGAAGTCAAACAAAATGTAATTTTCTCTAACAGCAAATTAATCCATTTTAGCTAGATACAACCCTCTGTCTGATTTTGGACAGTACGATTCTTTTTTCTGATACTGTATTTATTGAAATAGTTTGTAAAGGAAGGCACGTGCTGATTATATATTGACCAAATCATTACGATAATATCATCATGACAATTTTCATAATACGAAATTAAAATAAGACAGCAGCAACCTAAAAATCTATTCCCTCTCTAGTCCCTCTCTAAAACTTGTTTTATTACCAACTATATGTAAAATGAGTGAGACCATTTCAACAACTATAGTGTTAGAGCTGCATTGATCAATAGTGTTTATATTAACATTAAAACAAATCACTAAGTGTAATGTGAAAGGAGTATATAAATACAAACAAGACATTTATAAGGGAAATAATATGTCTGTCGACCTGTTTCGGAGTCTGCCCTCTAGTGGTCAAAAATCTATTAATGCAGCTTTAAAGAAGTCAAAAAGAAAAGATGTGGATTCTATCACGTATACCACTTATTCACTAAATGTAAATATTTTGGCCAGTTGAAAAATTATGAAAATAAACGACATAGACCTTTGGACATCTAAATGTATATTTAGTTATTGTGCACATTTGTAGGACACAGATACATGCTCATGCCAGTCAGCAAATACTCCTTGTCTACACCCATAACAAAAATACTGAAAATCCAATTTAATTATTATGCCAGTGAAATTTTGACAGTCATTCCCTTCCCTCCAGTAAAGCTTGTTTCATGGTGACAGAACCATAGAGAACCTCAGTCAGACGAACATGCAGCCTGGCACTCTGCAGCACTCACCTAGCAGATCTAACAGTAGCCACAGAAAAACAGCCTCCCATGTCCCCCACTGATCAGCTTGGGGAAAAGGAAAATGGTAATTACTCTCTCCCTATTTCCTTCCTTCTTTTCCTTTAATGTGCTGCCACTTCTTCTTCCTTTCCTCCTCTGCTCATCCCCTCATCCTTTCCCCAATTAACTATAGAGTAGAACTGGCGCAGGTCATCTGACTTGTAGACGCGATAGGTCGACACAGTGTGAGGCCGAAGTGGCATGTGGGGCCGACACGGAGAGCTGAGTCATGCAACCATGTTCTTATCTCTCAAACAAGGTGTTTCTGACCAGCAGGATTATGCTCATGAAAATATCTATTATTCTTATATACAACAACAATGTGCTTGGCTGCTGCACTGTGTCATGAGTCATGAGCAAAATAAACAACTCTATAACTCTGTAATAACGCTAAATAAACAACTCACAGGTCAATAGTTATGTTCCATGCAGCCCTCTGATCAAAGCACCTAATCTAAATCTGACTGTACTTTGAGACCATCTCTCAAAATTGATGGTTTATTATCTATGGTTCTGGCTAAAGCTCTTCTCTTTTTTCTGGACAAATTTCAGTCAGGTTTCACAGCAGCACTGAGTCAGCGTCTCCTCAGGGTGACAAATGATTTATTAGTGTCTTTGGACTCTGAAAATCATGCAATTTTAATTCAGTTGGACCTCTCTGCTTCTCTTGGATTGTCTCAATCATGTTGTTCTGGATCAGGCAAGATTGAGCAGTTAAGACAGGGTTTACAACTTTTCCTTTGTACCTATCAGAAGCTGCGGTGTACCACAAGGTTCCATTTTAGAGCCCATTTTATTCTCACAAAATATGCTTCCAGTGCGATCTATTTTTTTTTTAGAAATTGTAACATTTATTATCCTGGTTATGCTGAGAATATGTAGCTGTACATCTCCTTGAAACCTGCTGATGTTTTAAAACTCATCATTCCCATTCATCAACTCTTCATTGCTTTGGGGATTCAAATGCTAAATAGCTAAAAACTTTCTTTATCTTAACAAGAGCAGAAGTCATAACACCAACTGTGTGCTAAGAGGTAGGTTTTTCCACCTACAGACTATTTAGAAATGAAAACAGTTCCTCTCAGGGATCTGCTTTTAACTCTTTGCCTATTGATTACTGTAACTCTTTGTCTGTGGGAGTCAGTCAGTCAGCCTTGTCTCGCCTGCAGCTTGTGCAACATGCAACAGCAAGGCTCCTCAAGAACAGAGACCATCCCTCCGCCTGTACTGGCTTCCCTTCATTGGCTTCCAATTAAATAAAGAATTGATTTTAAGATTATTTTATTTGGTTTTAAAGCACTGCGTGAATAGGCACCTGTGTATATCTCCACTTCCAGACCTTTTGATCTTTTGATCAATACATGCATCCTAAACTCCCTGTAAAAATCCAATAGTGATTGAGCACCGGTTACACTAACAACAAAACTGACAAAGAAATATTAATAACAAATGTATGCTGTGGCTTTTACTGTGTTTTCATATATAGATTGGCCAGGTAGATCTAAATCAAAGGTAACAGCAACAGCACATATGGTAGGTAGACACTATCTGTCATACAGCAGCTGTTGTATCTGTCAAACACCTATGCTACCTTGAGAATCTAGAATGTGTCATGTGTATAAGCCATATACAGTATTTTTCTATCCTACACAAATCATTTGGCCGCATTAGCTCATATATTACTAGGAACATGATGAATAGATGCCATTAAAACATCGTAAAAATCTGATTCTAATTAAGTCCTCTCGGTCACCATGAAACCTTAAAATAAATAAATTGCCAATCATACAGAAGATTATGTATACTAATGAGTACAGCTGTGCAGTGCTGGCAACACAGACACAGGGGGACTGCTTAGTTTTTTGGCAACAGCAGCGCACCATGCCATCACATCACCCCCACATGGTGGAGTACTCCAAATTGCCAAAACACATTGGCCTGTATAATTGGGGTTGTCGACTGGTGAACTTTCTTTTTTTTTCTTCTGGAAAATAAATAGCATCACTGAATTACAGGTAACAGTGGGCGGACACTGAGGATTGTACAAGAGGAATATTCTTCCAACGAACATGAAGAGTGAAACTTGTGGAGGAAATAAAACAGTTGTCTCATTTGTTTCTTGTCTGTCCCACTTTCATTCCTGCTTGAACAAAGGCTTGTAATGCTGCATTCTAAGATGAGACAAAAGGATGTGATATGAAACTTTTGAAAGAAATCAGTCATGCACCCCAATATCAACACATGGTTGGTGCTAAATAAGCTGTCATTAAATCCTGTGGATTATGAAATTTATCTTGGCAAACCTTACGCCAAATGTGTGTGTGCACGCACACGCACACACAATTGGATGTTTACGGACTCTGTATCCAAATGGAGGATAGACAGAGAGCAGCTGAGCTGCAGGCCGCAGGGCCAATAAGAAGTAATGATCCCTATTTAAATGGGACGGAGCATGCTCCCATGCTGCCTTAGCACGGATGAACTGTGGTGTAACACAGGATATGTCAAGTGATTCAGCAAAATTAAAAGCATGAGGTAATACATGCTGTTTCTGTCTTTTAAGATAAGATAAACCTTTATAGTTTAGTTGGTATTCGATTAAATCTATGATGAACTGCATGTGTCTTGGCATCCTTAAGAGCAGTGGCCAGTGCTGGTAATATGCCACGCCTCATTGGACACTAAACTCAACGCCATCTGCATCTGAATGCCATCATTGCACATGCCAACCCTGAACACACCAGGTATCTATAGTTCAACAGCAAGAGAGAGAGGGAGAGAGAGAGGGACAGTGAGACTGAGATAGAGAAAGAGGGTAAAAGAGAGGGGGGCACAAAGGATTAGAAATGCAAGAAAATGAAGTATGAAAGCGCTTTGTGTGGAGGTGTGATAATCACTAGGCAGCAGATATGGAATTAACTGGCTGCTAATAAGCCATTCCATCAGTCTGATCACTGGTGGGCTTTACAACCAGCATTTCCAATTTGAATGGAGTGTAAGGAGACCTGCACACTGATTGGCTGAAGGTCCAACAGCTCATTTTCTATGGGAAGCGTCGTTATCATCTGAGTGCACAGACTGAACCCATCCCACTCCCTGTCTCTTCTCCTCTCTGGCCACCACCCCTGTACAAACGCCAAAAGTCCTACACAAAATAGAGCAGCATGGTTCATCTGTCTATTCTGAATCTTTGGAGTGGCTCTGACAGTCTTTTTTTTTTACCTCAGGCATTCTCATCGTTTGGGATATTAGATGCCAGAAATAATCTGGGCATTATTTATAACCTTCCGACAGCGGACCATAACAAGAGGAAAATGAACTGTTCCAAATACACCGCACTTCTCACGTTGCGCAACAGGTCTTACCCTTTGTTCTAACGAGGTCCAGTAAAACTAAAGCCAAATTTTAGATTGCAGGAGTTGCACAAGGTACAAAGTAAGACATCAAAGTTTACAAAGCTATAACCTATTTTGAATGTTAAAACTCATAGCTTATTTCTTTCTTTCTGATCCTCTTGGAAAGATAGAGGCAATGCGCGCGCGGATAAAAAGACACACTCCTCACCCGATTACACTGGGGTAACGTAAAGAAACACCTACCGGGAATAGCCAGGTTGGTGAGCGGGATAGTGTGCATGCTCTGCGGTAAACTTGCCATCCAGTCTGCAAACCGCAGGTCGCTTCTCCCGTGAGACGAAGCCATGCTGCCGCCGTGCACAACGCTCCGTTCTCCCGGACCGGTGCCTGCGCCAACCTGGAGTGCGCTCTCTCGCTCTCTCTCTCTCTCTCTCTATTTCTCTACACACACACACACACTCTCTCTCTTTCCCTGCCTCTTTCTCTCTCTCTCACACACACACCAGCGCGACCGAGAGCCAGTCCACACCCCACATCGGCGGGTAGCACAATTATGAAAATGCCGTTTGTTGGATGGACCGATGCAAATATGGCAACATTCGGTGGTTAGCTTTGCAATAATGCGCAGTGATGACACATTAACAAGTGTCACATATAGCCTCATTAACATAGCTTTCAGTATTATTTCTCAAAACGAAGCAAGACTACCCAAAATCCATGCTTTTTCTCATAAAGGTCTATAGCCTGGCGGCCAGAACACCCACCAGTGGCTGCACCGAGATAATTTCATAGTACCAAGTTGAGGACAGAATATTCTGAGAATTTCAAACACTAAAAAAACATAAAAACCATTCAAATACGATCCCACTGGTCTACTTGTTAAGGTGCAGTAGTAGTTTTATCCAAATATGCAGGTATCCTCAGAATGACAGAGATTTGAGCTGTAAATACTCAGGTGGAGTCTAATTCTCAACTGACCCAGGAGCATGTCTGAGGTCATGCACTTGGATGACTGAGAGCCATATGGCAGTGATTCATTATCACTGCAATTAATATGGCAGTGACAAAGAATAACTGACATATTCACTGTGGTGATAATCAGCTGGCTGACCACCTTAAAATGATTCATTCAACAAACTAGGTCACAATGGTATAAAGATGGAGAATATACTGAAAAACCGCATAATTATTATGTGTTTGAATGCACATTACATAAACCTTTTTCATAGGAGCCCTTTCAAAACTGCATCCTGTGTTTCTGTATTAATGTTTGTGGAGAAGTGACATAGGAGCAAGGGTTGATCACATTAAATCAATATTGACACATAACCACCTTGCACAGTCAGAAATCATTTAGAGACTGTCAAATAATGTGCTTTGCCTAGATATAGACTGAATATCACTATGCTTTATCATCATCGATTACCTTTGTTCCTGGTTGGATGCTACATCCATAAACGATCAGCGTTGTGAAAATAATGAAAGGAACCATACTCTGGAGAAACGGGCCTAATCGGGTGGTTAAAATGTGGAGGCCCAAAGCAAAATCACACCAGACACCATGTCGGTAAATATCACTTTATTCTGTCCATACTGTCCTCAATCAACGTACTGTACCTATTCACATTTTAAGCTACTCATGTTTGAATGTTTTCATTTGTAATGACTAAAAAATAAGTTATTGCATGTTCAAACCTATTTGTGCAAAACCCTGGCCTGTTTTTCCTTTTTCCTTTCATTTCAGTGCCACTGTGTGAAATAGGTTAAAAAATGTAGGCTTATAGGGTACCACTCTAGTTTGACTCATGGAGGGATGTGCTGGATTAACATCAACGGCCGGTGGCAAAAGCCCCTGTCACTTTCTTCCATTTTTCTGCTTGATGATCCAATCCAGTTGATCTTCTTGAACCCAAAAGCCCACTGGCTGAATTCTCCAGTTACGTAACAGCCCTCAGGTAACGGCAGCGCCTTCGCTACTCGAGTGGAGAAATCACATCAAGAATGTCAATGCAAGCGCACCATCCATTTATAGAAAGCTCTAACCTGTAGAGTGTCAGAAGCCATCAGTCTCAAAAGCAGTCATTTGCTTTCAATCATTGTGTGATTTGATGAGCTGAATAATCTGAATGCACGAGCCAACTAATGTTAAGGTACTTTTTTTTTATCCAGAAATCTCCAGAAAATCCAGAAAGATTTAGAGAAAAGAAACAATAGATTTCCACTTGTTCCACTCAGCACACACAGTTGTGTTTTATTTTATATACAAAGGCAAGAGGATAGCAAATGTCTGAGTAAAAAAATGTAAAGGCTTCATGCTTTCTGGCTGAAATGTATGGTATGCCCACCAACTCTGAAATATATGAGGCTGAGAGAAAAAAGACAACACAGTTTGACATTGTGGCAGAGGTGATTATTACAAACACGTTTCAGTCAGACCCTTATTTTTTTTTTTTTACCGTACATCTCCTCAATTTTTCAATTGGAGAAGAACAAAAAGATATCTTACATTGGATGTATAATCCAAGGACATTTTTTGTTACTTGGTGTAGCAAAAGTTTCAACAACTACAGACACATTCCCTTCTGTGCTGAAAGAACAATCACCTGACCTGCAGCACACGTTTGTTAAATTCATTACACTTCAGCTCTCGTACATCCTGTCACAGTAACTAATTGACCTACAGTATGTATGATCCACGTTTAAGTTATTGCATCATTTTTGTTCATTGTACTAGCAAAGTTGCATTTTTCTTAGAGGTCATTTGAAGAATTTTCCTGGTATTTAATGTCAGTTTAAGGTAGATTATTTGGTAATAGCTGCACAAACATTAGTAAAAATTAATAACTTAATGGTTTTATAGGCATCAGTGTAATGTTCCCTAATCGTTTACCCGATGAGATCACAAAAAAGAACCATGCATGTTGGCTCCCGTGAATCCCATTCAGTTAATATTAGTGAGGACTAAATCCTCCTGATATTTGCATGCTGATTACCGGGGAACTGAACCAAGCATTTGTGTTTTATGAGCTTATTTGACCCGTCTCAGACTGCTAAATCACCAGCTGTTTACCACAGACAAATGAGTGTATTTGGTTTTTGTCCACACACACTTCCTCGGATCCATCGCAAGCTCCTCTAGATTTGCTGCATGGCCCTCAGGTTGGGAGACACCTAGAAGACATCAGACAGATCAGAAGGGAGGAGAGAGATGTCCCATGGTTGTGATAGTTGAAGTTAGAAAATGAAATACAGTGCTGCTAGCCAAACTGTTACGTCACTTACCTCAAAATCTGTGCCAGTGCATGCCTTGATATCCTCAGGAGTGAGCCCCTCCCACACTTCTACCAGAGTCAGGCCTTTTGTCTTATCCACATCAAACACAGCCTGGCGAACAGAAACAGGGCAGAAAGAGAGGGAGGGAGGGAAAGAAAAAAAGGATGAGATGTTTAGAGAGAGAGAGATGGGGTTGGTGATGAGACACAAAGACAAAATAGTGAGAGTATTTCCTTAATAGATGGGTTTGAACCCTATGATGTGTGGTCACTGGGTTCACAGACAAGGGTGTGGCGGCCTCAATTATCAAAGTGACCTAAAAGAGATGACCCCCCCCCCCCAAAAAAAAANNAAAAAAAACAACACAAAAAAAAAACAGTGCCACAGGCAGGGAGGCAGAGTACCACTTCAGTGCCATCCATAAATGACAAAGTAGCTGCAATTATTAGTGACACATCCATGAAAGTGGTCCTCAACTCTCTGGACCACTACAAAGTAGCGAGTGATTACATTTTAATTGTTGCACTACTTTTAATAGTCGAAACATCAAAGAAAAATACATTCAATTAAGAATAATGGAGTTTGAAATGTAAAACGTTGGACAGAGGGTGAAGCATCTCTTCAGTCATCTATCAATTATGCTGACATGTTTAAAAATTAGCATTGTGAGTTTCTGTAGTTGATCTGTTCACCTGCGATCACACTTCTACAGCAACACTACAAACCAGGAGTTTGTGCGTGTACACGGTGAGGAGTTGTTCTGAATATACGCGCATTCACTTGAGATTACACATGGTTTATGCACAAAACTGAGTGCGCACGATTCATAAATGAGACCCCTGGAGATTTCAACATCTCTAAGAGTAATGAAATGCGGTATATGGCCAAAGGCATCGCTCCTGTAGAAGAGACAGGAAGGTGGAAACCTTTTGGAAATTACCATGAAGAACCCTGCCAAACCTGTCATTCACACTGAATGGCAAAGTACCACAAATGCTGGAAATGTATCTAAAGAAAAACCAAGTAATGTTCTGTCTTTTGAAAAGTAGCAACAAAAAAAGGAAAATCAATCTGATACACTAATGCTTGTAGAGCACCTTCAGGCAACAGACCTGTTATTACCTCTTTAAGTCTTCTTTTATGAGACAGAATAATTATTTTCAGTCCATGAGCCATTTCCGTGTTCACAACATCAGAGTGATATAGTTTGTTCTGTCCAAAGTGTCATCTTGTCTCGAACACGTTTTGGTTTTGGCTTCTCTTCTTGCTTCTCTTCTTCTTGTTTCCTACAGTACTATTGGTTGCTTAAATATTGGGATAGATTTTCAGCATGAACATGACCAGTGTCTCTGTCTCTGCAACACTACAGCATACTATTGACAGTAGAGGCTATTTTCATTTGTACATTTTTTAACTTATTTTAGAATATTTAGAATGATTGTTTTCTAGATGTATCAAGCAGAAAATTTGTAAGTTTCAATAAGGGTGTTTTATTAAAATCAATTAGTTCAAACAAAAAGTTTAGTAAGTTTAGCAAGGTTGACTTTAAATCTCAACATATATTCTGCTTTCAGTTCCTTTCTTCATCAATAAGTTGGATAATTGCCTAGCTTATCTGTTGGTGTCTCAAATTGGATCTGATGATATTATCAGTTAACAGACTGCTGCTTCTCAACACATGACAAGTTAGGTACGTAGGTGTACATACAGTACAGCTTATACAATAAGCCTTTAAAACTGAATCTGGAGCGATATCATTATACCTATTTATGCGCACGACGCAAAAAATACTTTATGAGGACAGGCCAGGCACACTGAGCTGAGCTGGTTCCTGCTGCTTCTCTCAGCAGGGACTGACAGGCTAAGCCACAGTCACATCCAGGCAAAGCCCGTCAGGACTCTCAGCTCATTAGGACCACACACACACACAGCGACGGGGCAGGAGGCAGATATCTCACTCCAATATAGCAAGACAGATGGAATGTCACAGGGAACAAGGGTCTATGGATAACACAGACACTGTCATGCATCTCTAATCGTGACACATGTCGCAAGAAATGAAGGAAGATGAAAGATTCGTCAAAATGTGCCAGGGGTGGTCGATATAGGTGCGACAACAGCGTGCAGATATGGCAGTCGCTGTGTAATGTCAATGCTAGCTCACAGCTTGACGTACCCCGCTTTAAAATGGACAAGACCTTGACACAAAAAGGTCCCACGGGTAAGTAAATTTGAGAGCAATTAGCTATCGACTGACCTAGTTTCTGATATCACACTTTTCTGCTTAAAAACAAACTGTGCCTCCATTTGCAAAGCAGCCTTTTTGTTGTGAAACTGTTGAGTCACCTTTCTTCACAGCCTTCAAAGTCACCGCCACCATTAACCAGATTGATGCAAGTTAGTCATTAAGAAGCTGCTAGTCCACCCCATGTGCTGTCTGGCGAGAAGTGGGCTTTATGTCATGCAACAACAATAAGCCATCATCATTGAGTCCACAAAAGAGAAATGTGAGTATAATGAAGAGATGGGTGAGAAATTTTACCCTCCAACAAATAAACAGCAGATTTTGAGATGTGTTCAGACAAAAACTCACAGTGGGACCATAAAAGAATTCCAATTTGGTTGCTGGAATAATAATTGCCGTCATTGGCATTGCCGTCATTACGGAAAATGCCACAGGTAACACTTTTCTGGGCCCATTATGATGATTGAATAATTCACGAGTTGTTCTGCTTCATCTGCGAATGAATGGGCAATTATTTTTTACTTAAATCATTCCCTAAATAACTGTTGAGAGGAGAAAATACTGACTGACTTGGTATGTAGATCTCTGTCATGGCAGCACCAGGGGCCACGGAAGTGATGCGATTTACTCAGTGCACACATGATGAACAAAAAAAAACAAAAAAAAAAGATTGCAATCCATCATTACAATGACACTCCTGCAGGCGAGCAAGCTTGTAAACAGGGGAGCTGTGGTTAAGAGAAAAGAAATGGCAACACAGTGTATAAAATGGTCCAACCAAATAGAGAAGCGGCAGAGACACTGCCTGAGGCAACAGGTTCCCTACCACCCTGGGTCTCAAATCATAGCAGCACTATTTAGGACAACACTTGAATTACCATCCCTCCTGGCCATCGCAATCCAAGGAGGATGCTGTGCTTGTGAGAATATACTTTGTGTGTCAGCATCTGTGCACGTCTCCGTGGAGGGAGAAAAAGAACGTGTTTTGGCAGGTTTGGAAGGCCCCAGTTGCTGCTCTCATTTTGGAAAACAAACCGGAGCAGAGATTTTAATCATGTAAAGACAGCGAACAGCGGAGAATAAATTTAGGATAACCATTATCAGGCTTATTAAAGGCATGTTTGCCACCAGGTTTATAGCCCCTCATTTTCTACTGTTGGGTGTTTCCTCTGGTGATCACCACAATAATAATTTTCTCACAGCCCACAAGTACTTTTACACACAGTGTTGTTTGCTGATAAAGGACAAAAAGCTCCAACGTTATGCTGCTGCTTTTATTCATCGAACCACAAGTTACTGAATAAAACGGTTCGACTTCAGACATTAAGCCCTAATTGGCTTTGTGTCCAGTGTAGAAACATTGGCTGAAACATTGCACTTCTCCAGGTACAGTACGTGTCAAGTTATGGTCATAATAACTGGTGACCACATCTTTAATATGTTTTTATCTCACCGCTACATCCTGTAAGATTTTTAACGAAACAACTGTCCTGGCAATATCGTCACTGTAAAAACACTGTGGTTTCTTCAGGGTTCAGGGTTGCAAATGGTTACTTTTATCGAGTGTTTACCGACAATCACAGATAATTGTTTGTCTCTTCATTATTGTCGTAGAGAAACATGCTGGCAGAGCAGACTATTGTTCTACTTTCAGATGTATCACTGGTTAAATTATACTGCAAAGACTCCAAAACTCTGTCACAGGCAGGCTGAATCACACAGGCAATACGAGGGGAAATAATTTCCTCTCATGAAAATGGCTCATTGTGTTTCTTGGTTGTTTGAAGGCACTTTTGAAGGCCTAGGCTTTTTTTTTTTTTCATGTTTCACCTTTCTTTTTGAATAGCAACTGAAAAAAGGGTACAGACCAAACTTAATTACATTTCAAATGTGTATAATACCTACAAACATCACATAAACTATAATTAAATTGCTGTGAACCAGGTGCAATATATAGTAGAGTAAAATCTTCAAGCCTGCTCGTGCACACAGCATAAAGACACACACACACAATACAAGCATCCCTCTAGATGATGACAACGAACGATGCTTTTTAGCTAAATCTCTGATAAACACCGTGTTGGGTAAACCAAACTCATAATTATTCAACAAGTAGACCTTACCTGTTGAATCCAATTTGAATAATTCTCTCCATTTTGGAGTAACTCAAAACACTCGTATGATTGCTGACAAAAATGAGGTGTTTTACATCCCTGCCTGCTGTTACTGAACATGCTGTAAAAAAAGAATAACTCTTCTAACTCATCGCTAAGGTTTCTGAAAGGAAGGAAGTTAATTAACTCTGGTTCACAGTGACAGCGAGGTACTGGAGGGCCCCTGGGGGTAAATCATAGTGTGCACATTGTTTATTGATCAAGCTTGATTAATACATAACATATATATTTAATGCATTCTGGAGTCTAGGGGGTTCTTACCCTCTCTTAAAGTCACACCATTTGAGCAACATTGTGTTTCTCGTACAGTATGTGTTTTGGCAGCCGTTCTATTAGGTGTACTAGTGTTGGCAAACACTCAGATACAATATTAGAGGGGGAAGAAGCGCCAAGAAAGGCGGCCTGGGGAAATATAGAACAGGCGTTTGTGATGAGCAAAAATCGGCTCAGCAAATACAGTATGGACTGAAACCCCATCCACACCAGTCTGACCTAATGGACGTGGATTCAAACAACACAATCTGACTTTTTTCACCTGTCTCAAAATGACGTGGATAAATGTTCATTCACACACAGCATTTTCAGGTCTCTCAGTGTTTTCTGTTCACACGCATATGTGCTTAATAGCAACAAAATAGAGTATTGCTACAACTATCTTCTAATGAGCAGGGGTGAATAGACAGAAAGTTTTGGCAAACATGCTGTGATACCTTGCTTGGTCTTCATTTTGTTTTCTTCCTGGTCCTTATTTTGTCTTTCAGTAAAGCTGAATATGCACTATGGGTGTTGTCACTGACCTAGCTTTCCATTTCTGTTGTCAACAACAACACAAGTATACAACACAAGTATAAAAATCATGATTTAATTGACGGTCTTGCAAGCTACCAGCTAACCAAGCTAACAGTAATTCCTGAGCTGCTGTACTGACACCCCCAATCAAATCACTATATCATACTTGTGCTGTTTGACAAGAGAAACAGAAAAACATGTCAACATGACAACACCTTTATTGTGTAGTTCTGTATATTGATTTTCAAAACAAGCAATCACAGGGAGAGCTGGAGGCACCAAAAAGTTGGCTTCTTAACGTTGCTGCCAAGTCTAAGTATTTTGGCTTTATCTGAGAGGCTGACAAGCTGACAGTCATGTGTCAGCATTTTTGAAAAGCTCAGTTTTCCCTGTCCAAACTACAAAGAGAGAGTGGTATTGTCAATGGCAGAGCGTTTTCAAAATGTCAACGTTTAGGGATGGACAACGCCTGTTTGGTGTGGATAGAAGGCTAAACGGAGAGAAAGAAAAATATTCTCAAATTTCAACAGCCATTGAGTCAGAAGAGTAAAGTAGAATGGGAGGGTGTGCAGGTAAGAAAAGAAGGCCGGAAGAATAAGAGGAAAACATTTGTTGAGACGGAAGGGAATGAGAAAGGAGGCCATAAATGATAGACTGTAATAATTCAAGTCATTACAAAGAAAGTAAAAAGCTGGGGAGGTAATACGAGAAGAGAGTACTAATGATAGAGAGGGAGAGAAAATGAGGAAGGTGGACGGGAGGAGGTGGTACCAGTGTTAGCAAGGCAGTAGAAAGAGCTTTAACCTTTATAAATATTGACAGAAATCTGCTGGCTGAGAAATGTTGTGCAATCACAACAAAAGCCAGCCAAGCAGAAAAGAACAGACATGGAAAAAAAAAAAAGAAAAAGGCCATGGACACGCTGTCTGACTTTGCCCCTGACAGGTCATGTATTCAATGAGCAAGTTCCAAAGGCAGTAACCACCAGAGGGTTACAGGGAACTGACCAGAGTACATAAAGACACAGAAACTACATCAGCACCAAGCTCTACTAGCTACTGGAACCTCTCTCTCTGGACTTTTTTTCTTTCTTTCCTTCCTTCCCCGCACCTTTTTTTTCCAATCAGCATTTATACCTTTTTCAACCTTGTACTTTTGCTTACTGTCTGCTAATTTCCCTTTTAAAAGAAAAGCCCATCCTCGGACCACCTTAAGCACCATTCTGGCAAGATAAGCCTTACCTGTAACTGAAAAAGTGGGTCACTAAAACCCTGTTTGGCTGAATTTAAATGATAAAATAAAATTCATGCTCCTCCATAGCTAGACTTTTTTCCCACTTTGCCATATGTTCTACCAAGTACGGCAACATATTGTTGCAAATGGGGGCTATATCCAACAGGTTATGCAAATTACGAACTGTGGGGAGCTGATGAAATTCAAAAACAGAGCAACAGAAACAGAGCTCTTCACGCACAAATGAAGAAGATGGAGATTTGCCTTCAGCCTAAGCTCCATAAGCTTTCCAAGGGAGATTGAGCGGTAAGATTTCCCAGAGTACTCCCCGTGGTCCAACTTTTTAAAAATGGGAACACCTGCATCTGCAAGTCCATGGTCATTGTCCCCAATTCTCCTGCAACACTGAAAAGGTGCGTCAACCAAGACTATGCAACAATATCCAGCACTCCAGGAACCATGCTCCTCCATTCCTGCCGCTGTGGAGCTTCTTGACTAAATAGATGACCTCTTCCCCGAGTTGACCACCCCCTCCACAGAGGTCAGGGCGGTTGCATTCAGGGTTTTTAAAAAACATATCCCCAGTTAAGGTCAAGAGGTCTAATCCAGTGAGCTGAGAGCAGCGTGGCCCTGCCTTCCCTCCCTGAGTCACCCTGAACCTCTGCCCATCAGAAGTCCTTCTCCATGACCTCCAAAACTCTGCCCACACCAAAATCAAATCAAGTCAATTTTATTTGTATAGTGCAAAATCACAAATCCACACAAAAATCACTGCAAAAGAAGTTCTTGCTTCTGCGATCACAGAAGTTTAAGTTCTTCTGGTCTCACAAAACCTGTCTGCTGATTCAGGGGTTCCCAGGGATAACCAAGCCCAAAAATAAACTTAATTATAATAATGGTAAACTTTATCTCTATAGCACAATTCATGCATAACACGCAACACAAAGTGCTTTACATAAAAGCAAGGAATCATAGCATAACAAAACAAAAGGTCACCACTGGTTTGACCTTATTGCTTATTTGGTTTTACAAGTTCTGTCTGGCTTCAACAGAGAGTCCAAGACTTACAGCTGCAGATCGGCTACAACTACAATCATTGCACAAGCAGCAAGAACATTACAAGCATGGCCCTGAGGCGGGAATGGGAGTATCAACAAAATACATAATAAAGGGAAACCCAACCCTAACCATGAAAATTAAAAACCATAGCAAAATCAATAAGAGGCCTCCTTACAGAAATCAACTGATTGAATTAGTGTTAATTGAATAAATGTAATTTCCATCTACCCGTGTCACTCTGTTGTAACATACCAATCTATCAGTTGCAGTGTGATTGTGTTCGTATGTGTGTGAGGGATATGTAATTGAGAGATAAAGATACAATGTGTGTGACTTGTGTTTCGTTGTGTTAATCGTCTCTGTGTGCCTCTCTTATTGCTGACATATTCGGGGAACGGATTGGCTGTGATGTAATAGGAATGCAAACCCACTAACTGACAAAGTTAACTTAATTAAATTTTGGTTTCAGTCAATCACTCCTGACTGGAATGTGGGAAGTTGTAGCACTTGTAATAAGCCGTCGATGGTAAGGACTGTAAGGAAGGAACACTGATCTGCAATTTTGGCCACAGTGTATAGGCTCAGTAACTGTAGGTGTTAGATCAATCTATCACAATGATTATCTAGATGTGACTTGCGATCTCCAGGGAAGGAACTGATCTGAAGATCAGTTTAATGAGAATACATTTCCATTATTAAGCATGGTATTACAATAATTTATCAAATACATCCACAAGGCTCCTATACTGCAGCCCAATGTATGTATAGGCTCAACCATTTATGCCTTTAAGACTTAAGTAGGCTACATTTGGGTGTCCTTGCCTGTGTATTTGGTGTATTCAACTTTAACAAGAACACTGCTGTTTAAAAAAGATGTTGAATTAACTTCAAAGTCACAGGTATCCACTCATATGCACAATAGGTCCCAAAATAATGCTAAATAGTCTACAAATTCTACAAAATCCTCCCATGCCTGGTCTTTTACAGGCCGGGAGTACTGTGCAGCCGTAGCTTACTCATTGGCACCGTCTATGTAGCACCTATGAGTAAACAGCCTAAGTTTATGACTAATGGCTCATCCATCCATTCATGCATGTGTCCATCCATCCACTTCTGTTTAAATGTAGGATGATGAAGACATATTTGCATGTACAGTATATATAAAATCGAGCAAACAGATAAACGCACCTTTTCTGTGATGATCCGATCCACACACTGCTTCCCTGTCAAAGGCAGGCTGCATTTGTCCAATATCTTGTGTTTTCCTCCCTGAAAGAAAAGGGTATTCGGTTAGATCAAAGACTTAACTAGATGTCAGTCACCCAGTTCAGCCAGTAAAGCCTGTCAGTCACTTCAAACAGTGTGTTAATGCTTTCAGGGATGCAGCTTAAATTTCTATATATGGATACAGCTGGTTATGTACATTCGTCGTACCCCCAAAGGATACACAGCACTACCCCGCCAGTCATCTTTAAGAAAAAAGCACAAATGCCTCTGATGCTGCCTGAGAAGCACACATCATTCATCACACACACCCCCACTTCCCCATCATGAATGAAAACAGGCTTCAGGGCAGTAAATTTATGCTCACCTGCTGCACCATCTGGACTATAGCTGGGAGCCAGACAGGCTCCCATTAGCAAAAAACAGCATGCTTCTATGAATGCAGAATGTTACGTTGCCCTTGCATCATATTGGTCCAGACTTTCCAAAAGTAAACCAATTCAGTTGGATTGCCTACTGCTATTGTCAGAAGCCCTGTGGGGTTTTTCATCTCTAGCTGCAGCACCAGTCCAACTAATCAGCTGTTCCCGATACACTGAGTCCAATTCTAGACTTGTATTCAAATTAGCCGAAGACGAACGAACAGGAGATGGTTTGTGTGCAAAACCTCATCAGGATGAGCTGGTGCTCTCAGGAAAAGAGGCATTAAGCAATCCATTAACAGAATTATCCTTAATCAGTCATAACACTCACACTCATTATCGCTGGAAGGAGATACAAGGTACGCTGGTGAAGGTACTAACATGGGAAAAGAAAATTGCCAATTTAATTTGACCTGAATTCCTGTGAAAGTCTTTTGGGATAATTTGTAAAAGGCAATATAGGTTAGAACAAGCATGCCAAAAGCACATGCTCACACACACACACACACACACACACACACACACACACACACACACGTATACACACCTTAGCTGAGTGCTCCATGGTGACCACCACCTTGGTTCCAGCGCTAGCCACCAAATCCATGGCTCCTCCCATTCCCTTCACCATCTTACCCTAAGAATGGAAAATAAAAATAGACTGAGGTTTCAGTTATCCCATTTATTTAAGGGTTGACAAAACAACAGGAACACCTTACAATATAACACAATCCAAAAGTGCCATTACCTATGGCCTTAAAAAATGCCATTAAGTTCAATGTACAATAAATAAAACAAAACCATAGAAAATATCGGTAAACAAAGGAATTCATTTAGAAGGGTGGGAAGAGATTACAGTATTTTTCTCTTCTACTGTACCTATTCAAGTAGACAGCTCTCCCAAAATCTCCTCCTCTGCCATCAAAAATACATAAACATTTACAAAGCAGCTCTGTAGCTCTGTCTCTTCATGGCAAGAATATCTTCTAATGCTCTGTGCTTGGTAGAGCTTAATTTTATCCCTGCACTAGTGAGACCCTGAAAAACTTCACACACTGAGACAGAGAACAGGAGGAGGAGATTAGAATGGATCTTCAGCATTAGATAAATGTGGTGAGGTTACAGTGGCAACACCACAAAGGTTTGCCAATTAAAGATTATAAAATGCACCAGTAACGTCCATCTCAAAATATCAACAGAAAATGTTTGTTTGTTTTTTTTCAACCTGGGTCCTATTTCACATATTTAGAGGTGAGAAGGAAAGTGCATATACCTAGTGTCCATTATAATAATCCACTGCATTGCAAAACTCAACACAACTTTTAATAGGGACCATTTCTCTGGCAGAAAGTAGCTCCAAAGAAAACTGTTGGCAGCGTGTTCTGTGGATTATACAGAGTACAGCGAGGTCGTTTCTGGGCAGACATGTTGCTGTCAACTTTTTTTAAATGTAATTTTTCTATGCTGTGGGCACCACAAGCTAAATTACATTCACCGCCTTTGTATTGGGGTGCTGGCAGAAATGTCACAGACAGATATCTCAAGACCTGAGCAAATTAAACCAAAGCTATCTGCACGAATAGATACCAATGGAGGTGAGTGAGAAAACTTGCTTTTTGTAATTGTGTGAACCAAACCTTTACGTGTATGAGTAATATGCTCAAAACTCATGGTTCTAGGTACAATTTGAGTGTGTATTTACTGGTCAAAGGTATTGAAAGTCACACTAAGATGCAGCAGCAATGTGCCTTCAGTATTCAGTCAAGATGAATTTAGTACCATTACAAGAGCAATCTTGGTGTTGTGGTGGGGCCTTTTCAACAAATAGCTTTCACAGCCGTATCTTTAAAGAAGATAGCTGAGTGTAAGCCTAGGTCAACTGCCAGGTCTCAATTAGTAGTAACTGCTAAAGGCTTGTGTTGCTGACAGACAACATTGTACTAAAGACAGAATAAAAAATGTTACAAAATATGATTGTAGCCCACAGTTTCTTTTATAGATCACAGTCCCACAAACATCCAGGGACCAGAAAACCAGAATGACAACTGCAAAGAAATGTGAGAGGAACAGAGAGCAAGCAGTAAAGCATCTGCAGTGAGGCAAGCCTCAAGTGTTCACTTTTCTTCATCTTTTAAATGAGTTGCTTAGATAATACAGTCAAAGGTCTGAATGTTCCTATGTAGATACCCAGTGTTCGAAAGCTTTGTCTAGTTACAATGAAGTGAGTAAGTAAAATAAATAGATGTTTTAGTAAATTCACAGTGGGTTTTATTTTAAAAAGGGAGCCAGGAAACATAGTCTTTTAAAAAAATAAACAATCTGAAAGATCATCACAGCGACAGAACTGCCAGCCGGGTGAAAAATTGTCTTCTAGTCCCTCATTGTTCCCAATAAAGAAGGTTTCCAAATAAGGAAGGCTGACATGCAGATGTGGCCACAGGGTGACGGCTGAGTAACTGAATTAAAATCCCATTTGCTCATCAATCATGTGAGGAGCCTGCTTTGCTCTCTGCTCGATAACCAGAGGATATATATGCCAAGTGTGGTGCATCATAAGGATACTGTCTGCCTCCAGGGAGGCCAGCTGGGTGGAGAAGATATCAACAGAGAGCGGAAGGAGGGCTGGGAGGTGGGTAAGTAGGGAAAAGCATAGACTGAGGATATGGGAGAGGCTGCATTTAATTTCGTATACTTTACTGTATTATCTTATAAAACACCAACTGAAAGTGACCTACTACATAACATCCTTAAATAAAACCACCGTCTATGTTATTAAAATAGCATCCATTTTGACTTTAAACCTTCGAACACGATCTCTTCACCTTTTTTTCCTTCAGTGTTTTCATTCAACACACGGCGAGTCTTAAGATGATACTCCAAAAGGAAACCGTGTTCTGTTTCATATGATCAATGTTAATGCGCTTTCTAACAGTCAAAGGGCTAGGTGGTGTGTGCAGAGGCCCTGGGGGGGACAACGCTGTCTGACCTGACAGTAGGAAGTCTGGATTTACAGCTGTGTGAGCCAGACACCTGCTTATGTACTACACCCCGCAAATAGGCTGCTGTTAATCAAAGAGGGCATCGGTTTTTAAAAATAAACAACCGTGTTAAAATACTAGTCTGGTTATGATCAATAAAAGAGTCGAAATCAGTAATGAGCATTTGAAGGAAATTACAAAATGATCTTGTTTTGCTGTTGGGGCAATGAATTTTAATAGAACCACCATGTACTACACAAATGAATTGGTTGTATGTTTCTGGCAGCTGAAAATGCAGGCATCAAGTGACTGGAATTGTTACAGGCCATTCATTTGTGACTGAATGCTAGCTAGGAAATGAAATGATGCAGCTACAGTGCCTGTGTTGCATCGCAGTGACAGCAGCCAAGCATACAGCAACAACAATCCAGCTCATGTCAGTCCCTGATTGTATGTGTGTGTGTGTGTGTGTGTGTGTGTGCGCGTGTGGTCAAATGTCTCTCTAATGCTTTCGACCTTGTTATTTAGAAAACACTATAATAAAGCAACATTGCTGTGGAGACTTACAGACAGGTACTGTATGGGCTCTGTTGCTCTCTGAGTATTGTCAGTGACCTAAATTGCTGGGAAGATTGGCATTTGCTTGCCTCTGATTTTCAGCTTTGCATGCGGTTATCTGAGCCCGCTTTGATCTGAGCTGCTCCATGCAACGAAAACTCACACTTATCATGATCTGTACGTGTGTGACGAAGAACAAATTCATGAAATGGTACAATGGGACAAGCTATTAACCTATTCCATCCTGCTCACTAAGTGATTTTATTCAATCCAATCAAGCCTTAACTTTTGGTTGGCTGTCTGTTGGACTTGTTTTGTCTGACTACGCTTGGTTGCTAGGCTTCTGTAAACCTGCTCACCTGCAACTGTGGCAGCCAAAAATTAGACCTTTCTTAATTACTTGCCTCTTAATATTGGAGGCATCCCAGATTAAGATAACGCTAATTATTACTATTGTATCTAAATTGATAGTTTCATGTTGAATATGGAGGCTGCCATAGCATCTGGCTTTCAACCAGCAGAACCTGCAGGGAGGCACTTAAACGGAACGAATTTATTGTCAGAACAATATCCACAGAAAGAAATATCCTCTGCCTAAGTCACCAACAGGAGCGCGGGTAATTTAGTCATTTAATTAACACAGCTTTGATGATATTAACCTTGGTGGTCTGACTGAAGCCCCACAGGTTTTTAATTTCCTCACCACTCTGATTGTGTCCATTTGCCTGCTGTAATCTTAGCACCATGGGGGCACTAGGGACACCTGAAAGTGTGTATCTAGACACATTTTATTAGCAGAAACACGTAAAAACATGAAAATACGCTGTGAGACATGTCTCCTCTAAGCCATGACAACCATTGTTCAACTGCTCAGATACAATCATGGGGGCACATTCATACATACTGTCTAGGAAGACCTGTTGTATTGTTGCATAATGTATTATAGAAGATTGAATTCTATTCAAATGTGCAAAATATGTTCAGTTACAGTAAGTATGAAAATTCAAAATTGTTAATTTTGCAGTCATTTATTCCGCCGCTTCACATTAGAGCCAGTAACTACTTGCGCTAGTTCCAACAGATGTTCCTTTTTTTCTCTAGAAACATCCATTTCACTTTTTTTTATTGGCTTATTGAACTACCTCTTTGAAATTAANTAAAAGTGAGAGAGATAATGTGGTGGGCTGCAGGAGGCAGTATCAGTGGTGCAGAACCCAGATAACACGAGACTTCTTAAGTTAAAGCTCTTCTGAGATGACACCTATCATAACATGTGAGAGCAGAGACAATGACACAGTCAATCCCACTCAACCAACAAGGTTTTTCTCAGTGAGCCACCAATGGCACACAACTAAGGCTATTTATATAAGGCTTATGGGGCATTTTGAAAGAGTAAGCATGGAACAGCATTGAAACTGCAGTAAAAACCTTTCATGCTGTGGATCTGTCCAGGAAAACGGGGCAACAGGTGTATGAATTCATAGGTCTGACATTTTTTTCTGTGCATACAAAAGTGCTTACGTCCTCTACCGTGAGACGGGACACTTAGAAAACTAAAAATTCTGTTGCCTTTTTATCCATTATCAGTGAAAAGGATTGATTCAGTAGCCATATGACATACAGTGGGATTGGTGTTCCACAATATGATGCTGTGGCACTAATGCATGGGAAAAGCATCATGGGAAGCATGTTTTGACTGGCACTGTATTTCTCTTACTAGGCTTATGGGTTGCTTGCATTTTTTTGTGTTGCCATGACAACGGAACACGATTTCCTCATTTGTTGTGCAAGTGTTCACTTTCCAGTCAGTGGCAGAAGCACCACAGAAAATGACCCCCTTCACAATCCAAGAGTTCCCACTTACCAACTGGCTTCCTTTCTCTCCCCCACAAATTCTCTGACAATCTCCGCTGTCTGATACAAATGGCTCTCGATTTAATAACATAGCGACGGACCGCCACAAGCCTTCGTTACCCAGACAACTAATGACAAGAATCTGAGGGAGAGACTGGACTGACAGGAAGACAATGGACAACATGTTCAAAGTAACTGGAAAACTGTTTACAGTGTATAACTGGTGACTGTGGTGTAATCTATCGCTAGAAATTACAACCTGACAATGACCAATGGTCTTTAAACGATGCAGAAACACTCCAAATGTAGCAAACATGAGTAAACGTTAATCATTATAATCCAAAATATAGTCCACAAGATTTTTTGCGGTTGATTCTGATTCTGGTGTTATTTCAACTGATATTCAATTAGAGAAAATGTTAAGTGTTAATATACTACTGGAACTGTGAGAGCTATAATTTTTGACCCGCAACAGAGAGAAGTTTCAGTATAGTATTACGTCTAATAGCGATGGAAACACAAGCTTACAAAAGCTGTCTGAAATGGTCAGTGGAGCGCCACCTCAGTCACATACATGAAATAACAAAAATTAAACATTTAAAACTGTACACAAACAGACAGTTGGTGCTACTACAAATACCTAATATGACACCTTTAACTGATGATAAGCTGGCAACCATGTCCAGGTAAATCTGTTTATGATACAGCAGGAAAGCGAGTGAAGTTCTAAGAAAAAAGCACTACGCTCTTAAGCAGCTCCTTCATTAAAGCTGCCATCAGGCCTTATCATGAGCACTTGAGCTAGTAACTGCATTTTAATAGTCAGTAGCTCGAGCTATTGCAGCACTTAAGCTGCAGTTATACTGAGCCTCCAGGGGTTTGGAATATATGTCTGATGTAGCGCTTGTTTTCTGTTTCAAGTCAATGACTATTGAACTGAATTCTGTTTGTAACAGCTGCATTGGAGTTGAACAGATACATTTTATTGCTTTGGTCCACCTGAATATGTTCACTGTTCCTTCATTGACAATATCTGTTCATCTGTTTATTCCTCTCAGATTTAAAGTAAAAAGTAGCACTACTCAAGAAAAATCCAAGTCAATATGGTTCTCATTTTGAAAAGTGTGTGTGGCTGGCTGGGAGGTACATATGACATCAGTGTCTGCATCTCCATTGAACTGCTGGGTGCAAGACCCCTACGTTTAGGACATCTTGATAAAGCTCCAGCAGCTAAATGATAAAATAGTACACCAAATCCAAAATGCCATCCTTTATTCTATTACCCCATTCTCTCCATCTCTTGTTTTTCCAGATGTCTCAGGCTGAGAGGAGATGTAAAAGCATTTCAAAGCCCTCAACTGGAAAATGTTCATCTTCCTTTTGCATATTAAAAGCGTTCAAAATCAACATAATCACGCTGAGAGTACTGTATCCCTGACTCCTACGTACAACATTTCCAATTTCACGCTATGTGGCCATCTTTAGATAGTGAATAATTTTCATTATCACAGAAGGTGGGAAATGTAATTCTCTTCATCCATCCTTTCAAAAGAGGAGACAATGAAGATTGAAGCGTAGGTGAGGACAGAGGTATGTGCGCTTGTGTTGCTGCATTATTTTGCTGTTCAAATTGTCCAACACTAGAGTGGCCAAGCAAGATAAACTCCCTGCTTCTGAATAACAGCTCCACTGCAGGAGTAATATCTGCATAACGTTCTTAATCAAGCGCCGCTTAATTAGCAATTACCATGGACAAACAAGTACAACTGGAGAGGTAAAGAGAAAATAAATTACGCAGCAAAATTTAGAGATCACCATCAATAACAGTATTCCTGTGCACACACAGTGCTGGCTTACATGACTTATATATATTATATTTAAATATTAATGTTTTATTCTCAAGGTCTCGACATGTAAACATCTTCAACACTCTGTGCCTGCTGAGAGGAGACGCATCTATAAAATGATGCACTGGCTGAAACAACCTTGCATGTACACTTCAGTCAAGCAGAAAACAGCTGTGTGCCAGGGGGCATTCTGGTTGAGCCCTCCCACATTTTGAACAGGCTTTTAATGGGTTCTTGACCTTAGTAATCACTGAGGAGGACTGTGGCCACTGTGGTCTTAAGACCAATTGACCTGATGAAATATCTAGCAATAACGTTGGCCACCCATTATACCGTGGCACTCACTAACACGCCCTACCCCTCGATCCTCTGACAAGCACATCCCTGTGCTCTTGAATAACAACGACCAAGGCTGCACCTTTGTGAATCTGTTTAGACTAAAAGACCTTTTTTTGAGAAATCCTAAAGGTCACCATGCATACAACAAGAGATTACAGTTAAGACTAAATAATATGTCACACTAAATGACAACAAATATTTTTTTCCACAATTTTTCCTTCAAAGCTTGGATAGGCAATGTCTTTTAGAAGCATTTTTTTGTTATATTTGTTGAAATTCTCTTTACATCCAGACAGCAATCAATAAATCAAATGCTCTGACAAAAAAAGGAAAAAAGTCAGGTGTCTGTGGCTGTCACAGGACTGTAATAAGCCCGTCATTTGGACCGAATGATATGATTAGATGGGCTACCTGCCTGTCCAGCTATGCATCTGACTACCTGCGCGCACTCTGACCCTGCACTCATATACATTCAAACTCTAGCTTACTCTTGCTGGTTTCTTCAACATTATCAACCCTAGCTTTAAGATTTTTGGAACTTGAAGCTTTAATCAAAATCAATAACGAAAATAACAGCACTGATTCAGAGATAAAGACTGAGTAGAAAAATGTACATGATACAAGGACACAACATGTCCTTGAAACGACATGTATATCAGCAAAATAACATACAGACCAACAGAACAACACCACAAAATTTATATCATCAGAGATTGACTACGTCTCTGATTATAAGCTTCACAGCGCAGCATTTGGAGAATGCCTATTGTACAGATGTTGTCGTGTCAACCCCCAGCAGATAGAGCAGAAAGCATGAATTTGAAATAAAAGCAATAGTTGTGTGCCATCAAAACCAAACTTACTGGGATCATCCAGTTGGCTAGGTCTCCATGTTTTGACACCTGCATGGCTCCCAGCATTGTCAGGTTGATGTGACCCCTAAAGAGAGTGACACAACAGAAGAAGACAGCTGTCAGCTTCAGAATCAGTTCAACTTATGAACTCACAAGTCCACTCGTCAAAAAAAAAGCTCAGTGATGGGACAGATTCTCACAACAAACCAAATGCCTTCACAATAATAACAATCTTCCCATCTCTCCTGTTGTCTTGACAGCAGATCTTGTCATAAGTAAAAGGCTAGTGACAATGTTTTATTTTCATCCCCTTCTAAACTACTGTATCTCTTTACTACAGCTTTGTTTCTTATATAATCATTTGTAATTTGCATATTTGGAGGAGGTCTTATCTGCTCCAGCTGCCACATATAAATGCACTGTGTACATATAGCAGAATACAGTTAATTAGGTACTTCATCTCTGACAAATCTGTGATCCTTTGCCCTCAGAGGGCAAGTCCTTTTCCTATTTCTTCAAATAAGGAGTTTACAGTCCAAAGTGAGGTATCCAACAATGCCTCTAGAGCAGGTAGGGGCATTGTTGCTTGCAGCTGCATAGATTTAAACAAGGGCCTATGGCACTGCCGCTTAAAGTAAAAAGTGTGTTAATTCCTCGTTGTTTCACCACTGTAGCACATAGCAGGTGTGAGGCCACACACAACCACACGTACAAATACAAAGATTGAGAAGTGATAGAGTTTTGTCATGAAAAGAAGTCTAAATGTAATCCCAGTACGAGAAGTAGCTGATGTAGTATTTGAGGCAACATGGCTCACAATCTACCATATGCTGTGTTTTTCTTTCTCAGCGACTCCGGACCCTTAACTACGTCCGCGCAACAGCAGACACACAAGCACACACACACAGTCAGCGTGGTTCCGCTTGGTCCCCGCCAGTGTGACTGGACAGCGCTATTTATGAGCACTATTGGATTTCCACTGGGTGGACAAACAGAACTGATGCTGCAGGGAGTGCGGGTGGGCAATCTCAGACAGCTGGCAAATCAATAAGAACCAGGGGCCTTGGGAATATTGGCAAGGCTGCTGTCTAGTTGTATTGGTGACAGTAGCTATTTGTTAATATCCAGTGTTACGAATCGTGGCTATGTCCTGTGGTCAAATCCTCCTTAACGGTTATAGCTGGCTTATGGTGTGGGTGAAAAAACTATTTAATTAAAAGAAAACATGCTGAGAAAATTAATAAAAGTGTGTCTGTTCTGTTTTTTGCATAAACTGCAACAAGAAGTTAATAGAAGTGACTCATGGTATTATGAAAATTATTTTGAAGTATTAATAAGCTGCCTACATGTAAATCCAGAAATGTCAGGCACATCTAACGTTCAGTCAGCAAATAAGTTTTCAAAGCTTGTGGGTTATGGCCTCACCCTCGGATCATGGCAAATGACTCATCACTGGAGAAATAGGCAGCCCCTGGGAGCACAGTGACAGTCTCCTTCCCTGAGGAACAGAGAGTTGACATGTTAGATTTGGGATTAATTTATTACAGCAGTAAACTTTGTTAACAACACATTATCTAAAAGCAACACAGTTTACAGATAAACATGATCACCAAAAAGGTAAATGAAATGACAAAAGACATTAAACAAATGCATGAAAATGAATGAATGAATGAATGAATGAAACAGCTGATAAGCTCTCTTCTTCCATCCATAATTTAGTTAGGCCAGTATTTTCACAGCTTTTAATTTTTTATATGTACATAAATTTATCATTGGGAAGTATTGATTAGGATAACCCTCACCAGCATTAATCAGGTCAGCATCCACTGCATCCTCTTCAGGGTATGGGCCCTATACAGAGAGAAGTGAAGATAAACAAGAATGCGCACACAGGCGGGCAGTCACACATACACTCGCACATGTCACTCAGCCTGACCGGCCATGATCTTTCAGGGGAGAGACAGACACGATCACATTTTTGTGATTAGATGAGACATTGATTTTCTCTGTGTTCAACAAAGGGAGCAATCCTTTTGGACAGAGGGGAGAAGAGATGAGAGAGGAGAGGAGAGGAGAGGTGAGGTGAGGTGAGGAGAGGAGAGGCGAGGAGAAGAGAGGAGAGGAGAGGTGAGGTGAGGAGAGGAGAGGGCCTCTTTAAAACTGGCACTCATAATTAAGAGAAACTTTGACAAATCAGGCATTAGCATAGGCGCCTACATTCTCCTGTCAACACAACTGATTGGGAAGTCATTCCATAGTGGCAGCAGCAGCCTTTGTTGAAGGCTCAGCCAGCAAATAATGATTGTGAGAAAGAAAAATGGAAGAGAAAGTGTCAAGCTGCCACAATCTGTTACATGACAAACCCAGCACATTTCAAATGAGGGCCCCAACTAGGAATGATACTGCTGCTCAAATGAGTGGCTATTCATCTTGCTACATGCTCAGGGCACAATTCAGTTTAAAAACGGTAACTGCTGCTTAAAAAGGACCGTCAGAAAATAAGCTGCTCGTTAGCTTGTTTAGTCAAGATTCAAAGCACTGAAACTTGAGGGGGAAGAAAGCTCTCTGTAGGTGTCTTACCAGTCCCAAAATTCCATTTTCACTTTGGAGGTGTACAGTGATGTCTGGTTTTATAAAGTTGCTGGCCAGCATGGGGATACCAATACCAAGGTTGGCTGATTGGCTCTTTGTTAAAGATGGTAACCACTACATTTGTAATCATGCAATGGAAATCAGGTATGAAGATGAAGAGAAACATATACAGTATTATGTTGAAAGCGGCTTTAACAGAAACAACCATACACCACACAGTCTCCTTTTCAACCACGTTGGACATTTTGGTGGACTCATCATAATGGGGGAATGTGAATAAGTCCAAAAATCAGTGGTTAATCACAGATCAGCCCCGGCTGCTTTCATGAGAAAGGACGAACGCTATCACAATGTGAAATGCTGAAGTATGTGCACAATTTTCCAGTGCAATCAACTGGTGCAAAGGCTACAATTATTCGTTATGAGTGTTGAAAAGAACGGAAGGCAAGTTTTCTTTTTTCTGTGGCTTTTGGCCAACACCTGGTTTGGTGTTACTTGTGGTAATTACAAGGGAGGAACCTAGAGCTCAAAGTTAGATGATTTTGTAATTGGCTCACTGCTTGTATTCTTTTAAAAGGATACCATACATCCCGTCCTCAAACTCCAGAGCAGCCCGGCGAATGATTCTTTCCCGAACAATATCTGAGTCCTTCTTTGGTTTGGGCTTCGCTTCTTGGCTTTTCCTTACTGTGCGTTTCTGGAAGCGTAAAAAAAAAAGAACAGGGAGACAGCATCTTGAGAGGCTATTTCTGGCCAAGTACAAAGACACATATGGATAAGAGCTAGTATCTGTGTTTCTGAACAATGATGGAAATGTTAAATCCTGCTACAGTGGCTTAGGTTTTAACTCTGCACTTTATTGTTATAGGATTAATCATTTATCATTTTTTTATTAATTTAACCAATTGCTGAATAGAACATGATTTTCAATAAAGTGACTCTCGTAAAATGACATAATCTAGAAACTACAGAGAGAATGGAAACAACATGCCATTTCATGGCTTTCATGTATAATCCTTCCATTCATGTGAGCTCTGAAAGGTCTCGTTTTGTACCTCAATCCTTTTCTCGTAACTGGCTCCCTGGACAACCCTGTGGATGTAGATGCTGGGTATGTGGATGTCCTCTTCAGCAAAGGTCCCAACATCCACCACCTCCTCCACCTACACAGAGACACAGAATGATGAGCTCTGTCTTCACCTGTAAAATGTCTCACGACCCTTCAGATTAAAGTTCAGATAAGGAAACCATGCACTGGTGGAACTGCGCTGCCAGGAAATAACCTCTGCCTACCCAGCTATGAAATTTAACAGATTAAGTGATAAAGACCAGAAGATTTTTTTTGCCAATCTGCTGGCTAATCTCAAGAAATTACCATGATTTTTAGGTTATTGGGTATTTTTTAAAGGTTATTCCTGAAAAAGAGAAAAAAAAAGGAAATGCTCAACAGTTATTTTAAGGAATACAGCAGACTTTGTGAATTTGTTTGATATTAAACCCTAAATAGATCTACAAACAACAGCGAGGGTGACGCACAAGCAGACATTTGTTCTCCAAATATGATCTCACAGGTTTAAAAATTCTGCTACTCTCCTGTCTTTCGCAGGGAAGAGAGGGTAAATATTTGTGGGAGAAGGTGTTGCATTTATTCTTTTAGCAACTCCACTGGGTCCAGTGAGAGCCGTCTGTGTACCCAAAGCCAGCTTGGCTGACTGAAAACAGAAGAGGATCATCTGACACGCCAAGCCCAGGGAATGCAGCTTGATCCTGGGATCAAAGGCGATGGAGAGTAGGGGTGTGCGGAGGAGATTGTTTTGGTGTTGGGAGGACTTTGGTCAAACCAAACACAAAGGTCAAAAGAAAATAAACACTTTTACTCCCCTATGTGGAAAACAATGTTTAGCTACCTATTTTTATTTTTAGGTCTATTCCACAAACTCTCTCTTACAAGGTTTACACTTCAGCTCAGCTTACTCTTCTCAGGACCTCAGTGGAGCTGCTATAACATTGACCACTGACATTGTCTATTTATCCTCGCAACACTTTAATTACTCGCACATTAAGTATGGCAGCATAATAAGAAAGATATGTGTCTCGGATACCTACCAAACAATATATTCCTGACTCTGGAGACAGAAGTGCACAGTCTTTATGTAGAAAGTATCCACCAGCAGAAGAAGAGTGTACATAAAAAGTTATTTCTGTCTAACACGACACAGATGGAAATGGCTATTGATTTAAGCAGAGTTGGATCAACATGACAGGGATAGAAATCCAAGAATGAACGCACCTGCTCCCTCCTCCTTAGGTAACATTAGGAACTGCTATAAACCGAGCCTACGGCCTCCACTTATACAGGTGTTCAGGGGGAGCTGTGCAGCATGTGTGGGCTCCACTAAATCTTGCTGCCCATTTTAACCTGCTCTAGCTCCTGAAATTCCCAGCTTGTGCTCATATTTACAGTAGGCTGTGGTATTAAACACAGTGATCCCTGAGATTTTAAATCAACATAAGAATCTAAATAAGCTTGGGAGGGATCAACAGTAGAGAAGTGATTTTTCCTTTTTCAAACAGAACGAGACTCCACGAGGGAGGAGGTGCAATTTCTTTCTTCCTGAAGATTCTTCAAGGGGAAAAAGCACTTGAAGTGACACAATATTAAAAAGGAAAAAGAGAAGAGAGTGCCACCAAGCACCGGAGTTATCATCACATCTCTGGGGACCAAAAAGGGGACTTAACCATGACAACATCATTCTCGCCCTCCCTTCTACGTTTCTGTGCTTTGCTCCTGTGTAGCTCAGAGTGTAACCTACTTATTCCATTTACATGAGGGGCAAGCAGCCATTCAGAGCAAATTGAATTGAATCTCTCCTTATCTCCACTTCCTCCCTCAGCACTCAGCGCTGACTGAGAGGAGTCAATGGCTAAGAGTGGATCCCATCTTAGCGTTGTCATGGATACGCAGGCTTTGGTCTGTGGTGAGCAAGGGCCACTCAGGACCGTAAAGTGATTTTAGACTCTTTTTCTGGCTCTCTCGGCCGGGTTATGGTAAATCTCTGCTGCTCCACGGTGAAAACGAGGCCGTGCAAGATGAGATTGGTAGCGCGAGAGAATTGATACAGCAGTCCCACACATCCACCCACATCTTTCTCTGGGGGCTCGAACTGTCTTTTGTGAGAATGATGATTTCTATAGACATCTTCATCAAGCAGGACTGAGCTCATCACATTATAAAACGGTAACAGTAATAAGATAGGGATGACTGTGGGGGAAAGGAATCACTATAAATATTTGTTGGCATGAATTTCAAGACTTCAAATGATTACATTTAATCACCAGTATCAATCCCTAATTTTGTCTCTTTGCTCAAAAGGTGTCAAATAGTGTGCCCCTCGAAAACCAACGACAACAAAAATAGAAATCACTCCCCAGAGATGGGTTTCTCCATGTCAGTTTGCTGGTCTCTCACACCCATGCGAACAAACCCTGTATTCAGCTCAATTTTCAATTAGCCTTCCAAAGCTAAGTCACAGCACAATAACAAGCTCATGCAATTTAAATGTGCTGTGTACATAAAAAAGCCTCTTTTCCTTTCATCTAGGAGATGTGTCTCAGCTGCACCGGTGCTCAGATGCAGTTCAGACAGGAGGTTCAACGGACGAGGACGGATAAAGCATTAGAATAAAATAATAAAAAACACACGAGAATAACACACAGACACACACACACGCAAATGAGCAGGTGTGTGGAGCAAGCAAACAGGCACACGCATAGGCACACGCATTGATATTCCCGTATCTGTAGAACGATTTTCACATCAATGAGAGATGAGCAAGGCATGAAGTGAGCTGGCAGGAGGATAGAGGAAATCAAAGTGCCCTCTGGGGACACAACAAGCGTTTTTTCGAGAGTTTGTGCTTTTTTAGGCTGTGAGCTTTGTCAAATCTTGTTAATCTCAAACTGATTGGATCACAATGCTACCGGATTCCTAGAATAAATCACCAACAGTGGTGTTGCATACAGTAAAGTGTTTCCTCTATGGTTATTAAAGAATGCTGGAAATAGGCCATGCTCATCACTAATGTTTTCTCAACCAAAACAAAAACAAACAGTGCTACATTTACAGTTTGACCACATTTTCACGTACATGGAACTAAAACCAATTATGTACAGTAAATGAAAAACACCAGCATGCTTTCAGACAGGAATTCGACCTTTCAGTACCAATCAGACTCGATGCCCTCCGAGTAAAGGTATTTATTTGAGCTGATTGCACTCATACTGACCATCTGGCCTACATTCCAATCACCAAATTAACAAACAGGATCGTGTGTTTGTGTCTCCAGATTGTATGCACATTATAATTCTGTCAGTTCAAACTAAATGTTAGTAAGCTAACGGCTCCTAGAGGCTACTATGTTCATTACACTCTCGATTACAAAAAGGCAATGGACTGAATGAATGGAGAACATTGTTCATTTTACAGTTTTAGGAGCCCTCCCAGTGATGGGTGTACAACTGTGAAATTTGTCCAAAGCGTGGTGCCAAAGGAGAGTTTGGAGTCACCAAAAAACATTAACATTTTTCCTCTGTTAGGTCATTCATCATCAGTATCTTGTGCACAAACTATAACAGCATCCAACACAGACACTTTCCTTTTTGGACACTATACAAGCTTGTCCAATTTGTAAGCAAGTGGAAATCTGGCCTGACGGTGGTGGTAAAGGTAAGGTCGGGCATCACCAAAAACATTAAGAATCATCTACTAGGGATTGTGAATGTCGACATTAAATCTGAGGTCAATCTGACAAGTAGTTGTATGGCTATTTTATTTTGGATCAAAGTGTTGGGCAAGCTGACATCTCCACCCTTGTGAGGCAAAAATTTTACTCAGATGGGGTTAAACCATTTATGGAAATTTATTTAACTGACAGAAATGACCTTAATAAAACAGCATCATTCCTGAGTATGGAATTGTCAATTTCACGTTTCGATTTTAAATTTTACATCAGATTAATATAACACCATGACAAACTGAGGTATTACAGACTCTAAAAGCTTCAGTAGCTAATACTTTAATTGCGGAGCTACCTGAGCTCATAATCCATCATGTCTGTGTTTTGTTTGTGTGTGTGCATGTACGGAGACGCGACAGTCAGGAGAAAGAGGTGGTGTGGCTACAGGCGACAGAGCATGAGGATGACAGCGACACCACACTCTCATTACCCTGTGTATTTATAGCCTCTCCATCTTCCTCCCAGTGTGTGTGCGTGTGTGTTTGTGTATGTGGGCACTTGTCCATGCTCTGCCGCCACTTTCGGGGCTCAGCTCCGGCTCTATCCTCTAACCCAGAATACTGACAACATGAGCAATCTGTTTCCTCTCAGTGGAAGCTTGCCTTGCCTATGACAGCCTTTATGGTATCCAGAAAATGGGAGACAGCCAGCCAATGCAAACCCTGACAACATTACAGGAACTAAAAATAATTTTTTTCAAATGACACATACTGCACATGGACAACTCCGCTCCTAGCTCAATGTTTACATTTCAAAGAACACATAAGCCTCCCGTGCAACCTGCTTCAGATTCAGATGATAGGCAGTCGTCAGGGAACTTTGAACTTACAGTCAAAGCGTATAACATGCAAATTTGCCATTTCAAACATTCAGTTCGTGCATATGTTCGGCAAATCTGTCTTCCCCTTCTACTGGCTCCCATCATCTCTTATTATTTATATTCTCTGTCCCTTTTTCTGTTTACAGTTGATTATTAAACACTACAGTCTGTCACCAGCTTTAGTATCAGTCATCAGTAAAAGTCAGCATTACACCTGAATTGAAGTCTATGCCAAACCTGACTTACTCTTAGACAAGTCAATGCCAACCTAAGCAGAAGTATTTTAAATTGGAGCAATTCTTGAGCAACATTATTTGGCAATGCACATGGGCAAATACTACCAGCTATATCTCTATAAAGGTATGCTGTAAGATACACTAATTATAAAATATCAACCAGCTTTTCAGTTCAGCTCACCATGAGACTGTATCTGTATGTTTTAATTAATGAAGGAAAGGCCTGACCTGAGCAGCTGCAAGCCCAAAGACTACATTCAGTCGACTACTTTAATCACACGCCAAAATGAATTCTATGTTTATTATGTGAGCAAGTTTATGCACAAGTGCCTGAACAGAAACGGACAGACAAACCGACAACCTAATTTTAGTTTCAGAGAATTGACACGAATGCAAAATATTATTTGGTCTTGTAACTCTGCTACCATTAATGTTGATACATAAAAGTACCATTAAGAGCTGATGGCACACACATGGAAGAATGTATTTTTCTAAAATAAGCTACTAAGTAGTAAGAGAAAATTTGAGATTTTGATTTGATTAGAAATATCTCATCATCAAATCTTATTGCTTGGCTTACTAGATGTGAGTTCATTCATGAAGTGTGCTTCTTTCAAGGCTACTATAAATGATTCTTATTATCCTCCATCACTATCAGGTTGCTAATTCATGAATTGATGTGTAGGCTCACATCTCAAGACAGTGTCTGCTAAATGGATGTGTAAGTGCAATATTAATGCTGTCACTGTCATTGTGACGTATTTTCTTCCCATACATGCATACAAATGAGCATACGCACACTTTTTTTTTTGGGG
>NTHP01000389.1:2567-51835 GCA_003416845.1 Oplegnathus fasciatus | reverse complement strand
GTCAAAGGCTTTTATACCGATCTGTCCATTGATTTTATAGCAATTTGCTGTGGTTGTAGCCCAGCCAACCCTGCAATTACCACCGTTTACTCTGGAGAGGTTTCAGCTCAAAGTTAAAAAAGTGACACTATACTGAGGACAATGTTAACTTTATTGCTGTCAAATGTTATAGTATGTCAAAAATTATGACTCAGTAGTGTGCAATGCCTTTGTAGAGATAATAGCTCAAAACAATTTGGATTCAAAGCCATGTCAGCTTCTGGCACATGTGATTCCTATTTAATTAAAGCCACAGATCACTTTTGCAACACTGTGGTGATGATCCAAAGGAGGCCTAGAAACAGGATCACCAACAGTAGACAGCATGTCGGTACCCACAACACCCTTCCCCACAACTTGTGCAAAATACAGACAGAAATTATGACATTCATTTCACATCTTATGCACACAAAAGCTAATTCATAAACCTCTTTAGGCAGGAAATTATAACAATAATAATTAATTAATAATAATAATAATAATTTATAATTATTTGCCAACATTAGCTTGAGTAATGGAGTTAGTCAAGGGCACAAGTCAAGAAAACTCAACAAGGTATAGTAAGTGCTGTAAAGTAGCATGAAAAATGTAGGCTGTAATAAATATATAAATAATCTAAATTCCAGCAGCGAGCAAACAAGGTATTATATACACCACAGAAAAGACTGAACAGGTCATGACAATACTTATTATTCCATGGCCAAATATTGCAGTAAAAAAAAAAGTTCCCAATTCATGACTGAAACTCAGATTTCCTGTCTTTTCCGCAAATGTGTAGTTTTACGTTGCTTTTTTTGTTTCAACACAAATGTACAGTGGAAGGCTGAGGCTGAAACCCCTAGAGGATGGAGGTCACTTATATCCAATTAAGTCTCTGGCCTGGTTAAAAGAACAAAACACACTCACAAATACATTCATTCAATTCATGCATGCGCGACTGGTTGGTTTGCGTGCACACCAACACCCACACCACTTACACTGCATTGCCACAGGAACAGAATACAGTTGAGTCATTTACTGTGACTGATACTTGAACAACAGCAGAAAACCACGGCTTTGATTCTGTCTCTGGTGTATTGTATCCCACAATGCACTGGGGCCTTTCACTGTACCTGCGATAAGGGAATAACTGGACCAGCTGGATACCGTGGAACATTCAACAACTGAATAGCAGGGTTTGGTTGCCAAGCAACCATGGCAGGAGCTGGTGATGATCTGGTAATTTTCAAAGTGCTTT
Source organism: Oplegnathus fasciatus (assembly GCA_003416845.1). Taxonomy (NCBI): domain Eukaryota; kingdom Metazoa; phylum Chordata; class Actinopteri; order Centrarchiformes; family Oplegnathidae; genus Oplegnathus; species Oplegnathus fasciatus. The sequence continues at coordinate 50,559 of NTHP01000389.1, read as the reverse complement.
TGTGTTATCTCATTCTCTGACACCCTTCCTGCCTCTTGTAGTTTAAATTCAGTAAAAAACAAAACAAAACAGATGTGCGTATCAGAATTGGGACAGGGACTACAGCGATACGTCAGACGCTGACCTGTGGGAGCGAAGCAGTAGTGATGGCTATCGACAAAGCTTAATCTGTTAATAACGGCACATGTATAAAACGGATTTACCATGATGCAATGTAAAACAGAATATAACACAATGTTAATCCACTTATCCTGAACATGGTAAATGTGGAGTCTCTTATGTGAAAGAGAGCCGGTTGGCGGCAGGGTTATTGATGGACTACAGGGAAATCATTTGAATTTGCTTCCCAGAATTCCCATTAATGTTGTACAGAAGTGGAGTTGGCAGGTTACATATCCACACGTCTGTTAGCCCCCTTAGGGCTTTAATGCATTACCCACACATTCACTGAGCTTTAGGTGAATGAGTTACTAATTAAAATGGATACTTTGATGACTGACAGTTAAGGATATAAAGTATATAAATATCTAAATTGAATATGCCCTTTTGAAGAACAAAGCTACAATACTGTGGCACACATATTAAGTGTAAGCGAAGAACTTGCAGATTTACTAAAAAAAAACTGGAGACATCATCTCATTCTGCAAGTTAAGAGTTCAAGCACGGGTAATTCAAACAACCATTAGAGAGGAGTGGGTTGGCTAAACAAAATTCTATTCAAGAGGCTAATGGGCACCAGCTTTTTCCATGTGTCAAGGGGAAGCTCACCAGTATTTACGGAACTCACTTTGCCACACTTCAATGCTATTCTATTAGTTAATAAAAACAATGACCAGAATCACACTGATGAGGAGATTTGGGGATGTCCTTGACTCTGAACAGGGGACTTACTTTAACAACTAATGAAGTATTTTGAAGATAGAATTTAAACTAATCTAATCTGTATTGAATCTAATAATTGTTTTGGCCTAGTGAGGACTGCTTTCTAAGTTGCTGCCCTCTGACTGAAACCGAGAAGCACATCATCTTTATTCAAGTCCTGTCAGTCTACCACCACAATGTCCTGACATTTTTTGCCCTTTGATAAACATTAATTGTTGGCCCCTGAACAGCTTGAGCTTACCTGGCTGCGTGTAGGCTACAGAGAAAGAAATCTGGTCCAGCAGGCAAGCTCACTGTGCAACATGATTGTCAGAGAGCCTGCCGCACACTGGCCTGAGCTGCCACGCTGAGCTGCAAGTTAAATGAATAGCTTCAAAAACCCCTGACCTGGTCTGTTGATTCATTTCCCAGCCTTAACCAGTGCACCAACAGAGTAGGGTCAATACTGACAGCATATCACCAGATTTATGACTGAGCATGCAGTGAATCCTAAAGATAAATTTATTTTCAGAGAGATGGTAATTGCTTCAGTATCAGAGACAAAAGGTTCTTAATGGGTTTTGCAATACAGGCCTATCACTTTATTGTCACCAATAAGTAGGATTGTCATAGATAATGTTTGTATGTTAGCTGCACTGCTGTAATAAAGGCACAATACAAAAAGAACCATAAAAAATGGTGGGTACAATCTGACAAATCACCTGATTTGAACAAAGTGTTCAGACAGCTATAATGGGATCCCAAGTATATAAACACACACATGAATGAATGTCATTCTACATATTTGAAACACTATTTCATTATCAATTAGATATTTATTTAGTTGATATGTGGATGACACGTGGATGAAAGGACTGTTTGTTATTAGAACATGACAGGAAAAAAGGATTGAAATGCAAAATCTTCAAAGACCGGGCTGACACAGTTGTTTGACACAGTCTGGTTTTAGTGCTGGCAAGGAAAATAAAACGGATTCGTTCAAGTTCAGATGCAAATGCAGAGCTTTCCTTTTTCCAAAATAAGATGATTTGTGTCAGGCTCTGGAATGTGTTGTGGGTTGATTGATTGAGATGTGACATTAAGTCTTTTTCATAAATAGGCAATTCATAATAACATTTCTTAAGGCTTCACACGTATGTCTAGTACTCCATTAAAAAAAGGCTGTATATACTGTGTCCTTGTTTGCAAAATTAAGTCAAGCAATTATTCGAGAATCAAGGAGAGTTTGCAGAGGCTGTTTGTGTTCAGAACTTTTCTCAGACCTTGTTAACTGGAGTGTGTCAGGTGCATCCTGGAAGCTTGTGATATTGTGGGATCTAAATCTCCCTTTCAACTTGTCCTGTCATTCCCTCTCTCTCTCCTTCAAATTATTCCTGCCACTCTCCACTGTACGCAAGTAGAAATGCCACAAAAACAATCTTCAAAATGCACCTGGGAACTGAAAGAACACTTCTGTTCCTGAGTCCAAATGCAGCCTGGGCCTCCAAACCATCGTTTCATTGTTTCATCCTCTCCACTCACCAAAAAACACCCTGAACAGATGATTCTGGGTGCACCAAGGTTGAAGCAGACAGTTCAATATTAAATCAAATCAATTATGGCTCCATCTCATAAAGTGGCTCTCTAAGCAGAGCTGCATTATCATTCATGTCACTGCCGTCTACATCACAGCTCCAGCAGACGTCACACAGACACATTTCTTGGTGGCATCACTGCTGTCAGATCGACTAGTCTCATTATCCCTGAAGAAGAAATTTGGGCAATTTCTATTATACCATAGCACTGACTCTCCATAATTCATAGATATCCATTATTGGCATCATGGTCACTGTCACCACACATGCACCGGATTGGAATGATGATGATGATGCTAAATAGTTTAGTTTAGTGGTTATTTTCGGTTGTGAAGTTTGCAGAATACTGTTGTCTTAAAACCCATTAATGCCTGTGCTATTTACCGCTATAAACCAAATTTTAGTGATCAATCGACCATAACGGTCCACAACGGCTCTATAGTGAGAAAATTTACTCTCCCTATTTGGTCCCAGACATTTCTAATCACAAGCAGACTAAATCTCAGGTCCAGCAACCGTGGAATAATTGAAAATGTGCTTTGTGGAACCCTGTTAGATTTATGAGAGACCCTTCGCTACCGATTTATTTTCAGAAAGCGCTGGTGTTTTATGGTTTTCACACACACAGTTTTTCTCCCTGCTGCTCTCTGAATCAAACGGTGCCTATATGGGAGGTGTGAAGCTGTTTGTGTGTTGGAGGGGCGGAGAGGGAGACAGAGACACACACACACACACACACACACACACACACACACACAGGGAAGAGATGAGCGATCACACTTCTAGACTGTCAAATGCTAGACAGGTGGGTAACCAGACAGACAGAATGAAACTAGGAATGACACAGACAGCCCAGAGATAGCAGGACATACTCACTCCATTTTTGGCCATAGAGATGGAGGTTAAGATCTTAAAACTTCTAATCTATTAATAATATCTCAGGTCTAAGAGTTATACTCAGAGGTATATGAACTATTTCCAATTCAAGGTGATCTTTTCAACCCACCACCATAAAATACCTGGCTTTAGACCTTTACGCCTGTCTCACATTTCTGTTTCCGACCTTGAGTGTAAGAAAGACTTTTTTTCGACCTTGTTCTTTGAGGGTGGTTAGCTACTCTAGCATCCATTGAAATGATGACTGTGTTTTGATGCTTTACTTGCTATGGGATGTACAGGGGACTACTGCTTTTGTGCGGCTGGGTTCAAATGGCTGGCCTATTTTCTTCACGGCCTACAGCTAAACATAATTAAGATGGGTTTTTTTTCCCACAGGTTATTTTGTAGATGTGGGCATTGGCGATTTTAGTTGGCTGAAACACAAATTCACACTTGGGCTCATTCCGGATCAGTTCCAGGAGGCGCTGGAGTTGGCTTTAATTTAGGATATTTATATCTTGATATATGGAGTATATGGAGTATATGTGTTTCAAAGATCGGTTGTTATTGTGTTGACAATAGATTTTGACATTAGTTACATCTTGCCTGAACGGCCCATTTCAGCTGTGAGGGGTAGTCAAAAATTAAAGTTTATATAATGATTGAAAACCCTTAAAGGAAAGCTGAAATCTAGATTCTGCGATGGTGACTCCGCTGATAGATATGTGTCAGTGGACACGCTCCAGGCAGACATCAGTTTTACAAGCAAACCACTGTGTTGTTTGAAATGCATACCTCAACTATGGTGGTTTGGGCTGCCTTGCACATGGGCTGGTTGAAGTTTCTGGCTGTTTTCCTGACAAAAAAAGAGCAAGAAGGAGGTGATATTAAAAAAAATAGGAGGTAAGGAAATATTACTATACAGAGATAAGCAAGTCAACTCAGAAACTCTCACTCTAAAATCCAATATCTAATATCCCAGATAAGCTGTTAGTTTACTGGAAGACACTGCTATCTTGTGGAGAAAGACTTTACTACATCTACTACTTTCCATCATTCACATATACTCGGTTGGTGCAAATTAGCCTACTGATGCTAGATTGAGGGCCTATACTTAATTAAGATTGTGTTATAACTAATGAGGATATCCATGAACAGCATCCATCTATATTGGAACTTATAACTGGAACTTAATTAGCAACAATGACTGATGATCCCAACCCTATCCTGAAATAACTGTGCTGTCTGAATAATTCAATATATAGAAGCTGATAAATACTATGATATGTTTACAACCTTTGAACAAACAAAAGAAAACCATGTAGCTAATACAGACTGAAAATATACTGATGAGAATCAGTTCATACAGTACATTCCTAAAAGATCAAAAGTAAGGTCAAGTCTCAACTAATTCCCACTGCTAAGAACATCTCAAAAAAAAAAAAAATTCCAACCACTTTCCTTAAGCTACTGTTTGACTCTGACCACATGACACCAGCAGCATGTACTGACTTGTTGTGCAAACACAACTGAGGTGATTAAGACTAGTCCAATATGCTTTGAGGCAGGAAGAAGCTGAATCTTTGACAAGATAAATACTGGCGTTGCCATAATAAAACAGGTATGTGCTAATGATATATGATCACTAGATATTACTGTTTAGTGCAACGTGATCAAAACTCTTTGCCTGCCATCCATTTCATCAATTACCTGAAAACAACGTTTCCAGCCTTATCAGCTTTCCATGCCTTGATCAGCGCAAAGTCTCCAGTAATGGCCTTTTCCATGATGTACTGCCTGCCATTGAACTCCTGCACCTGTGCACAATGACAACACAATTCAAGGTGTGAGTGGCACTGGGGGCATATGAGGATGAACATGGTGACCTGTTTTACAGCATTTTCAGACTTGGCCCAGACACTTGAGTCCAGACGTAAATTAGTCATTACTACAGATTTTTTTTTTTACCACACAATCAACACGCCATCTACGTTACATCTGTGAAAAGCATTATTTTTGTAAACATTAGGAATTTTAGATGTTTCTCTTGTCACATCTTCCACTGTCTGGAGAAGTTGACCTTCACTTCTGGTGAGAACTACAATGCACCACACCCGAGCTCTTGGGAAGCAAATAATGGGGGGTCCATTATGAGGTGGATCCAAGACCACTTTTATGTACTGCACCCAATTTTGACCGCAGCTCTCAACCCACCAAACAAACTCTCAAGGAAAGTGGCCACCGGTCTGGAAAAATATATGCAGTCATCCCAAGCAAAAGAAAGTTTGCATCGATGGGCTTGATGGCACGACCACAACAGGGATGACAGCACTCTCACCTGTCTCTTCTCACTGGCGATGGAAATGCTGCCATCTTTGTTATACTTAATAGGAGAGCCTCCCTCTTGGATCAGTGTGCCATAGCCGGTGGCTGTGAAGAAAGCTGGAATCCCAGCACCCCCAGCCCTGATCCTCTCTGCAAGAGTGCCCTATGGGGAAGAAGGTGACAGATTAAATATCCAGTTTGTTATTGTCGATCATTTGGAGTTTCAAGTCAAGACTTCTTGCGTGAATTTGTTTTGTGAAAGTGTTCTCATATGCGGGTATCATTTTTTTATTTTTGTTAAAATTCATGTATAAACCTTTCCATGTGTTTTCTGACCAACCTGTGGCGTCAGTTCCACTTCCAACTCCCCTGCCAGATACTGTCGCTCAAACTCTGCATTCTCCCCGACGTATGAAGAGATCATCCTCTTGATCTGCTTAGTCTGGAGCAGCAGGCCCAGGCCGAAGTTATCCACTCTACACACACATACACGCAGTATTATGAACTCCTTAAAGGTTTCAATAAGGCTACAGTACACTGAACAAATACCATGGGGAAAAATTGCAGTGCTCAGATGATTCAACGCAGTTCCTTCCACTGCTTAAGTTGCATTTGTCCCTACGCTTTGACCGTGAATGTCCTGACTTTCTACAATTTGTAACATGGCTCACATTACCATAAATCCCCAGAGAGGTTATTCGAGGTTGTAACTGGGTCAAACCAAGTGATACGGCTCCTTTTTGTGATCTTTAAGACAGGCAAAGCACAGTCTGCCTGTAGCCTATCCACAGCCGTAAGAAAGAAAGCTCATGAGATCAAACACAGCTGCAGGGCCTAGAGTAGCCCCTGAGACAGTCATTTGTGAGCATCTCTTTGTTTTTATCTGGGAAAACTGCAGAGAATATATTTTTTTAAAATCACTGTCAGGTGTCATTAGAGCAGTGGCAAACTGCAGACAGTCTGGGTTACACCTGCTCCACATGGTACTATAGGATGTTACACATTTAGACCATCAACCCTGGACAAACGTCATGATTTGACAGCAAGAAAAATGCATTCCTAAACATAGTGCTGTGAATATTACCTTAGTTACTGTGTTACAAAGGTTGCTCATAAAATGAGCCAGCAGCTATGAGAGGATTGATTTTGTATGGCTGGTCAGTCATTAACCTATGAAAGCATAGTCCCCATAAAACTTCATAAAACATATAAAGATGCTTTAAAAAGAGTATTGTCTTGTGATACAAGATTAAAGTAAATTCACACATCTTATATTTCCCATCCCGTCTGATTAGAAGCAATAATCTTTGGAGAACACCGGGTAATCAAATCAAGTCTATTTCAATGACCAACATTATATAATTTAAAAAAATGTTTACTGGATGTTAATGTAAAAGCATGTATCCAAAGATAGTTTCTCTTGCTATCGCTCCTCTGTCTCTGCTCCTAGTAGACAGAGCCAAGAGGAAAGCTGAGCTTTGCAAAGAGTGGGTTCTCCTTCTTTTCTGTATCCCAAGAAGCTGAGAATCAGGAATGACTGCTTTGTCCTTAACTCTAACCACAGGTCAGCTGACAAGATATCTAGGCCATGTGCGCTCAGAACACCAAAAACAGATGACTGTGACACGCACCCTGTCACACACACCACTAGAGTTATAACACATCGTAGGCAGTCCATATAAAAGACTTTGGCAAGTTTAACTAATGCTAACATTGTGCAATCTTGTGTATGAAACTGGTGTTTATGTGCGTTTGAGGAATAAAACCTTGTCAACTGACATCAAGTGGGTGGACTATCAACGGCACTTCAATATGAAATCAAAATGCAAGCTTTCCAAGCTACATACTAAATGCTCACTGATCACAACAACTTCCAGCACTGAACACAATTTCTTGAATGCCAATGCCTTTTATACGGAAGCTATTCTGTTTGTGTAACATCCCTGAAGCAGCTGATTAGAGAATGAATATAAAGTTGCAAGGAGGTACAGCTCTGTCTCAGCCTAATAATCTCTTCTTGCGTACAGCTGAATCCCTCTCATCTCATATTACACTGCATAAAGAGCCCACTGTGTCAGTGTTCTACCTCTCTAAGTAAAATAGCAGCGTCTCCCTCCACTCACTCAATAGTGGTGAGACGCCACAACTAGTTTCACCCCCTGAGGGTACTGTTATAATGATTACTGTATAGAGAAGAAGTGACACAAAGCATATTTCAGGACATTATCGTTCAAATGAAAGCGTTTTTTTAAGACTTGTGTAAATAATACCGCAACCAGGCAGCAATTCCAAAACCAAAATTAAACTTGCCTCTTGCTGCTACCAAAAATAGGTCAGCAATGTCTATTGTACAAAGTACACGATTCATGTTGATGAGTGGAATCACTTTCATTTGTTCACACCAGCATTCGATCTTCTCAGTGTGCCACAATATCCAACACTTTCCACTTACTTTTTGTATTATAGATTCACGAGAGATCATTGAGGAAAATACTTCTATTTGCAAAACTTCATCATCTTTTCCTATATGAACATCCATATTTCTTCTTCGCAGTATTACACACCTACACTAAGATTTAGATTATAGCAGTCTGTGTTGAGAGAAATTGTGTTTATATCAAAGTGCTCACGGCAGTAAATAAATACGCTCTCCATTATCATGTCTGCATTATTCCTTCTTTCTGAGATAATACAAGTACTTTACATTGCTTCTTTGGCAAATTTCATTGAAGAGGATTAACAATCCATTCAGACATTCAAGAGGAAGCAAGCAGAGGAGGGAGAGTTTTCAGCCTTAGGAATTTTCTCTCTAAAATTAAATGTTACATAACTACTTCTGCTTCTTCTTTCCCCTTCCAGCCCTCTTCCCTCTTCCCTCCAGAGCCAGGAAATGTGAATATGATTAAGCTGTGACCAAGAAAACAGTGGATACACAGTACACAGGCCTGGTAGCTTTTATAAAACAAGAATAATCAATGGCAGTTGTGTGTATTGTTTTCCTGCTAACGTCAATATAACTCAATTTTCAACTCCCCTCCCCTTGTTGCCATATAAGCCAGATGCATGCCTGTCTCTGTCTATAAGTCAAACCAGTATTCACAAAGAAAATGAGAGGAAGGCATGTACTCGAGGGTACTATTTGTACTATAGTTCCCACTAGATAAACATGTTGAGTACACATGGACTGTAATATGCAAAAGAAGTTCCACTACGTTGGAACATGCTCAGAGATGCTCAGAAACTACACAAAAGAGACAATATGGCCACAATTCGCAAGTGGTTACAATCTTCCACAACGACTAATGTCTGCAGAGGGAAAATATTTAGGGGAGCAATGATTGTTCAGAGGGATGGCCTTGCTCAAGCAAACATGTTGAGTACCTGTTCCAAGGATCAATATTCACCAAAAATCAAAGTCCACGAGAAACGTCTAGTGAAGAGTAACCTCTGTGAAGCAAGCTAACACACTCCATAGTACTGGCACAGAGAAATGTATCCAAACAGTCTGTACAGAGACTTCGAAGCCATTTTGATCTTCCTACTGCACAACTGTGGCACTTGGCATACAATAAGAATCACTGTTTGGCACCACTTATGTGATTCTAAACCTCAGCTTTGCAGTATTGTCAGCATAGACAAGTCCTTTCCAAAGCTGAGGCTGCACTTCACTATAGGTACTGCATACTGCAACAGTAAGCACTGAAGGGAGGGGTGTATTTGTTTACCTGTTGAGTTCAAATATCAACAAGCTTTCTCCAGAATCATAGACTATACCTTTAATGTATAGACTCATACAAAAATAACCCCTCTCAATCATCACTTAGACTAGAAGTGTGTGGTGGTGTCTGTATCTGCAGAGACCCTGCCCTCTGCCCGTATTGTCTTATTTTGCTGTGTTTGGGACGTTTCTGGGCGGTAAACTGTGGGCAGTGGTGTGTAGCGCCCAGCCAATAACAGCATGCAGGATGTGAGGTGCGGGACTCTATATATTATAAAAACGTAGCGACCAGTTGCCAGATCGTGAGCACGGGGGACCACCAGATGCGCGTGCGCTTTGAGCCAGGGAGGAGGGGCCAACTTTGAATGTTGTGTTTACAAACCACAACCGACAAATCCTACTCATTATACCTTTAAATTGCAGTCTGTAGTCAGAGGGAAAACCATTATTTTTGCAGGATCTTTTTAATATTTAAGTAGATAAGATCAGGTTCTGGTCACTGTCTCAAGTTTCAGTGTTGCTATGTAAACATTTCAGATAAAACTATGTTTACCGTGTGGCAGCACATTGGGATTCAATTTCGGAAAAAGACATGCAACATGACAAATGACAAGATAAGACAAGAGAGACATCAACATTATTCTAAACAATGTCTAGGAAAATTGCAGTGAAAGGTTCAGTTGCTAGCATATGGGTAAATATTGCATTAAAGTCTTGATGTCTTGAAGTCTTAGATGGAACACAACTTGTCTTAATCATATACACTGTACGTGTGTATATATATATATATATATAACTGAAAATAATTTAACTTGTACTGGTACTGAACTAGTATTAAAAACGTTATTTATTTAACCTTAAATGAAGGTTGCCTCCCTCTTTATTTTTGCAATTTGTATTCCCTTGAAAATAAAATGGTTTTTCCTAAGATATTGAGCCATGAACCCAGTGTTTAGCAGAATAAATTACGACATCTCCGGTTTGAGACACTGCATATTAAAGGTATGCAATAAAACAAAACAGAATACATAATAAAAGGCATTGAGGTCAGCAGCTGTGCCAGAGGGGAAACCTCTGAAAGTATTTCTAAAGTCTGTCCCACTGAGTGCAAAGACACAGATCACCTGACCACTGAAGGAGTGGCCGTCACTGCAACACACCTGTTCCTTGTGCCTGCGACTCTGATAACTTATCATAAGCTAACTTCTGGCATCTCCCCAGGTCAACACTGCCCGTTTGAAGATACAGCGACAAGGTCACTAATGAGGTGAAGTGACAGACTCTATCATGAGTCCAGTCAAGACTCCCTGTTCACTAGCTGTAGAGCTACACAGTAGTGAATGACAGGGGCCAGGGGAGAGTCTCACTCACTGACTGACTGGCTGTTTACATGTGTTTACATGTATAAGTATTACGACTGTACCAATCTATGTTGGGTTACATTGTACAACACACCGCAAATAGAGTGACCTTGTGAAGTTTTAAAGAACTTTTTTCATGTAACTTGCATTGGGGACTTAAATAATATAGGTGTCACCAATATATAACCTCCAAAACTAGTGAAAGAGTTGAGCCCTTGAATATTTAAGACAGGTTAGCAACCAGAGTCAGATCGAACTTCATTTTCAGTTTCAACACTTCTACTGAAATAGAAATGACACATGTGATACATGACACTGCAAACATTGCCAGAGTCAGATGTGAATCAAAACACAACCGGACGTAGATAAACAAACTCATCTCTATCAACACATTTACTCTTGAAAAACAGGTTGGGTTTTTAGAGTGGTGGTGATGGTGTTAAATTAAGATTAAAAAAAATAAGCACCACCATGGAAAGCACTGTATGTGTTTACATGCAGACACCTGCATGTGTGCTGACTGAGCATGCATGTATGGTACCAGCATGCTTCCTCCACTCCACACTTACTTACCCTGCATTGTTGCTGACTGCAGTGAGACCCTTAACACCGGTCTTCAGCAAACTGTTGATGAGATTCTCTGGGATACCACATAGTCCAAAGCCTGTGTTGGAGCACAAAAAAAGAAAGTAATGAACAATAAATATAAAAATGGTGTGAACAGGGTCAAATATGGTAATTTAAGGTGGAACTTTCACCTAGTAGATTAGAGTGAGACAGATTTCTGTTTGTCTACCCCCTCCCCACCCCTCCCCTCAGACTGACGTGTGTGACACGGTGGAAAATGTTTAACAATGTCACTCTGAACTTGACTATAAATAAGAGCTGTGGAATCTGTGTGTGCTCTGTGTGTGGATGCTATTCAACCAACCTGCTAGACAGAATTTAAGCTCACTTTGCTGCAAAGCAGTCATTGGACATGCGTTGTTGAACACCTTTTCATCAGTTAACAAAACTTGCACGTAGTTAAAAACTGAGGTAATTTGCCAGCACTGTCATTGAGGTGTGTACAGTATGTAACCATCCTACAATCTGAGAGCCTGTTTGTGAAAGTACTGTTTATCTTACCTCCCACAAGAATGGTAGCTCCATTTGGGATATCTTTTACTGCATCTGTAGGATCTGAGTAGAACTGTGAACTTCTTTGGCTGGAGGTAGAAAAGTAACAGCCGCAGGTCTGTAGAGAGCAGAACAAGGGGTACATAAAACTTTACAAAATGCGTTAATCCATTGTTTCAAAAATCACCATCAGCAAGAGAAACTCACTCTAAGTGATTCTGGATAAAAGTACATCAGTATAATGATTAAAAATGTAAAACGTTGCTGGTTAAAAAAAAAAAACTGTGCCTGAGGGCAGCTAATGTGTTTGTACAGTCCCAATGGCCGGTCCAGTTTATTCAGTTGAGGAAGGGAAAGATAAGCAAAACTGTTGAACCAATCCTACAACAAAAGGAGCGGAGATTTAGGGCAGCCCAAAGCCAAGAGTCCCAACCCAACAGAGTTAGCTGAGGACTCAAATTTAAAATCCTCTGTGTCAACACTGATTAACTAAAATTGTACCATTGGTGCTCAGACCAATCTCTTTAATTACTTTGTAAGAGATTTTGTTGCATTATGCCAGCATTAATTTCCCAGACAATGGCTACAAGGGATTGGAACCACAAGGGATTTCCCAATAGCCGTTATATTAACTCTTTAGTATTGTGGTGCATTTTACATTTACATTTTAGGTCTGTAATTCTGACATTTAGTATTACATATTTGTGATTTTCAACTGCTTTTTAAATACTGAACTATTTAGAACACTGTTGGTCAGACTTGGAGGAGGAAACTCCACACTGCTTTGCGTTGTGAGGTCCCTAGCCTCCTCCTCATTCATCCCCTTCCTTCATCTACACATAACGTGGACATATACACCTTGTTATCAACTATTGCTTACTTCACAAACTAAAACATTTTGAATCCATTTTAATATCTGTTCTATATGAATTACAAGAGGAAAAGAATCAAGTCATGATCAGTTAATGAAAAGCCACTTCTTACTGGTGTTCAGATGGTTTCCAGCCAGTCTATAGGCTCAAGTTACTGTATCAGCTGCAGTAACACCTGGAGGTTTACTGACAACGCACACAGTATGTTAATTAGCAAGTTCGTTTTGCTACTCCACACATAACACACAATATATCTGTCTTCACTGATCAGGCTTTAACAAAACTCTGAAACATATCATCGCTTTCTTCCATTACTGTCAACATTACACTGCTTGTTTTTTTTGTTCACTCATCACATTGCACAAAAGTTCAGAGACCACTGCTCAAATATTGAAACTCCACCAAGATTCCTTCTTACTATTACAGGAGAAGAAATTATCAAGGTGGCCATGTTCCCTTGACTGACATACACTGACAAAAAGAAACATGATGGAAATATTGTAATGTGTTTTCTATGTAAAGCTATGCTGGTAGGGGTGGATTATGCAACCACTTGTGATCACTACAGCTGCAACACATGCACACGTTGACACTGGACGTATTAACTATGCTGCACATCATGTGTTTTAAGTCACTGATTCGTGCAATGATATATGAGCTCGAATGATCAAATTCACATTATGCATTAATTACTGAAAGTTAGCAACAGTTTGTAATATTGTTGCGAAAGGAAACTTCCCCCGCCAGGTTAAGTAGCCAGCAACTTGAGATCAGTTCACGATATAATCGAAAAGTAAACTTAAATAAAACAAAAAAAAACATGAAGATTGGTAAATGATCTAACTAAATTCACTTTATTCCAAAATGTTGGACAACAAAGGGAATTCAGTCTTCATAATATTATGACCTTTTAATCTTGCCCAGCCCTTTGCAACCATCTCATGTCGACCTACTTATTTCTACAACTGATTACCGTCATCGTTTAAATACCAACCTTGCTCAATTGGAGATGAGCGAAGTTAAATTTGGCTCTGCGGGGACCTGAGAGGTTTTTGAAGAATACATTCTCCGCTCTGCACAAAGCTTTGAGGGCCGCCATGTTTAGGAGCTACACACAGAGTACGAGCCGAGGAGCAGAGTGAAAGCTCCAGCCGGTGGACGACAGATGATGTAGTTAGGGTGTAAGGACGCAAAATGTGGCTAGTAGCTCTGCTAGCTCACACGCCGAAAAGTCAGCGCTACAATGACATTGGCTGGTGTCTCTCTCAATGGGCTGGGCTAGCACGAGGGGAAACAGAGAGGCTCGGCAAGCTAATTTAAATTTAACCCTTTCACCACCACTGCGCTGCCATAAAGTGCTCCGCGTACGTCAAGATGCTTTAACGTTAACGTTATTCCAAAACTCAAGGGTGAGAGAAGTAATGCAGCAAGTAATGGCGGTGATTTAACAGTAACCCCCTAACGCGCGCGCACACGCACATAAACAGTGATGTCTTGGAAACAGAGATGACATTCTATGAGCACGTGAGTAATCCCTGGCTCACGTGACGAATACTTTTAGTCATGGCCGACGAGTACAGGCGACAAGGTTTCGAGTTGGAGAGAAGGATATTTGAGTTAGACATCAAGTGTTCTAGTCTCAGAGCTGAAAAGCAAGGTATCGATACGACGTTGTTAATTTTTTTTGTCTTGCGGCCATTCTTGGCAGCTCGTGTGCGTGGCTAACATTCTTGTTCAGTTTATTAGCTAACTAGCAAGCTAGCTAACGTTATCTAACGTAGCTTGCAATCATAACAACATCTGCTGTCTGATGAAATGTTGCGTGTTGACAAATAATACCTACCCTACAGCTAACTAGCAGGCGGTAACATGTTAAGTTAGTAACGTTGTAGTAAGGTTCATTCGCTGACCGATAATTGTTTTTGAATATCTGGGTGTTCGAGGTAACAGCTAGCGTAAGTTCGCTAACGTTAGCTAAAATGCATTTTTGTTGACAAACGTTTAGCTGACCATGAAACATGATGCTGCGCAATACTAAATAAACTAGAGTTGAGAGTAAATTGTCGAAGTAATGTTGCCATTATTTGATGTTGAAGTGTGCTTTTACATTTGTCATTATATTTCAACACTATCAAACGCTTGAAAATGTTAGCACACATTTATTGCCATGTTGTCTCATAGCCACATTGCCTTTAACTGTGTAACGGTAAAACTTGCTCTATTTCAGCGTCAGTCGAATTGCTTTGCAGAAACATTATGTGTAAATCATACATTGTCAATCATCAACAACAGTTATCTCAAATGTGTAACACTGGAGACCACCTTTTTTGAGTTTCGATTTGTCATAGTAATATGTTCACATTTTGTTCTCCCATAGATGATGACTATTTACAGAATGCGTCTGCCATACTAGACAAGTTGAAAAGCTATTACAGGCAAGGAGGGGACAGCAACAACCTTTCCAAGGTGCTCCAGGACTACACACAGGTACTTAATTACATCAAGCTTCATTAAATGTTTAGAGCTGCAATTAATGACTATTTTAATTAGCGATTAGTATCTGACTCTTTTTTCAGTTAATCATTTAGTTTATAAAACATCAGAAAATAGTGAAAAATGGTGATCTTCAAATTGCTTGGTGCATCTGACCAGGTATTCAATCATGTATAATTATATGAAATGGGGAAAAGCATCCTTAAATTTGAGAAGGTGAAACCAGCACATGCTTTGCAGTTTTGCTCCATAAATAACAGAAGTGATTAATCCATCACCAAAATTGCTGTGGGTTATTTTTTTTGTTTTACCCCAATAAACATCAAACCTGCAGAGGCCCATCAGTTTAGCCGTTGAGTTCAAAATCATATACTATAAATTTACCAATGGGGGTAACATTTACTTTTTGGAAACCATTATCATGGCTTTAAGAACATAGGAGTGTAAATGTACACCCAAGCTGCGAAAACAAGGTACTTAACTTGGTACCAAACCTTAAGGGATGCTTAGATCATGGAAAATTAAAACCAAGGGTGTGCTGGTGTCAGTGATTGGTTGTAGATCGTTAATCTCTTTGGTTAAAGGCATAACGAGTACAATTCGTCGGTTGCAGATTGTAAACGCAACATTCAAAGTTGGCCCCTCCTCCCCGGCTCAAAGCGCACGCGCTTCTGGTGGTCACACGTGCTTACGATCTGGTAACTGGTCGCTACGTTTTATAGAGTTCCGCACCTCATACCCTGCGCGCTGTTATTGGCTGGGGGCTACACACCACTGCTCAAAGGTTGATGCCCAGAAGAGTCCTGAGCACAGCAATATACAGGCAGAGGGCAGGGTCTCTGCAGATACAGACATCGCCACACACTTCTAGTAGGTCATGAGTGATGATTGAGAGCGATTATTTTTGTATGAGTCTACGCATTGTTTTTTAGTAAAATCCTACTCGTTATGTCTTAAAGGTGGCCTTAGTGATGTGAAGTGGTCTAATCCAACCCTCTCTGATGTGAAGTGGTCTAAACCCACACTGGAAAGGCTCAACAAGGGTTTTTTTTTGTTTGTTTGTTTTTGCCAATAATCAAGCAACTGGTTGTTGCTGAACTCTCAGAGACTTTAGAGGAGTTAATTAGACGTTCGTAAGGACACTTGGATCTCAAGTTTGCTTTTGAGAAGGGGTTTAATAAGAGTTTTGGAAAAGAGGCTACAGTTGTGGCTATCACTTCCTGGCAGGTATATTATCAGTTTTCATCCCTGATTTGATCTACCTTAGTAATGAAGAACTGAATAAAAGTAATTTAGTGAGAAGAGGAAGGTAATTGTTTCTGACAACTTTAACAGCTTTTTGAAATTTTGAAAATGTTGCATAGTTTTCTTGTACATTGTATTAGATGGTGAAGGTGAGTATATATTTGTTTTTCATCATTTAGGTGATCCTAGACATCACGTTTTATGAAGAGAATAAACTGGTGGACCAGGAGTTCCCTGAGGACTGTTCACCATTTAAAATCCAGCAGCTGCTGCAAGACCTGACCGAGCCAGAAGTTTTGGCAGGGAGGCTAGCACCAGCACAAGAAGTATGTATATGTGTATCTCAAAACAATTTTGCGTGGCGATGTGACTGTCTCATTGTACTCCATGTGATGTGCAATGTATAGTTGAATATCTGACAGAAAAAGATGTGTAAGGGTATAAAGCATATGTATCAGACTGTATATTTTCTTTTTTCTTGTTGATTATCAAGTATTCCCAGTAAGAGGTCTATTCCAGTTAACTTTTCTCTTTGGTTTATGGTTTCGCAAAACACACTTGCACACATTTAGTTCCATGTCATCGTGTGAGACCACTTTCATGTCCTCTGGTCTATGGTAGGTGCAGTCTGTGTTGGGCCTGGAGCTGTTAGAATGCCTCTATTGGAGACGCGGAGCTCTGCTGTACATGTACTGCCACACCCTTCATCAGCGAAAGCAGTGGATCAAGAAAAACAAGGACACATTCCTTAAGGTGAGTAGATTGAGTAAATTGTAGTTTTAAACAGAGATGTGGGCTTAACTGATTCTGCCAAACAAAATTTACTTTATTCTTGTGAAAGCAATAGTTAAGTATCAAATGTGTTTTGTTGGCGGATGCTGATATTGGACCTAATGCTCATCTGACTCTGATGATATTTCAATCCAGTGTATTCAGGAAGGGGTGCGCTACCTGATGCGGATGCTGCAGGTGAGAAACTCTGTGAAGCTCAACGATGGGGTGGTGCTCCATGACACTGCTACAGCAAGCTTCCTATCTGAAGGTAAATATGTCATCAGAAAATTCTTCAGTTGAAAATCCAACTGGATCATTTGATCATACTCACTTGCCCATTTATGTTTTCGGCCAGGTATCTTCTCAGACACACACCTGCTGACGATGATGTACATCGGGGAAATGTGTTTCTGGGCAGTCAAGTACGAGGACTGCAGCGCTGACACTATGGATCGCAAAGAAGACCGCCTCCAGTTTCGGGACATTGGCACACAGATCCTCAACAAATACGTGCTTGCCTGTGAGGGCCCTCTGCAGGGCCAGGGCTGGAACACAGAGAATGCCAAGGAAATCCTTAGTATTTTACAGTGAACCAAGCTGCTCCTGTGTTGAAGTTGCCCTCAGGCACAGATCTAAGTTCAGTATTCAAATGTGTGTCAACCCCCAAATAAAAGTGGAACCCATCAGGTGGGGTGTAATGTTGTAGAAGGTTAAGTGGAGGCATGGGGAGAATGTGTATGTGAAGAAAAGAGTCTTTGGATCAGTGCCTACAGGCAACCTCATCCCATGCCAAACGGCCCGGGCCAAAGCAGGTGAATGAGAGGTTAGAAAGTATAAGATAGGTGGTGTAAAACTGGCAGGGGATGCAGAGGAGGCTGTTGAATCATTTTTTTGCCCTGTCCTGCTGAAAAAGCAGTTATCATCCTGATTCCAGACTGTTGACTGGGGCACTTATTTTGCTCTGAGAATGTGTTATAATAACATTAATATGAATATAAAAAAGGTTATTAATAAAATTGACCTTTTTTTTTTCATTTTTTAAGATTGTTACAAGTTCGAAGATAATCCAGCTGGAAACGAGACATTGCACAGTAACATTTTATTTATTGTTTTGTTGCCATTTTGTTATGCTTTTAATATATTATAATTGCATATACATTATATATGTATGTGTGTATACAAATATACACACTAAAGGCAAAGAAAGGTGTTCAAAAACTGTTTGACAATGATGTATTCATGACCATTTTAAGTATGTTCAGATTTGTTCATACCAGCTTTGTAATGCGCCACTTGTATTCCCATCTATTGCAAGTTCCATTTTTCTGCCACTAGAATAATCTTGATAGTATAACTATTAATAGAGAATCTGTGTTGTTTGGACGAAAATCATTTTCTTTTTTTAATGTCCTCGTTGACAATAAACACGCGCGTTGTTTTAAGAAAAGCACGTTTATTTTTGCATTACAACTCAAACTTGCACATCCAGGTTCAGCTGCACACAACTGTAGAACTACAACACCCACAAAGCTCCACTGCCGCCAGCAACAAGGAAGTGTGACAGATTGGGAAACGTCAACTTTGTTGTTACCTGGTCGCCATTCGCATATTATAACACACATCTGAAGTCATGGCAGGAAAGACCCAGCAGCTCAACGAGTCTGTAGTGATCCGGAGCCTCAGGCGGTTCAGAGACCGATATTTTCCAAATAGTGGGAAAGTTGTAAAAGATGACTTGACGCCTGTTGTAGACACGGGAGAAGAACCACAACCGGGATATTTGGATGGCTTACCGGTGAGATAAATGCTAATAATTTATGGGAATGTTTTCATTAAAAAATGTACTGCGGTAAAAGTCCTTTTTTATGTTTATATAGGCTACATCTCATTCACCGAGGACAATGTCAGGTTGAAATAATTAAAGAGTCGAACTTGTACAAGTGTTTAACGTTTCCGCACAAATGCTGAAATTGCCAATAGCAGCTGAGGCAAGAAGGAAAAGAAATATGTGTTTTCAAGCAGTGTATTCAAGAACAGAATTTGTACTTGGTCAATTCGTGGTACTACTTCCTACAGTACTTCTACTCCATTACTTTTCAGAGGGAAGTACTTTTTAGCAGCTTATACACTTGCAGATTCTGATATTACACAAAGCATATGATCAGTTTATAAAGTAGGATGGATTAAACTGCTCCAGTTTTGAACAGCTACAATATTAAAATGCTGTTTAGGCATTAATGCATCAGTAATAACAATCCAGTAACTGACAGGGGCCATTCTGCCAGTATAATGAATATTTTTACTTTTGATACTTTAAATACATTAAGCTGATAATACTGATGTACTTTCACTAAAGTAACATTTTAAATGCCAGGCTTTTAAAAGCCGCCTTTGTCGACTATACTGTATACTCACCTGCTTGTAGATTGTTGGATATGCAAGGACCAAAAACTGCAACACACTAAAGTTTTACATTTTTTCCTTTTTTTTTCTATTGATAATAGATTTGCTGGTGTTAGTGATAGTCCACCTCCCTGTCTCCATCTCTTACCTAGTTCTTGACACTCCTCTGTTTTGTTTTTTTGTCCCTTTTCCAACCCTTAGCCTTCATCTATTGTAGAAATGTATCTTTGTTTTGTAGTAAGTTAGAAGTGAAACTCACGGCACAGACTCAATAAATCACAGCATCCAGCTTGTCATGTGGGGACCAGCCAGAATATGGTGTATAATCAGCCTTAAACTATAGGAAAAAAATCAGCATCATCGTATCAAATCATATCTTCGCTTCTTAAGGTGGACGTACAGTTCCTGATCATGACCTTTCTGTCTCCTGCGGATATCTGCGGCCTGGGAGCCACCAGTCAGTATTGGAGGGCCATGGTTAGAGATCCATTACTGTGGAGATACTTCCTGCTCAGGGACATGCCGTACTGGGCCTCCATTGATCATGTGAGCATGCCCCAACTGGAGATGTTGGATGCACCGCTAATCGATGAAGACGAGAGCCTGGATGATAGAGAAGAGGGGGAAGAAAAAGGGAGGGAATTGAAATTTGACTACATGTCAGAGTGGGTATCTTTCTCTGTTGTCCTGTATGAAGGTCAGTTGGTAACAATTTGTTCAACAGAGATGTTTTTGACCACCGTTTTTGTCCTAGCAGATACCTGAAAGGCTGTCCATCCTGCAGACAACAATGGCTTCCCTCTCGGCCGGCATATGAGGTTGTGACCTCATTTCTTCACTCCCTGGTGCCCTCATCTGAACCACGTTATGCTATGTTTGGCCCTGGCATGGAGCAGCTGGATGTCTCTTTAGTCACAAGGCTAATGCATTCCCCAGATGTGCTTCCAGTGTCAGGCACTCCACACAGACAAATAAATGGTGAGATAACATGGATGTTGAGTGCTGATGATGAAGGATAAGCTTCTCCTGGTCCTTTCTCGTCATTAATAACACAGGGACAAAACTACCCCTAAATCTAGCTTCTTCTTAAGCTAAAGGTGGCTGCCCCTGGAAGTAGATTGCTCTATACCCAAACTATAATGCTGATTTAATACAAATATTGCTTTAATGCATTTCAATCACAGAAACTCAATCAGGAGACAAATTACTGAAAAAATCACATTGATTTTTGTACTTGTTGTAGGTGTATTTGTCCACCAGTAGGTGGCAGTATTGGTACACAATTGTTATTTCACTATCCGCCAAGAAACCCAGAGAATGTAACTAAACCAATGTCAATCTTTTTTTTTATTCTAGGTATCGGCTCCGGGATCAGTTACATGTTCAACAACCAGCACAAATTTAACATCCTGACTCTGTACTCAACCAATAGGTAAGCACTTTGCACTTTGAAGTTACCGTATGAGTTGCAATTGTTTATTATCTTTTTCTACGTTTTACCGTGAATGCGGCTACAGTCCATTAAACGTTGTGTCTTTGTGTGTGCAGGGCAGAGAGGGAGAGAGCCAGAGTGCAGCAGCAGAGCATAAGTAATAAACTTTTTACCTTTGAAGGAACAGATGACTCAGGCCACCCAATCTATAACCCTGCTCAGCAGGTCCAGCAAGTGTGCCAGGTGGTGGATGGTTTCATCTACGTAGCCAATGCAGAGCCTGGGAGAGGTAAGATAAGAGGAACTTCTGCTCCTCTGCTACCGCATCATGCACGCCGGTTATTGTCGTATAAATCATCACCACAGGACATATGCATGAAAAACCATGTGTTCAATAGGTGAGGGGGAGTCCGAGGTGGCTCAGATTCGGGCTGTGCTGAGCTCTGCCGGGGGTTCAGCATCCAGGCCTCTGCTGGTTCTCTCCTGTGTCTCCAGAGAAGAACCGGAAGCAGCCAGGACAACTGGCCTGCAAACCATTACCCGCAGAAACAGGACCAGGTTGACATGTGTTGACATGGCAAAGAGACTTGGCCTACGCCACCTGGCTAACCCCTGGATGGTAACTGTCTGATATTTGATCAACTGAAAGGCTTCCACTACATTTATATCCATCCAGTGTCCGTTTGAGGAGATTTTCAGCCTGTGTTTGTGTTTCTCTCTCTTATTCAGGTGCAGGATACAGTAGCAGAATCCCTGTCAGGTCTCCTGGATGGCATTTCCTGGTTGCTGAGATGTTCTGGAGTCAAACTCTAGGGTAGCTAGTTTCCTAACGTCTATTGCTGCCTGATGAATTAAAACCACAGACCTCATTGCTGCGTCATCCTGACACAGAGACACACTACGGCATTTCCTGAGTAATGTAAACCACATGCGCACTGAATGTCTCAGGAATGGAGCACTGCACGCTGGATTTAATGGAATTGGATGAGCAGCAGAACTGATGAGTTCCTAACTATTATTCATGTGGGAGAAATGACAGAGACCCCGTTCTTATTTACAGAAACCGCCATGTGAAGGAGTTATAGCGGGATAGAAGGTTATACAAACATCTGAGAGCTTCACAGTAACCCCACAAACTGTTTTTGTTGAACACACTCTTGAAGTAACATGAATTGTTGTGGATGGAGGAAAAAAGCTGTAAAATCCAGTTTATTACCACCTTACTATAAAACTTTAAGTACAGCTCATATATGTTGATTTATTATCTTATATGATACTTTTATATGTAATAAGTATATGCCACTTTAATTTAAGTGCCATATAATGACACAGGTTTACAATTGGTGAGCTGCTAACTAATCAGGTGGCCCACTGTTTAAAATACAGATTGTACATTTTTGACATGAGCTTTTCAATGTTTTATTAAAGGCTCATAATGATAGTATGTATAAGAGTGATTTGTGTTAAAAGTAGTTTCTATTTGTGGAATCCTTGACTCCTGTGCCAACAACATTCCTGCAAAAACTCAGCTTATATGACTTTCAGACAAAACCCTCAGACCGCTGCCTTCTGATCAATGATTTACACACTATCCTGCAAAGATATGATTTTTAGAGCTAAACTATAATACAAGCAATTTAATTTATTTACTTTATTTTAAATGTGTTATGTTTATGCAATTAAAGAAATATTGCCTTTTGATAAATGCTGAATACTTTTCCGATTTGTTCCGAATGTTGTACAGCTCTTTTATTCTTCAAATGGTTTCAGAATTGCAGATTTTTCTTTTGTTGAATGAGTCACTTTTTCAGTCTCTTACAATACTGATAACTCATTGTTAAGCATCTGTTAAATAACCAGTAAATTGCTGTCAAGTTATCATAATGACAAAACTATTCTATGGATTATGAGTGTGATATGATGTTTCCTTTCTTCTCCTTCTTTTTCCCCTCTTAGCTGTGTGATTCAGTGCTCAGTTAACAAAAGCTCTGCCTTTCTAACTGCCTTTGATTTTCTTTCATTTTGAATATGAAAGACGTTTAAGTAGCTTTCTAACGTAGCTTACTAATGTTTGCCAAATAGGAAAATCCCAGCAAACTAAGGATATATTAAATTTTCAATAAGCACATTTGCAACAAAAATGTACAACCGAAGCCCAGGCACACAATGCAATGCTGTAAAAAGATGCAACTTGCCTCTTCAGGAAGCCAGGCAAATTTGAAATGACTGTTTGACTAGCAAGTGAAATGCTTCCATGACCATAGAGATATGAAATATGAGAAATAATCTTCAAACGGTTTTGGAATAATCACAGCAGGAGTACCAATTTCCACGCCATATTCCAGTTTTTTTTTAAGCTTTCTACTGTGGATAATTCAAATGCAGGCAAGCATAAAATGGAGGTACAAACCCACATTTATACATTCTTGGTTCAGTAACACTTTTGCATGTGTTGATTTTCTAAAACTGAATGAATTCCAGCGCAAATGCGGCTCTTAAATAATCACATCCCTCCCTTAATGTGTTTAAGTTGCGTTTGTCCGCTGCAAATTACCACCTGTTTCATATTCAGTGTCCCTGGCTGCAGTGTTCACAAGCCCTAATGGCAGCATGTACAGTAAGGATGACAAGATAATGTGCTTCACTGATGCTCTTTTATTCTAGTCCCCTAGGTAACCACAAATCTTTGGTAAAAGTATGTCCCCCCCGCAGCCTTTCCACCAAAAGGTTCCTTAGTCTCAACAATCATTTTCATAGACATAAAGGTTCAGAATAGGACCATGATTGGTGCAATTTAAGTGTATTATGCCGAGCTGAATACTGGTGAAGCAGAGACTGATTCTTTTTTTTTTTTTTNAAATTTCAAGGGAATGATGGAGGATGTGTGTGCATCTGTGTGTGATTTGTATGTGTGTCTCTGGGAGTGAAACAGACAGACAGACAGACTTTTCATCTCTCTGTTCTCTGTAAACAGGACGTCTATCTCTTTGGTCCTCGCTCCACAGTTATTCACTTACATGGTATGTTTGTCCGACAATGGTGGACCGCATTCAAAAAAAAAATATATAAACCATGGGAGCCTGTTTTTAGGGGAGGTATGCAGCGAGTAACATTGCTTAATCCTTTGTTATTACTCTGTGATCCTGATGGAGCCAATGGAGGTAGAGACCTGCAGTTGAACAAGGTCTGACACTGTCAGTGTGGATGAATATCAAGGTGGTTAAAGTCTGAATGAATGAAGAAGTGAATGAGCCGCGGCCTGGAGATGAACTACTTTTATGTGAATGCAGGTTAAAGAAAACAAACTATTAATGAAGTTACTGTGGGTTTGCAGCCAGGATCTGTTGGATCCACGGCTGGAACTTGCTTGGATAGGCTATTTTCAAGGCCTGTTTATTTAGACTGCAGTCAACCATTAGCACATGTCCCCACACAATGGTGGATGGGGTTTGGCGGGGGAGGTTCCCGGGCCATGTTTTGGAAGCTTGAATGAGTACCAGACCTCCAGCTGCCTCTTGTCTTCCACAATCAAAAGGGGCCTCTGGGATATGATGTCACGAGGAAGAAGCCCCTATTTACTGACCCAAGACAGCTTACAGACGCAAGAACTCTGCAACACTGTGAGGACAGCTGAAGCATACCACGCACGTAAGAGGTGTATAAAGACACCAGGATGCTATGTATTGAAAGTACTGTATATATAAAAGGAGAGGGGAAAGTCAGGGACAGATGAAAATGCTCTTCTGTGCTTTTACAATTGCTCAGACTGAAAAATGTCACCTTAATATGAAATGTTAAAGTGGAAAAAAAGAGAACACTCCACCAAATTCCCTTATGACTTTCAATTCTGCCTTTAAAGTATCAGCCTGTGATTTAAGCTTGGTGTAATGCCAAGTGGTAGAGAGGTGTGCCTGTGTGTGAAACAGAGTTTAATACAGTTTGGTTTATAGTCTTCTTCGTACAGCCTGAGGCAAAAGAAAAAAAATAATCAGCAGAATTGCACAGCTGGTCTGTTTACTTATGTAATATGAAGAATGTTTTGGCAGAGGTATTTCCTATATATTCCCAGAGGTTTTCCCTGCTCAATGAAACTTAAGTTGTCTTGCTGTTGGAGTATCTCATTTTATGCCAGCAATGACCTTACTGAAGTTGGTTTGCATACAGCTTTTCAGCATTTGTAGAATAAGTCAAAATATTGAATTTGGAGAATCATATGTACCAGGTACTATAATTGCAAAATAAGTGGTTCTTTTTACTAAAAGTTGCACAGAAATGAAATCAGAATATGCTTTCTGTTGAGTACATATTATTGAAAGCACCTACATAAGAAATAGGTGGGTGGACACACTAAAATGAACACCTATGCAATATAAATTTATAATTCTGCAACAACTATTACCATTGCCACTGTCAGTTCATTTATCCAAATCAAGCTGTACTGATCAAGCCCCATTAATGCTTTGTTAGATATTGCAGACATAGAGTAGATATAACAACATGAGTAAACATACAGATACAAAGTTAAGTGCAAAGTAACAGCGATTCATCTAAAGAAGATCCGTTGCTGTGTCAATAATTGCTTCGCTTGAATGAACTTGTCTCTAAACGCTGCTCATGGGGTTAAATACAGTAATCGCTCCGTCTCACTGTCTTTCTCAGACTCCTTTCTGCATCACCCTCTCCATCTTCCGCTGTCCCTCTTCTTCACCTTTGTCTCATCCCACTCTTTTCACTCTCCCCTCCTTTCATTAGAGTTAAGTCCCTGATTTGTATTCTGCGATAACGGCCAAGATTAAAGTAGGCATTGAAAAAAAAAAAACATCATTTGCATGATGCATTCACTGATTAGGCTAAGCGTCCCTCTTAATTGTGTTGTTTTGCACATGGTGGGGCTCTCATGCTGATACTCTGTGGATCTTACTCATCCCATGCAATCTCACCAATTCACTTCAATTTCCTCCCCACTTCACTGCGTCCGCCCTGCCTACCTCCTGCTGTCATATATATGGCAGGCTTGGGACTCATAATACAGGATTAGAGTTCAGAAGTGTTAATGGTGAATTATTTGTGAATCCCTTCGAGTCTATCAACAGCTCCGTAATAAAGAACATACAGAACCAGGAGCACAGTGATCCGTCCTTATATTTGCTGCTGTTGTTATATCTATGCGTGTGTGTGTATTTGTGTGTTTGTGTGTTCCCCCTGTAGCCATCTCCTCTCTCTTATCCTAATCCAATAGGCAGCAGGGTGCTGACATAGTTGAAAATGGCCACACTTGATGTGAAACCGCACTAAATGCATTACAGGTGACTTGAAGGGGATGACACAAAGGGCACTCTTTCATTATGTGGAAAATAGAAACAGACAGCCAAACACGGATGAATCTTATATGGCTACTGAGAGGCATGCTATTGCAGAAAACCAATTATGGGAATATGGCTGTGACATATGTTGCCCGAAGCAGCTATGCTCAGTTAGGCAGCTCAGAAACTGAAAACCTAACAGTCTCGTGAAACAACCATTAAAACAGTTATTTTGTAATTAATGCCTCAATTCTGTTGAAAATAAAAGTTCTCTGTTAATACAAAAATAAAGAAGTCTGGTGATATATTTTTCTTATTCTTACTTTCTATATTTATTACTCCATTGCTGTCCAAAACCTACTGAAAACACATAAATGAGCCACATCGTCAAAGTGGCTGACATGTTCCTTTATTACATTGAACCTGGGCACTGAAGACTGTAGTTTATTATCTTCATTTGATCCTACACCAACCCCCTGCTGTAAATATTCAATCCTCTGCTGAAAATAGTCCCCAACAAATATACTGTTTACTTCAGTATGACTAATGAAACTATGACGTACAATGAGTCTTGGGACTGAGAGCCAAAGACAGGCTGGGGAAGTTGGAAAGTATTTAGATGACAAAGAAGAGTTATCAACAAAAGCACTTGCTCTGTGCAAAATGAAACCACTGCATGTACTGTAGCTGCAAACAGCTCATGCTTAAAAACCCCAATGACAACACCTGCTATAATGACAGATAAATGATGACGAGTGTTCACCAAACATCCCACAGTAGCTGAGGAGGGTTTCAGTTCCAGCCCTCCAGCGCAGGCACAGTGGCATCAGTCTCTGGGCCAGATGCATTGTTCTGTTGTCACATTCAATACAACATAAGTCCACATGATCACTCAGAGCACACAATCACAGGAATGAGTATTCCATAACAAAGGAACTAATTCAATGGACGCCCCCACTCCCCACCAATCAGAGCCCTCTGTCCCCTAACTGACCAACACATGGACGTTCAGGGGTCATTTAATTCATACAAATTGTTTGCCAGTGTTTTTTTCTGTTTGGTAATTAATGTCACAAAGTGCCCCGAATTCACTGAGAGATCGGCAGATTAGAGTGACCCTAACATTGCTTGAATTTACCTTTTGTTCAAACATGGAATGAGATAAAGAAAGTCACTGTGCGCAAAACTTGTAAAGCTCATGAAATATATTTCAGTTACAGCTTTTCCCCTCTGTGCTACAAGTTATAATTTACAGTATTTGTGTTACATGAATGCAGCCTTGGTGTCTCATCGAGTGTTTTTATGCGCACTGCAACTGGAGGACTTGGAAAAGCCAGGCCATAACTTGTGGACCTTGTAAACGAGAAGAGGACAAGGATATAAAAATACAAGGATGGCTCCGCTCAATACAGACAGGCCAATTCCATTTCTTTCCCCACGCATCACAAATTATGTGCACCAGTGCGTTGGCAGAGAGAAAAAAGGCACTGGATCAAGAAAATATAGCCCCCCAGGCCTCATATGTGTCTCTGCCAGTATGTTTGTCTGTCTGTCTCTCTGTTTACAGCTGACCTGTTGAATACTATAGAGTCCAGTTCATTCTATTTTCTCTTACTACTACCTCACTATCCATTTACATCATGTATTGGAGGCTAGACTATTAAACTTGTTTGTTATTTTACAGAACAAGAGTTAACTCAGTGACATATGGTCTAACTTCATGATGTGTACACTGTAGTGGTGCATGCAAAGTGAGGTGATTTATTGCAGGATGCATTCATGCAAAATTATACTTGTGTTGCTTTCACTTTAATACTGTAATTGATGTTATTTACACTGATGGATGTTTGCCTCAGGACCATCATCGATTGGACGTCAAATACTGAAAAGAAAAACACTCACAAGGTCCACGCAGGCGAATATACAGTATACATGCAGCGTATGAGCAGGAAAACCTGCAAGCCAGCAGCAACAGCTGGGCGCATGGGTGTGTTTTCCTCTCACGTGTCGGGGCGGGCCGTCCATACGAATTGATGGCTCTTGGGTCGGGGGTGTATGTCCATTGACAGCTGAAGTTCTGGGCGAGCCTCTGGCGTCACTTCCCCAGTGGTCCCTCCACGTGAGCCTACACAGGCTATGGTTTTCAGACAGACGCAGCCATTCATAACAAGCTGCTCCTGACTTGTATGTGTTCAACTGCTTGTGGATGCATTATTCTCCTGTGGCAAAACATGGTGAATTTGAAAGGCAAACACATATGGTTTAAACTGCCTATTCCATAAGCGTGCCTTCATCTGAGCTAAAAGTTTAGATGAGCTGCTAAACATAACTGGCCATAGCAAATTGATGTCGCATAAGTATAACATATCTTTACTTTAAATAGTCCAAAACCAACTACAAACAGGGCTCTATGGAAAAGGGAGACGCAGCGAGCTGGCATTTTTTCTCGGGCGCACTGAGTTTGCTTACTTGATTTGGTGCTCTGGGTAGAGGGTGTGGCGATGCCAATCCAGCAATCTTGGTGACAAGATGATGACTGCATTTCTCGCGGTCCGCCGTCCGCCTGCGCGTGCAGGTCGACAACTCAGCGCACGAGTGTTCCATAATATTTTGGTCACTTTATTTGGTGAAGTCACAACAATACAAGCCTAAAATCTGTCTATTTATTCATGTTTGGGTTTTTTTTCATCTTTCCACCTTCATTGTATACAGCCCTCAACCAGCTGGCATGTGATCACACACAAAAAAAGGCTGATTATGGTATTAATGCCAGAATAAAGATTAAGGAGTGATTCTTAATAGCTCTGCAATCCACGACGGTTATAGCATACACTAGCATCATTTTCTTTACTCTGGTGCCTTTCTTTGCAGCCATCTGAAGGCAGCAGGTATCTGTTCTATGTGCAGTCCCTAATTGGAGTGATGTTGCACACCGTCGAGCTACAATTACGCACAGCAGATGCGCTGATTAAATTTTGTGCAAGAAGCTCAAAATAACCACAGAAACCTCCGTGCTTATGTGCACAGAAAACTGGTAGGTTGTGGTTAATTATTCTACAGTGTTTCTCGGCTATTTTAAATCATCAAGCATGTTGGAGACTGACACGTTGACGGTTCACATGAAAAATTGTTCACATGAAAAACTGTGCATCACTTAAAACTTCTCTCTCCACTTATACACCTATCTCTGTCTCCATCCAAAACACCAGGTAACCAGGGCAACGGCTGCGCGCGTCATCTTCTTTTTAACGTCTGCCCAAAGTACCGCGTGGAGCTCCGCATTTTTTATTAGCGTACAATATAGGTAGACGTGTGGTTGTAATCAGCAGCATTATGTGATAGAGATTGTTCCGGTTCAGTTTCATTTTGTGGTGTCATAAAAACCCTTGTAATCATACATTGTGTTTATATTGTGTTCGTATTTGAAACTCTGTACGTCTCAGACAATAAGTTTCCTCTGAAGAAAATTCTCCACAGGATTCCCAAACTGTCAGTGCGTCATGGTGGGGCGAGCCAGGTGGTTAAATGGAATGAAAGTAGTGAGTGTGATTGGCCATGATAGTCATATCCTCTAACACACCCAGCTATAATATATGATAAAGTATCCTTTCTGGTCCCACACTGTATCCAAGCGCGCCACAGGTGCTCCAGGCGAGCCTGGCCACGAAATTACCAAAAGTGCGTTTGGCACGCCACAGACGCCCTGGGCAGGGCGTACTTTACTGCGATCTGCGCCGAAAATAGACCCCTGGTAGGTGAGGAGATGAAAAAACACAAACGCTCTGCGCAGAGACAGACAGGCTCTGATTCTGAGGACAGACAGATCAGACAGACAGGACGGACATGTACAGTATCTGAAACGTGACGCATCATTTTTGTCATTTTATTTTCAGTTCTGCAGTTTTGACCAAATCAGCAGCAGCTGAGCTTGTTGTAGGGTAAGCATCCTCAATCATATGGGTCACACTGTTTATCTTGTTGTTACATTATCTCCACTCAGAGTTGTTTATTAAGCATTAATGCGCACGTGCGTGTAAAGGGGTCGCGCGCGAGCACGTACCCAGGGCAAACCCTACCACTGAAAATACATTCCCGCGCGCATGGTCCTCAATGAGAATGTCATTTGCATATAGAAACAGGCTGAAATTGTGGCCAATAGTGGTGTCTTTTGAAACATACTTGTATTGTGGGCAGGTTACATGTAGAGTTACATGTAAATTAATATCTAACTTTTTAGGGAAACAGCCTGAAGTTAATGCAACATGAACCCCAAATTCACAAACTGAAGAAAAAAATAATTATGATGGAACATTTATTTGGTCCCAAATGCAGTAAACGATTGAATCTGAGAAGATTTTACTCAAAAACACTTTTCTTGTATTAAACAAACCCTCCAAAAGGCTGATTATAAGGAAATAGTCCTGAGGGCGTGTAGTTAAGTCCAGGCAGAGACACAATGATGTTTTTCTGCGTTTTTGTCCTAACAAATTAAATAAAAATACCTACGTGTCCAGAACATCAAAGATTTCAGTATCAGACTCGTTAGTTTTAAATTAAAATATGTTATAACGAGATTGTTTCAGTTATAGGCTATTGTAGGGCTACGGTTCCCTAAAATAAGAAATGGCTTAATAAAATAAAATGTTTATTTGCTACTTCATTTAAACTTTGGCTCTAACCAGAAAGTGTGGCATTAGTCAGCTCTTTAATAGGGGGTTTTATTTTGGAAGTTTGGCCCGGCAGTCTTTCTCTCTGGCTGTCCTCTCTGTGGCCATTATGGAGTAGATCGGATTGTTGGCGGATGAGGGCGCTTCACCGCCATTTGAAACACACACACACACACACACACACACACACACACACTGGCTCCGTCTCAGCTACGTAGTGTGTGTAGCCCTGAAAGTAGACTGGATGATGAGCTGAGCAGCAGACAAGACTAAAATCTTGGATCGGAAAGCGGCACAGACCCGATTCAGTGATTGGGTGATGTGGAAATCCTGATCGGAGAGATCCGAACTGGGCAGAGCGGGCTGAAGTGAAGAGGCAGGACTTTTCGTGCCTGTCGGTGCTCACGCTGGCCATCAGATGACCAAGTTGTGAGAAGTCGATCTGCGCTGTCTTTGCAGTTTTTTCACCTCGAGACTTTGTATTAAGTAAGTGCGTTTACGGGTTTTTTAAAGCATGTAGTGCGTCTTGTTTGTGTTCATCCATATCTTCAAAAACTCTCCGAAACTCCACGTTTTAGGCAGCTTACGCACGACTCGAGAAAGTTCGCTAAAATTGCATTACATTTTTTTTTTTTTTTACATTTCAGGCTGCTCACTGTTAAATCTTTCTGGCCGATCATAAACATTTAGTATGCTTAACCTACTGCTTGATATGATCCGCACTGTTAATGAAAGCCTACGTTAAAATCACAGAAACTTGTGGTTGTCTAAAATTCCGCTGCAACTTGGTGTTGCGAGAGTAGCTGGACACGCAGGGGATGGGATGAAGTGACAGCCATGGTTAGTCTTGACGGATGTAGCCTCGTTACCTGGTTATCTCTCCCGTTAATGACGGCTCTTGGGGAGTTTTATTCGGTGCGCTCCGTGCCGTGTTAGACAGCACAGCTACTGACAAGTATCAAACCCTGAGGGAGAAGTAGAAACATCTGGGTGAAATTAGATAGAAAGACTGGCTCATTTAAAAAGGGATCAAGCCTTTAAATGATACGGCTGAACACAGACGTTTCTGAAGTATTCAGTAGTGTTGCTTCAGTGTTGACACAGCCAGATATACTGATCCATGCATAGATGGAAATGAGTTTGACAGTTTGGCCTGCTTTACCATGGATGCAGGCCATGAGCAGCGCAACTATGATGGTTTTCTTTAGAGAAAATCTAAAAATCTCTTTTCTTTTTAACTATTTTGATCTATTAATCCACAAAAGCGTCAATGAGAAGTTGATCCAGTTGATGCCTTTAAACTGCTTGTCAAGTTTCATCAACAGCCCCAAACCCAAAGGAATTCAATTTCCATGTATGCAAAACAGAGAAAAGCAGTAGACTCTTTTTGGAGGAACTGGAACCAACTAATGTGGATTCTTACTGGATAAATGACTTTGACGATTAAAAATGTTAATTAATTTAGTGTCACACTATATAACTAAATTCATGACATTCATTTAGTGAAAATGATTGCCATCCAGTATTGGTAACTTACCAGGTAAGGGTAGCTTGAGAGTTTGTATGTTGTTTTTCTATCTCTATGTTGCATCATTTCTTCTCATTTATCAGTTTTTAAAGCTTCTTCTCTGGGCGTGTTTGCTCTTCATCAGTGATCAGCAGACTGTTGCACTGACTGCACCTTTGCTCCTCTGCTGTTTTAATTAGAAAGCACATGAGGTGCAATGTGCACACTTGGCCACTATAGAAGGTGCACACTACAGTGGGGTAATTGAATCCTTAAGAAAAATGATTTATTGCCCTGTTGAGTCTCATATATTTAGTTGTGATTTGTTTCTTAACTTGACAACAATGTTTTCCTCACAGTCTTCCTCTGTAATGGCTCCAGGTCATTCATTTTATTCAAATCATATCACACAGCTGCATGAAATGCTGCATGTTTATTAAGGTCCACTGGATGGCGTTAGTTCAGAGCACAAGTTGAAAATAATTAACAATCTCTGTTTGATATGTGTGGTATTATTCATATCACAAACCCCTTTTCTTTAAGACTGCATAGTTTGCCAGTATTCACCTGAATATAGGTGAGCCATATTTGCTGGGATTTATTGTTGCAACGGTTGCTCAGTAAGTACTAATGCAGAGAAAAAGCATGATGAGACGCACATAATGGCAGCCATTATAGCATCCACCAGGTAGCTGAAGCAAGAGATGTGTTAATAGACGAGGCGAGGAGTTTTAAGAGACGTTAGTTCCATCAGTTTCTGTCTCAGTGTTTGTTACACTCCCACGTGCAACATTAACTACAGCTGTTATGTTCTATACCCTTTGACAACTGAACAGTACTCTGGAAACCATTGGATTTTACACACATCCATGTGCACTTGGTCTTCAGTGTTATGCATGGTTGTTAGGACATGTGTGTCTGACATAGAGGGAGAAATAGCAGGATTTAGAACAAATTAGAGAGGTACATTCTGCACATACACTTAGTCCTCCAAAACAACCAGTGGGTTTAAATGCAATTGAACTCTTCAACCTTAAGCAAGGGATTTGTACCACTCAAAATGTAGAAAATCACAAAAAATCATATTCCAGGTTAGTTCATATGTGACTGAATACTGACTGGTTTGAATTAATTGTCTTTGAAATGAGCAACCATGGCAACAAGCTATTTTACTGATATCAAGCAGCTGTAACAGATGAAAAGGTTCAATTTGGGGGCAAAATTTTACTTGACAGCTTCGGTTTTAATATCTTCGACAAACTGTTGCATGCCCGTGCATGCACACACACCGCATGGAATGCTGCAAAGCAGACATTTTCCACAAAGATCAATTTTCAGATCTGTACAGCACACACTTTCTCCGTTTGTGCTGGACTCAGTCTCTCGCTTGCACTCTTTACCTTTCTCGCTCTCGCTCCGATACGCACACTTGATTTGGTATGTACATATGTGCACGTGTGTACACACACCAACACCCACTCTTTCTTTGACTTGCACTCCCACACACACAGACTGTAGTGGGGGTTTGCAGATGTGTGTCCTGATCTGCTTCCAGCACAGGCTCTTCTCATGCCAGTGTGCTGACTCTGAGTTTTCCACTCTCTCTTATGAAATAAGAGTAGGAGACATTAGAGCCATCCAGTGGCCAGATCTGAATGCCTGAGAGCGCACACAGAGACACATGCACACAGGTTAAAAATGCATCCTGTGTCTCCGCGTATACCCTCTCCACAAACACACACACGTGCACACACACTCTTATCACAGGTTAATGAATTCATGTAAATAAATCCAAAAGTTAGGAGAGGTGTGTTGAGCTGCAGCTTTTCGGGCCCCGCCTCTTGTCTGAGGGGCTCTGCCAGTGTGGACTCTTCCTCACCAGTGTCTGGTGTAACGTGCAGGTTCACGTTGAAGTCTCTGGCATGTTTACTCAAATGTTGTTTATTTTAAAGAAAGAGGTTAGTGGTGAAGGGGAGGGCAGAGGGCAGAAAATCTATTTGCATGATTCTTGTGTAATTGTTGAGAGAACAGTGGACCTTGGACAACTTTGTGTACGTGAACTCACAAACATGATTATTTTGAAATGATCATGTGAAAATATGATAATTTCTACCACAATATTTGATAAATAATGTATACTGATGGTGAGACGGAATGATTAAAGCTGCTCCATGAAATGAATTAAGTTGATAATTATGTAACTGTTAACATTTCCAACTACTTTAATTCTTCATACTGTAAAGTTAAATGACACATACCCTGAAGTTTTTGTTGTTGTTTGTTGTAGTTGTCGTTTTATTATTCAAAGTGAATTCAGCAATAATTTGTTCTTTTTAAACCAATCAGGAAATAAAAAATATTAGTGACTAGACTGGTGTGTGTCCACCAGGCATTTTTTTTAGAGCATCAGCATCTTTTCTAAATTATTACCAAAGCTTTAAAGCATCTTTAATGTTGCCATTTTTGAGTGCTTTGGGTTAAAATTTCAGATTACAACTTGTCAGAAATGCTGTATGTAGCGATGACAAACTGACAAGTCAAATCAGAGGAGGTAGCAGTTCAAAGTTGGGTGAAGTACTGTAAGAAAGCACAATGGCTGGACATCAAGTCTTTTTGGTAAGCTTTTACATGTGTGTGTTTCCCTGTGGGAGCGTAATGCTGGCTACACCACTGGCTAGCTCACGTCGGCACATTTTAAGTGAAGTGCTTGTTCCTCTCTGCAGTTTTACAGCCATTAAAGACTCCTTGTGGTGTCACACTTTTCACTGATTGCCTTCGGTTGACTTTTTGTCTGGCTTTCCTTGAGAAATCCGACCCTCAATAGCTTGGTTTTGTTATGTAGGCTTGGCTAGTAATTCGGTGACTGGTTCCAAAGTAATTAACAAGGCCATACTGAATTGATTCACATCTTCCTTTAATTCTCCTTTAGCCCCCAATCAGCCTCGTGAGATAAGCACTCTGAGCTTGGAGCATAAGGGTATTTGTAGTAATAGACAGACTGCAATGAATGAGAGAGGGACTAAAGAAAGGAATAAAAGACATAATGAAAGGTGGATAGTGAGTGAGCAAAAGATCAAGAATGCACTAATGGGAGACATTACCGTCACACTAATGCATTCAGAGACTTGAGGAGTCCTTAACACCGTTAAAGCCACTGAAAAGCTAATGTAGTCTTGCATGGCTTAATGCTGTATTATATTTTTGAAAACCTCTAGACTGAAGGCATAGATCAGGTGCTGCATTTACAGCCTCACTCCAGAGGCCCCAACTAACTGGAAAAACCATTACAATTATAGAGGAACAAAGTTGAATAAAAAGAGTTTCTCACTACAAAACAGCATATAGGGAGAGGTGAATCAGGTAATGGGTTCAAAATATTCTATTGCAGTTCAATTATGTACAGCCTTTTTCACTTGTCACCTGAAACTATTACAGAAGAGTTGCAGAAATTACTTTTCTCATAGATTAGCTACCAGCCCAGTAGCTTGTGTCTTTAATATTAATTTAATATTAATTTCTTTGCAATGCATCCACATTTTCTATTTACATTTAAAGGTGTAGTCTGCAATTCTAATCCAATACACTTTTTGTTAAATCCAGCAAATATCTCCTCACCGTCCGCTAGCTGTCCGTTCTGTGTGTGCACTGAAAAACAGTCTGGTGTTCATACACAGCCCTGGCTCTGTAAATGGGAAACAAACAGAGCGGCTCAGACTGAGCCACCAACCCGTTCTCATTCCCAGGTCGTCAAATACCGACGCTTTGTCACAACTCGTGCTTGTGCACAGGACAACACTAATGCTGTGCGTTACTCGTGCAAGTTTGATTGCAGGATCATTTGTGTATATTGTGAATATTCATCTCTCCATCTGTCTCCAGTGAGCGGCAGTTTCATAACTGATGTGTCAAAATCAATAAATATTCACTGTATCTAGCAAGTCACACGTCAGCTGAATTAATCTGGTTTACTGCAGCGGTATGATCCCAAAATAAACAGATTTTGCTGTGATTTAATTGCAATAAACGGATCAAAACAATGCCAAAATAACTACATCATGATGCCGACGTGTAAAAAGTCTGAATTCATGCTCTGTCAGGTCTGTCCACAAGACCACAAGCAAACAACTTTTAAAATGCTTGTTTTCCAAATGGAGTTCGGATTGATCAGGGCTTGCTGCCTTGGCAATGCGCGTCCATGAATGGGGGGGGTGTCACAGGCTTACAGGGAATTACTTATGAATGAGCATGTGGGGGTTCCTTGTTTTAAGGCCCTTAAGGTACACTGTGCAACAATCAGGTTTGTTGCATGTCACATTGTACGAGATGAGTCTAATAAAATCTTGAGTCATGAGTCAGACTGAATGAAGTCAATTTTGAGGCATGTCAGATTGTCCGATCCGATAAATCCTATTGCTATGATGTAAAAAAAAAAAATTATATATAGGCTATATATACATTAACTTGCATCACCCATCTAAAATGCAGCAAAACAAAAAAACAAGCTTTGAGCATAGCTTGTGCCCTTGTTAAAGAACTTATTGAAAAATGGTGCTTACAATGTCATGTTGGCGAGTGTATTCTGTGTCATTTAATACTGGATTCCATTTGATCGCTTATTTTTAGACACGGGTTGTAGCTGCAGTAACACTGTGAAAAGTTGAATCCTAAATTTTAAATCAGCCAACGGTTGACACGTCTCTCAGTGCAACGTATGACTAACTATTTGACTTGATGGCCGCATATTTCATCCCGTTTCTCTCGCAGTTGTACAATTTCATCTTGGACAGCCCACAATAACCATGTTTGACTTCCTCTGAGGAGCTTGGCCCATGTTGTTTTTACCTACAGTGACACGTTACTGCTTGCCTCTGCCGGCACCTCTCTCACTCTCTGTCTGCCCTACACTTCATTTCCTCTGGGCAAATACTGTCTGATATTACTGGAATGTTGACGGAGACAAAGAAAGACAAAAAGAAAGCGAAAGTGTAAAGGCTGATGTTAATTATCCTAACTCTAAACTACAGGCAAACACCCCTGTCTTCTATCTTAAGTGTGTGTGTGTGTACCTGTTTAACACGAGTGTCTCCACACAGATTGAGGTCGACATCTCATTGAGGGTTGTGAGTCTAGAAAGAGTCCATCACAGCAGGGGGTCATAATCCCATTTAAGGGGCGACCTCCTTTCTCTGTGTGCATTTATGCTTGTGCATGGATGTTTGTATTTGTATAATCATGTTAATGAATGTATGGTGTCAGTGTTTACATGCCTGCTTTCCAAAAGCAAACATCCACACACTCCAGATGATAATTTCTATTCTATTCTATTTTCAGGTTTGTCAGAATGTTACCATGGTGGTATATTTATAAATTTGTACCATATATGTTAATCTCAACTATTTAAACTCACCTTTAAACTCACCTCAGTTAGAATAACAAAAGAAACTCTAGTTTCATAAACCACAACACTCATGTGCAAACAGTAAGTAGCCCTGTATATTCAATTTAAGGTTTCTCATCAAAACCAAACATGTTCAATGTATTTAAATCCTCCATAAAACATTTGCAGAGCCGCTTCTTTTTGAATACTTTAAATCGTGCATTGTTTACACCCATGATTATGTGCTAGCAGTCTTCTTCTTCACACAAAAGCTATAATTATAGAACTACATTTTAGAGCAGTAATGTAATGTTATCATAGATAATCACAATGATTTCTGAAATGCTGGACTAATACAATACTGTCTCCTTGTTCAATAAATGCATCCAGGCATTGGATCCTTTATAGGGGGTCTAAGGCGAAGTATTTCAGCAAGAAAACCTGGACTGACTGTATGTTTTATTATAATTTTAAGAAAACTCTTCTGATTTCTGGAATCATGAAAATCTGCAATGTCTCCCAACTTGGTGTCAAAAGCTGTGATACTCATTCCTAATGCACCCATTATGTACTCTACAGTGCTACCAAACAAGAGTATCCAAACGTTTCTGTACTTCACTACTGAAATGTGCCCTGCTTTTTTTTTTTTGTCCATGGACATTTATGCCATTTAGAGTTGATCTCCTCAAACAGTGGTTATCCAGCTTTTCTGTCATGCCCCATGAACCAATAACAAATTAATGTGCCAGTTAAGCTGCTCAAAGCTGTACTGTTTGAAACGAAAGAGCCAAATCTCTTCCACTAAATTTATAGTGAATTCAAGAGCAAGATAAGCTTTGTCATTTTTGTCAGAAAGGACCAATGTTAACTAACTTGATGTGTGTTCTGTGTAGATAAATCGCAAACCTGAAGCTTTTTTCCCTTGCAAACATCCGAGCTCGCTTGCTCCCCCCNTTACCCAAAGGTAAACAAGTAAACTATAAGATGAGCAGTGTCCACTAGCTGTGCAGAGAGATGGTGAATGTGTAATAAAGACAGAATATCAGAGTGCATACTCCGCAGTCTTTCTGCTTTCTCTTTGGAGGAACCTCAAACTGGGCTTGCAACATCGCTCTGTGTGTGTGCATGCATTTCTTCTGCAGCTATAGAAGGGACTAACACAGAGATTGTGTGACCTCTCACCCCCTAACCTTTCTTTTTCTTTGGCTTCACCCTTACACCATCACCCCATCTACTCCTAACCTCCTCCTCCCTCTCTTGTCAGCTCCTTTTTGAACAAACACAGATGATTAATAGAGATTTGAGGAAACATGGGAGAGGCATGGTGCTGGCAGTGGGGTGCCAAGTGAAGATGTTGCATGCATGTGTGTGTGTGCGTTTTAGGGCAGAGGTAGTGGGAGGAAGGTTGACCACAGAGGCCTTAAATGTTTACTAAGGGACCCCAGGAGGCCAGAGCTGAGCCTCCCTCTTTTCTGATTGGCTTAGGCAGCCTTCCTGCGAGTCTAAGAGCCTGTAATTGGCCAAGAGAAGGAGAGGAATGGGGGAGAAATGTGCACGAGATGGAGATGAAGCACCAGCCTTGCCAGGGCTTTCACAGACGCTTTCACATGAGAGAGGGGGAGACTAATGTTAGGATTAACAGGAGGCCACATGTTGGAGGCGCCGTTTGGCCCTCTTTTATAGTACTTTGGTTCCTCAAATGATGAAAGAATGTTACACTTTGAAAGAAAATACAATGTGAGAAAAAAAGGAAGAGCAAACACCTTAAACCCTCCCAAAGTCATAAAGAAAACTAGTTTGAAAGTGCTCACCAGAGGGCTGTTAAATTCACCATAATAATGATGCTCTAGCTTTTGATGAGGGGAGAAAAAGGAGATGTCTTTAATTATTTTAGAATGACAGATTATCAAAACTGAAGGGAAATTCAGATAGAAGGGGTCTGAGGACAAACTTGGGCAAGATGTCAAATGCAGAAAATGAGCAATAATGAATTGTAAATGGAGCATTTTAGTCAGGCCAGATGAGCCCTGCTGCTTGACAGCTCTCTGCCATAAATTCTTGCATTGTATAACTTGGCCTCATATGGCCTCTGACACTTGGATTTCATCCACACACAAACACACACACACAGACTTATGACTAAACGTTTATATACTGAGAGAACATTTAGTCGTTCGGTGCATCAGGGAAAAATGTTACACTGAGACAAACTTCTCCGTTTTACAAACTACGAGAAACAAACTTGAATTTTGCAAAGATGTTGAGTTTCTTCTTCTATGTCCTGTGTTGCTTTTGCCGTAGTTTCAGTTTGTACAAGAAAATCTGAAGTAAATCTAATCCAGAATAAATTGATGGCTGGCGCTTTTACTGTAAATTGGTGCCAGTGTTTGATATGTGCTGTTAAACACTCATATGAACTTTGCCCAGGCATTTTCTTGCCACTAGGTCTTGGCAGTGCTCTATCCAAGCTTGTCAGTCTTGAAAATGTGCCTGAGGTGGCCACATTGTTGCTTAGTAGTTGTCACTCTATATATAAAATGAAGAAGAATGCTTTGAGATAATCTTTTGGGTTGCTATTTCTAGGCATGGAGCCCAAACTTTTCTTCCTGTAAAAATATACAGGAGAATTTGATATATGCCATGTAGCTCACTGTAGTTATATGGCTTTAAGATCAGCTGTCCTCTGGCTTCACTAGAATTGGGGAAAATACTGGCAGCGTTGCCCTCAGAAACATAGCCTCCACGTTTGGGGTTGTTGGCTGCCCAGCGAAGTTGTGGAGACACAGCTGTAAATAGTCAAGGGTGCGGACAGAAAGTTTGGCCTATATTTAGAGGTTGGACTTGACTGGTAGATCTTGGACGCCAACACCAGCTTATTGACCAGGAAGAGTTGTCACTGTTTTTTTCCATATCACAGGCTATAAATGTTTGAAAAAAAATCTTACTTTAGTTGTAGGTAGATGCCCTGAAGGAGCGAGGCAGTCACCACATTTCTGTGTTAAAGGTTTTGTTGGGAAATTCAAGTCCAGTTTTTAGAAGGGGAGGAAAGCTCAGGGGAAATGTTACTGTGTTGGTTTGGTACAAATTTTGCCAAGAAGTCTTTCTAGATTCTCCTGTATTTTGCTACAGCGTGTGAGGATTGGACACCAAAAGTCATACTAACTATGTGTTAGCGTGAAATGGCTTTGGTTTGGGATTTGAGAAGCTTAAAGCTGCTATAATCAATATTTTTGTATTAACAAATCAATCAAATGTGTATAATGTGAAAGATGTTGCTCATAGTGATGAACACAGAGATAGTTATCACCTGACTCTGCTCTTCCCCTCAGCTCTATGGAGCATTTTAGTGTCTTTCATTGTTTTGGTTTGACGGCCTGCCACTTTGTTTTGGTTCACTGCTCTCGTCCACCTCGTTTTCGGACACAGCAGCCAGCTGGCTGGCAACTTTTGGCAACTTTTTTCCTGACTGTGTACACTACCTGCCCAGCACCAAACGGCAGACAGGCAAAAGTTAGCAACTGGTTGGTGAACATGGTGGAGCATTAAGCAGCTGAAGAGCCAGATATTTCCCTCAGGAGCTGGCTAAGCCCAAAACAGAGCTAAAACAAAGGTGAATATTGGACTTAAATTCATCAAGTGTTCAGAGTCATGACTCAAAATGAATGCTAAAGTTGCCCCCAATCTCTTGGGTACAGTATGTAACTAAGCTATTGTTTGCTAAAAGTTTTGCCATATCAACTTAAAAGGTATTAATGTGTCAGTGCTGTGCTTTCAGCTTGTTTCTGCTCCCCCCAAAATGGCCAAAAGAATCAGTTAATGCATGTTTAATATTATCACATGTGGAGTTATTCGTATGTACTTTTTTTAATGACTGTTCATAAACCAGAGTTGTGGACTAGAGTAATATTTAAAAAAATTAGGCCTGGCATCACTGACTGGCTTCTGGGAGTAGCCGGCACAATGATAAAAGGTTTAATCACCCTAATAGTTCATTTGCTATTAGTTGGCGCAATGAGGGGTTACATAAGAGTGACTTTTTGCTTGTCTTTCATATTAAGCAAAGTAACGATAATAAAGTAAAATCATGACCA
This sequence comes from Oplegnathus fasciatus, assembly GCA_003416845.1. Classification (NCBI taxonomy): domain Eukaryota; kingdom Metazoa; phylum Chordata; class Actinopteri; order Centrarchiformes; family Oplegnathidae; genus Oplegnathus; species Oplegnathus fasciatus. The sequence continues at coordinate 8,537 of NTHP01000389.1, read as the reverse complement.
ATGACAAAATAATTTAAAAGTTGTATAACTTAGAGAAATGTTGTTACAGGAAATGTCCTATTGGGATTTTCTTTTGTCAAATAAGGAGTGAAGATTTTCCAGATAGTTTCTAGGAGAGTGCACAAAGAGAAAGAGACAGAAAAAAATGCTTCATACATTCAGCTTACAAATGCTGCAGCAGCAACCTGACATGATAATTAATTATGCCCTGTTCCGTGTTAGGTTTCACATACACCAGCTGAAAATAAATGGGCAGAGAGAAAGAAAGAGAGAAAGCGCGAGGGAGGCAGAGCGGAGTGAGGGAAGGAGGGTTTTTCACATGGGCATGTCATCATGGAGTCCAACTGATAATTATAATCACTGTGTTTCTGTCCCTCTCTCATTCTCCCCTCTGTCTCTCCCTCCAGCATCATGGCTGTCTCGTCCTCCTCCTCCAATCTCCTGCTCCTTCTCCTAATGTCCTCCCTGGATTGGCTGTCCACTCCAGGATCTGCATTTCTCATGGGCCGGGACCACATGACATCGTCCGGTAAGTTACTGTTGTTTTTAACTGCTTAATTACTGCGTTGGGACAAATAAACAGAAGAAATGGATCGGTGTGAGACAAATCATTCTTCAGACAGTTTATCAATCTGTCTACATGCAGCTCATCAAACATTAACAAATGTGATTCAGGTTTTTGCGCACAACATGCTGTTGACACTTGTTATCACATCTTATGTCAGACATCAGTTGCAGAATGCTGTTTGCTCAGATACATGTGGAAAGGTTCACTGTTGAGCAAACGCCGCACTTTCCTGGTTTGGCTTGTCAAACAGGCTGGTGATCAATAGAGCTAGGGTAAATATATGGTAGGGGCTTCTCTGTCAAAGTCCAGGGACAGGACGATGCAGGATGTTCGGCCAGCTAATCCAGCTGTCACTGAACCATATGAAATAATTAGGTGAAAGAATGCTGCGGCTGGAAAAAAAAAAAAAAACGCCAAACTTTAATTTTGATATAATATACCACTTGAAATCCCTCAAGCAATAGATGGCCAAGATAGGAATTTTAAAATCAGCTATTTCGTCTTTTACCGAATAATTTCCACAATTAATGCTCAGAGCCAATCACAAAACTGACTGAGATAATAGCCTAGTGATGGTTCCTCTTGTGGCAGTGTGAATAAAATGACTGATAAATACCGACAACGCCACCTGGGGAATTGCACCCCAGGAAATACTGTATTAGAGTGAAAGGTAATGTTTTAGAAACTAATGAGGCACACAGGTNTCCTCGATCAGAAGGAATACACTGGCAATCCAGGGATTAAACTCAACAAATTGTCTTTATTTTCCACTACCAAGGATGAAACAGCAGTCTTTAGAATCGTTGGCTTACATGGTTGACAATAAGGATTTTGTGAGTATATGTGTGGTTCTGCAATAACAAAAATAATATATAACAGAATAGTAGCAGAATGTACAAATATACATATGTGGCAGTGTGAGTAAAATGACTGATAAATACCGACAATGCCATCTGGGGAATTGCACCCCAGGAAATTCTGTATTAGAGTGAAAGGTTATGTTTTAGAAACTAATGAGGCACACAGGTTCGTTACTGAAGGAGGGCAGAGACGTGATTCAAAAATAATATAAATATTTTATTTAATTAAACAAGAATGAAAGACAGGGGCTGGAACTGCTAAGAGAAAGAAAAGGAAAATGTTAATGTAAAGAATATACTAACACAATTATACGTCAATTAAATGTCTTTATTACAAATGTTTCTTTTAAAAAGGCCTGTTAATACAATCTTTTAAAAAAAACTCCAGACTAAAATATCCAGTCCAAGCAAATTAGCATAAACAAAACTAGAAAGCTGAGCTGAGGCCAACAGTGGAAGGCAGACTATACTGAGGAGTGCCCAGTGGTGCTACCAGTACTCACCATAAGTGCAGCACAGCAAACCGGTGACACACACACACACACACACACANGAAACTGAGGATAAATTTCCTTAAACTTCACCTCCTTCTCATAAGGTGGGGGTTTCTTTACTGGATCCGTATGTGAGAAAGGTGCATTGATTTCCGCCATTAGTTTTTCCATTTCTTTTCCATTTTTTTCTATTTTTTCTACACCCCTATCTCTGTTATCAGTTATATAGGGTCGTTGTTATTGCAAAAATGAGGTAAGCTATAGACTAAAACAGTCCCATTTATCAAAAACTGAGGGAGAGAAATAACAGGAAGAATGAGAGGGACCGAGAGGCCCACTTCCTTATGGAATGTGACCTTTCAACCTGTACCCCTAACTTAAACCATATGGAACACCAGATACCACAGTAGCTTAATATCTTAATAAAGACAAAGAATGAACAGATTAACTGGATGGTGGTTTTAGTTCTGATATTTTATGATGATGTAAGCCGCCGTTAACACTGCTGACCTTACGGTGTCGTGCAAAGTCAAGTTTAAAAAACATGGCGTCCTACATGAAATTAATTTCAGAACTACGGTGTCCTGCAAGGGACAAAGACCAAGAACTGGATTCTCTGGGGAATAGACTCACACCAGCATCATTTAGAGCTTCATTCAGGCTGCTGCCTTAAACTAATATTTGCTAATTAGCACTAAACACAAAGTACAGCTGAGGCTGATGGGAGAGTCAAGTCAACTTTATTTATATAGTCAAACATCACAAATCACAGTTTGTCTCAAGGGGCTTTAAATCTGAACAGCGTACGACACCCTCTGCCCTTGGAGCATAGTTTCTCAAAGTGTGGCCCGCAGAACCATTTTGTGCGGCCCCCAAAGGTGACACGAAATGCATGCATTATATTAGAATCATCTGTGGTCCATTTCAATACTTTCACTTTCAAGAGCCTTCATTTAATACACTCCTCAGCTGCTGCTTCAAACTGCGCCCCCCTAACAAGCGTCTACCACTGTTTCCTGTGTCGAGTTGTGAGTCTGTGTTGTGGTGTGTGCCGGTCGTTTGTTGACGTTAGCTTAGCAGACTCCACTTACTACAGCGGTATGCTGTGATTTAATTACAATAAACGGATCAAAAGGATGCAGAAATAACTACATCATGATGCTGATTTATAAAAACTCTGAATTCATGCTTTGTCAGGTCTGTCCGCAAGATGCCAAACAAACAACTTTTAAAATGCTTGTTTTCTGAATGGAGTTCNNTAAATTAGGCATAAATACAGCAGCAATGTTATTATTAATACACATAGATCTCTACATATTGTGTAACTTTAACATTATATCTGTATAAATATGAAGTAGTATCATAGAGCTAACGTTAGCTAGTGTTGCACACTGTTAGCGCTGTAGTTCTATAGAAGTCTATCAGACGACCCTGCACGTTGAAAAATGACGCCATGACCAGTGTGTTAAAAAGTGACGCCAAGGGGTCCTGACCAAGCGTCCATATGTGACAAGTTGGGCACATCCGTTGGATTTTCCTGGAAAAATCGTCCTGAGTTCTTCACATTAAAATCTGTCTACAGGCTGATAGAGGCAACCGAGAAATTCGCTGAAGGTTTCATTTTTTAGGTTAGGTTACAATCCGTTCACACATTGGCAATAAAAAACGATTAAAAAACGTTTACATCTCCTGTGATCATTGATCGTGCCCATAGATCTCTGGCCCCCAAACCACAGAAAGGTGAGCATCCTCCTCCCATCCTAGTACGGCTGCACTACTATGCCGAAAAGGAGCTAATTCTAGGCATAACCAGGGGCAAAGGATGGCTCTCTTACCAAGACTCGCCCGTTCACATCTTCCCGGATCTCCCTCCCGAGGTTGGCAAACTTCGAGCTGCCTTCAACCCAGTGAAATCTAAGCTGCTCGAGTCCAGGACCGAGTAGCATTTTTAGCATTACTGATCAGATTTTAGATCTGGACCGTCGGTATTCTGTATCTTCCACTCCTGACCTGTACAAAGAAAGATGAGCACTTCAAACAGAATTTGACCTTCTATCCACAGATGAGCCTGCATCTCTCTTTTGCTAAAGCGGGATAAAGACCTACTCGACCCAGGCTCCTTAAGACCCCTCAGCCTTTTGAATGGAGACACAAAATTATTAGCTAAAACTCTGGCCACCCAGCTGGAAAAAGTCGTTCCCACGATTATTTCACTAGATCAAACTGGTTTTATTAAGAATAGACTTTTATTTTCAAACCTTTGTAGACTTTGCTATATACTCTCCTTGTCCAAACCCCCGAAGCCTAGAGTTGCTCATTTCATTAGATGCTGAAAAAGCGTTTGACCGGGTCGAGTGAGATTTTCTTTTTTCTACCTTGGAGAAGTTTGGGTTTGGTAGGAAATTCATTTCTTGGGTCGGTCTCCTCTACGTCTCGCCTTCAGCTTCCGTTCAGACCAATGCCTTTAGGTCAACATATTTCCCTCTACAGCGGGGGACAAGACAGGGGTGTTCCCTCTCTCCTCTACTATTTGCGCTTTCCATCGAGCCCCTAGCCATTGCCCTATGCTCACTTGTTGACTATCAGGGGGTAATTAGAGGAGGGAGGGAACACAAGGTTTCTTTATATACAGACGACCTACTTTTGTATGTCAGAAATCCAATTGAATCAATTCCAAGTATTATTTCTGTGCTGAGGATGTTTGGTAGAATTTGGGTACAAGCTTAACTTATCTAAGAGTGAACTGTTTCACATCAACACAGTTGCCCAGAATCTACCATACTCCCAATTTCCATTCAAGTTGGTTGGAAAGTCCTTCAGATACCTGGGCGTGGTCATGACTAGGTCTATCCTTGACTTGTTTAAGTTGAACTTCAAACCTCTATTTGAACGCACCATCAATGATGTTGGTCGGTGGTCCCATCTCCCTTTATCCCTGGCAGGGAGAGTTAATGCTATAAAAGTTAATATTCTCCCCAAATTTTCTTCTTCATTGCATCCCCATTGTCATTAATAAGTCGTTTTTTAGACAATAGAGAAATCGCCCGTTTTATTTGGAATGAGAAACCCCCTAGAATTAGAAAGGACTTTTTACAGAGACCAAAACAAATCGGAGGCATGGGACTGCCTAATTTTCAGTATTATTACTGGGCCTGTAATGTGCGAGCTCTCTCTTTCTGGGGTCAGGACTTTGAACCAAATGATCAACCTCTTTTGAATTACTGCGCAATAAATGCAATCTGCCTCAAACCCATTTCTTTCGATTTCTACAAATTGTTAACTACATTAGATCAAATACAACTACCTTTCCTAGTGCACCTAAGAGCACTCAGATGGAATCTTTGTTTTCTGCTGATCCTTCATCTAGAGGGGTAATATCTATAACTGTATGTTTAATCGATTAGAGATATCCCTAGATTTTCTGAAATCTGCTTGGGAGGAGGACTTGGGCTTCTGCTTAATGGATTCGGGCACAGGAGGGTGTGCACTTAGCATCTATATGTACCAGGCATGGTCTAACACAGTTCAAGGTGTTGCATCATCTCCATCTTTCAAAGGTCAAGCTTTCTAAAATGTATCTTAATACAGATCCTTTGTGTGACCGTTGGTATTTCCTGCCTCGGTGGGGCACATGTTCTGGCTATGCCCAAAATTGTCTAGTTTCTGGAACTCAATTTTTAAAACTTTGTCTGATATCCTGGGACACAGGGTGGAACCTGACCCGGTGTTGGCTGTATTTGGGTTCCTCGGAGAGGACAGTCCTCTTAAAGGACTCACCTCCACTGTGGCAAGGTTCATAACCCTTTTAGCGCGCAGATTAATTCTATTGAACTGGAAACAGGCACAACCTCCCACTTACACTATGTTGATCAAAGATGTTATGCAACCTAACCCTTCGCTACAATAACTAGGTTATACCTATTGTGAGATGTCAATAATCACCACGTAAAGAAGCTTTGTACCTTGGTTATTATTTATACCATAAATTTACTGTATATGTCCTATGGTTTTTTAAGTGTTTCGGTGTATGTACATTTTGTACTGTTTT
>NTHP01000388.1:570303-580307 GCA_003416845.1 Oplegnathus fasciatus | reverse complement strand
TTTTACAGGTAAGATAAGTATGTGCAGGCAGGCTCCAAGGTGTCAGACATAGTTCCTGACGGGCTGCATCAGTAGCCTAAACTGATGATGAAGGCTTTTTCAGAAACATAACAAACTGATTCAAGAAAAGCACATCCACAAACAGAAATGGTGATGAAGCCAGGGCAGCAACCCATCCAAAAAGCTGATTTATTAACTGTTCCCTGATTTCCTTCTTAACTATGTTACACCATCCTAAATGGAAATAACCCAAACCATTTAATGACATGAGTCGTGAGACTATAACAGGCTGCACAGTTTGAACTATTGAGAATGTAAAAATAAAATAAAATTCCTCACAGACAGAGTTAAAACAGCGCAAGCTACATTTAAAAAATAACTGATCATTCCTATATCTGTGCCACACTACCGCACCCCCAAAACATGCACATGCACACAAGGGGAGGCCTTGTCTGATTGGTTCTCTGCAACTTGCCCGTCGGTGTGACGTCAGCGCAGCAGAGGGGGTGGGATGGGGGGGCATTTAGAAAAAAAGGCAGAGAGGAGGTGAGAGGAGATCAGTGGAGGCTCCGTCAGGGGACACAACGCAGCCTCCGGAGCTCGGACTGAAGGAGAACACACACCTCCTCGCTGCGGGAGAAAAAGGCCGTCCCGCATCTCTGCTCCTCCGGCGGACATCAGCGACCTGGATCCTGGATCACGGATACAAACACGCGCGATCCAACAAGGATATCTCCATCCACAGCCCGCCTCGGGCAGACGGTGTGGGATTTATCGACCCGATCCACGCGCTCGCTCACCTGTTTGTCAAAGCGAGGCTGCACAGAAACTCGCGTGTGCTGCACATCTGGAGCCCGAATGACGCCACCGAACCGTTCCTCGGCGCCACATGTGGATGTTTTAGTCTCCGCGGACGCAGGAGGCAGCTCGCACGACGTGAAAGTGAGTCCTGTGGATTCAGTCTTTATTAGTTTCCACATACCTGCTCATATGCAGACTGTCTCTACATGTTTTAATGAACGCACCTCACTCTCAGCCCGCACGCGCACTGGCCTGATGTTAGATTTTAGGAACAGGATGTTATAGACATTCATTTACCTGCGTTATGTTCAGTGTTTCTAATAGGGTTCAGAGTCAAAGCCACAGACAGATAAAGTCATAGCGGGCTATCATGTGTAGTTTACATGCACACTTGTCGCACATGGAGTAAATCTATAATATACATATTTAATTTATCTTACAAAGACATTGTTACTGTTGTATTGTGACAGTGAAGCTGAAGTACACAGGCCTGTTCTGTTTGAGCCACTAGATTCAGCCAATAAAGGGAACTTCACACCTGCAGTGAGAGGTTTTATTAATGTGACTACAGACACAGTGTGGACACAGTCTCAAGTCTGTTATCTTTAGAATATGTTCATTTATAAAAAAAAATTTAAAAAAAGATGTGATAATTGTAGTGATATGTGTGAGAGTTTCTGTACAAAGAAAGTGACGCACGCCTTGTCAGCGCATCTACTCCCCAATTAAAAACCACTGACGTCAGACGTACTGACAAAGAAAAGCGTGAGTTCATCATGAGGTTGTTATGAGTTAACATGGATTATAATATAAATATAATGAAGGGTGGATCATGTGACAAGGTGATCTTGTGTTTTTAAGAAATAGTGGCTGTTTTTTTTTCAACTATAACAAAATGTATTTGGGGCACAGAATGTACAGAAATGTAGAAAAGTGATCTTTAAGGTTCAGAACTCATTATCTCAGTGACAGCATCATAATAAAATGATATCAGTAATAGTAAAGCAGTGATGTGTAGTTGTAAAAACAGGAGAGACTGATGAAAAATGACAAGGCATGAGGCCTGAATGCCCCCTGATAGTGTCCACATCCCAGAGATTTGTACACTTTTATAGTAATAGTTTAGCAGAATATTTACTGTAGAGGTTTGATGAAAAATATCAATGGGAGCTAATTAAAATGTTAAAGCTCTGTTCCCTTCACAGAGCAAAGCAAGGGGAGTTTTCTTGGGGAAGATTTGAAGGCTTGAAAAGTGCGGTAGGCGGCATAGAGACTGAAACCAGGCACATATAGGCCAGACTTCATGTTATATTTGATCATTAATATGTTGTACTTTAAAGTGGCAATGTAAAGTGCAGTAAGAGCTCGCAAAATGCTTGTAAACAGCCACACACTGTACAGTTTGTCAACCTACCTCACTTTTTTCATATAGTTAGTTAAAGTCTACAGTATTTGTCTAAAATTAGAATTAATTACAATTAATCCACATAGACTTGAGGCCTGTCTCTCAGTGCCAGATAGATATATTAAAGGTTTTAAAAGTGTATTTAGATTAAAAAACATTAGATTGAGAAGCTTTAAAAAACTGTTTCAGTTGGTTGTGGAAGAGTTATGGAAGACATTTTAAGGTATTTCAGTTGCCAGTTGAAGCCCTCGCAGTGTTAAATCAAGCCTGTAATTAGGCGTGCATTAACTCCCATAATAATCTTCTTTGTTCCCAGGAAGCTTCAGGCTTACCTTTTGCTGTTGCAGCAAACAACGGAGCCTGTTCCTGTCTTTGGTTATCTAGCTGTATGAGTGTTAATCATCCGTCATAAAGCTAGATAACCGAAAGTAGGAATGACGTCCGAACCCTCAGCTTCCCAGATCAAACAAAAAGAAAAACACAGACACAAGAGGACAAGACGTCTTTTCAGGTGGGTTATTAAAAACTGGTAGTTTTATTAATCTGCACATGAATATAGAAGCTAATGAGGTTTTATTGTCACAATCACAGACAGAAAAACAATCAGCAACTATTTTGATGATTGATTAATCGTTTGACTTATTTTTCAATCAAAAGTGGCAAAAGTTTTCCCAGTTCCTGCTTCTCACTTGGGAGAATTTGCTGTGTTTCTTAATCTTATGTGATGGTAAATTGAATATCTTTGGATTTTGGACCGTTGGTCGGACAAAATAAGCAATTTGATGACATCATCTGAGGCTTTAGGAAATCGCATTTCTCACAGTTTTCTGTCATTTTATAAACGGATTATATTAAACGATAATGAAAATAAACATTCGTTGCAGCCCTGCAATGAGACAAACATTAAAAAATCAAGACTAGATCTGTCTTTTTATTTCAGTTTGTGAAATGTGCACAGTTCGATGTGCCTTGCTGATTTAGTATATATCTCATTCCACTGAATTTTACAAGTTCCTTAATGTTTGTCTCTTGTTGAGCCTTTCAAATACCAATAATTATCACGCGTGTTTAATTACCCCACTTAGAAGGCCGCACACAAATAAGATTTTCTGACACTGTAATATTTACAATATTTTCCCTTTTTCATTTCTGTGAGATTTCACATGTCAAAAGACAGAACTAACTTTTCTGAAGGATGTTTTTGTCATCTGTGACCTCGGGGAACATGGGAATAATTATTTAAACAAATCAGACACTTTCTCTTTTATGGAGAAAATATATTTGAAAGTTAAAAATCCAAAAGGGGCCCCTGCTGTATGAATGTCACTGTCTCGTCCTTCCTTCACACATACACTCTGGATATCGACCTGATTATTTCTTAGTACTTGCTGTGGGGTCGTCCCCTCACACCTAAAGCAATTAAATACACAAGTTAACTCCTGCTCAGTGTTCTTGTTGCTTTAGATAGTTTAACTCAAAACATTATAAATTGAAATAATGTTACACTTTTCATTTGCAAAATTAAAACGTTATTGAATCCTAAATAATAAAACAGATGTCCCTGTACTTTTGTTGCCTTTAACCACGAGTAGAAGAATACAACATATGTGGCTCCATAACTTTGTAAGTGCGATATTGTCGCTCAGACTCCTGTAACTGTAAATTTTACATCCACTATTTCCACTGTTTTTTCCAAAAAAACAAACACACACAGCCTCACATTGCTCCCTGAACCCCAGTCCTGCTTATTAACAACAAAATAAAATATCTGGTACAAAAACTAAAGGTTACAAGAAACTGTTTTGCAGTTCAGGAATTCCCAAATGGTCAAAAAATGTCAAGCTTCTGTCTCACAGGCAAAATGCTCAAATGAACCAAAACATCCCCATTTTCTGCTGTTAAAAAGCAAAATGTTTATTATTGCAATGACTCTTTTTATTATTATTATTATTATTATTATTATTATTAAACAAAAGACATCTTTTCATTTTGAATGATTTATTTTAATTTCAGGCATTATTTGATGCACAGACACAGATTATGCAGCAGTTATATACTGACACCAGTTATTGAAAATGCAAAGAAAAAAATGAAATATTTTCCTCAATCTAAATGGCCACCACGGTGACATCTTTACTCTGAACGAGAGGCCTTCTCCCGTGGTGAAGACACATGTCGGACTGTGCAGGTTAGAGCTCAGCCTCCTTCGCTGCCAGAACATCATGTTGTTTGTAAGGAAGCCATCTTGACGGAGTCTCCCTGCTGCCTCTAAAATGGTTGTGTTGGCACATAGCAGGGCCGCATTAATTGCTCCATCGTTAGCTGTCTAATCAGTCTGTCTTTAAGCCTTCCTGTCTGAAGCCTCACCTCTCTGGTGTGATCCAGATGTGGCTAATTAGTGAGGTCACATGACTGAGACCTTTTAAAGGTCAATCAATGAGTCACTGTACATATAACTGCTTCTGTAATTGAACAGTGAATGAATAAATCAGTGATTCGGTGGTGGACGATCTCTTGACATTTGATCATATTAAAGCTGCTGGAACATCCCTGCACACCCCTGAGATCCCACTAATGTCACGAGTGGGGAAAAAATCAGGTAAAAAAAAAGTCCTGCAAGTCTAATTAGTTAAGTCAACACATTGTAGTACATTAACCTTTGATAAGCAAATATCAGGCAGCTCTTATCAAAAATGACCTCTAAAAATTAAAACCCTCATTCAGATTCTACAAGTTAAAGGAATTGTTGCCTGTTTTATAGAAAGCATGCCAAATAATAAAAAATAAATACATACATTCACAGAGATCTAATTAGATACATTGTCCAAACTCTGGACATTATAAGGTAAAACTGATTAAAAGAAAAAACCACCTGCAATCATTTCTCAGATCCAATGTGACCACATAAAAATGGCAACAAAAAAAGACCTAAATCAATAATTTGAATGGGAAAGAAAAGCAGCTAAAACTACATATAAATAAATGAACACTTTTATGCTTTTGGGTGCTTTTGTATAATTTGTATTTACTGTTTCCTTTACAAAGGAACGCCATCTTTCAATTAATTGGTCCAAAATATTGTTAGCTTGCATTTACAGAAATTATGTGAATAATAATTATTTGAGAATATAGTAGATAAATAAGCCTTATTAAGCCCTAAATAAGGCCCTTATATGAAACTTCTTCATGAGAGCTGACTCTTTAGGCAGAATTAAAGGCCAAAACAACAGGCCTTTATATTTATCAAATCTCCTGCTCTGGTGAAATCGTATGGGCCATCAGCCCGTGTTAAATGATGTGTTAATTATTATTTATCATAATGGGTAGAGATACAGCCACGTGCCCCATGAACAATTAAGGTGGAAAGAAATCTGAATTTATTTTTTCAAACAAGACAAAATCTCCATGAACGCATCGGGATGAGTAACAGAGTGGTGGAAACACTGAAACACGTTTTCGTTCATTCACCAATGAACATGAATTATAGTAAAGAAGCCAGACTGGAGAGGCAGGCCTACATTTTCAAATTAGCAGTCAGCATAACTCAAAGGTTAATTAATACAGATTTATAGGAGGGAAAATACAAATTTAACCTTCTCTTCTTTACTTACATTTCACACTGCACACTCTGCTGTGCACATTTTTAAAAAAACTCCTCCTTTTTGCTTTCAGGCTTTAAATATTTTGAAAGTGCTTCCTCTCTGTTTCTCACCGTGATGTTGTTGAACAGAGGTGGAGTAGTGTCATACAGGTTGAAACAGAGGTCGGTGGGCTTAACCGTGTCAGGTGGACTTACAGTTCAATGCAATTAAACATAGCCAGCCTATTTAATGAAAAAGGGATGAACCTGGGTTATTGAGCACAGCCTGGAGATAAAGGGCTACTTACTTATAGAAAGGCTTGTTTTCTCCGCAGTGTTGAAACTGAGAGAATGACGCTCGCGCAGGACAACGTGCTGCAAACATGAAACGCTTCTTGCACGAAGTCTCGCTCCGACATCAGCGCTCTCTGTCGGACCACTGCTGCAGGAGAGAGCAGGCCTGCCAAAAAACACCAAGAGTGGCCTTACAGAGATGGAAAATAAAGGAAACAATCACGCGACTCCAGCCGATAATGAATAGGAGCCAGACAAGCTCCGCATATTAACATAATTGCATAGAAACGAGGGGAGCAGAGAGAGTATTTAAAGGCGCAGCAGCAGCCAGCGCGTCCCTCCACCCGCTGCTATCTGCACAACAAGACCGAGGTCTGTGTGATATTTAGATTATGGACGGTTTTATACTTAAATGGCCGATTTCTATTGGCTTTAAATATTCTTATAAAGGTGCAGCACAAGTGATCTATTATGATTCATCCTTAAATGAGACCTAACATGGACTTAGAATATCTTTTAACATGATATGTCCAGAGGCCTTAAAAAACAGGAGAAAATGTTGCCTATTAGTAAAAACACACATTTAGCCCATGTAAATATCCACGTCTTTCAACCAGTGTTGTAACAGAGGGTTTCAGAAATNNTGTTCATTTTTAATTGTAGAATGTAAAATTCCACTCAGGTTGCTAAAATTTCCAAAATCTCCAGAGAAAACTTAAAGAGGACGTGACCTCAGTGAGCGTCCCTGCTGTTTTTAAGAATTTGTCCCCCTTTAATTGAACTATTTAATGGTCAAATGTTGCACAAAGTGACTGTTACTGATACTATTTAAGACTAAACAGTCAAAGCACGACCCTGTTCTCAGAATAAACTCCACTCTGTTTTATATTCTGACTTATACTGCTGTTGGCCTGTTGTCTGAGTTTTACAGTCTGTGTTTAAAGGTTGTTGTGTTTTTTTATAATGAGAGAGACAAGTATCGGTTTTAATAGTCAGCGCCACGGCTTGGAAAATAAAAGGGGGAACTGTTCCTTTATTAGACACCAGGCTGTAATTAGAGGAGCAGCTGGGGGGAGGGGCAGGTGTGAAGCTGGGTGATAATATGAGCTCATACAGCAAAATACTGTAGAGCACACGTGTAAATCCCCTCTATTGGCCTGTTTAAAAATGTCTTTTATTCTTAGAGTCAAACATTTCTGTGCGTGTGGATGAGTCAGCTTGATTATAGATTTGAATTAATATCATTGTGTAATTAAAAACCACCAGAGACTTAAACCTAGCTGAAAATATAGATTTATATATATAATGCATTTGTTTTAGTCCCAGAAAGAAAGAAATACTCTGATAGTTTAAATGATTATAGGACAAATAACAATATCTATAATAGTCTATAATGAGACTTGTAAATTGTAAATTATTTCTCACATAACTGAAGACATTCCTGAAAATGATTTTTGAGAAAAAACTTGATTTTTGTCAGATTTACAAGTAATTAAAGGGCAAAGTGAGCTGCACCTGACGCACCTGTACACGTGTAAAGAACAAGTGTTGCAGGTCGGCACTGTGCTCTGCAGCTGCAGGAGACACTGTTGGTAAACAGTAGCCGGAGTCCACATTATCATTCTGATCCTGGCTTCGCCCCACAATGGCTGCTTTGTGAAAGGGGCACTTGACAAAGGTCCGCCACTTCTTTTTCCCAACATTGTATGTGTGAGAGGTTCGCTGCAGTAAACCCTGGGCGGCGAGGTGGGAACGTCGCGCCAGACCAGACAGCGGCAGATGCCTGCATTAGCACTGCAGCCATAAGAGTGTCTCCTGGAAAAGTTGGCCCTTTGTCTTCCTGCCTCTTTATGTCTGTGAGTGACTCTCTCACAGTGAATATATGGGTGTGTGTGTGTGTGTGTGTGTGAGTGTGTATGGGTGTGTGGTCTCATGCCAGAACTAATGTTAATGAAAAAGACTGTGGCCATTGTGTCAAATGTGTATCCTGCTTGATTCATATTACTGGAGGGGGCTTAATAGGGCACAGTTCTCTGCCAAAGCTGAACAATTCTGCTGTTTGCAAAGATGTAGCCTCCCTAATGTTTAGTTTGCTTCACACATACCACACTTGTCCAAATACTCACAAAACAAACAAATAAACCAAAACAAAAGACACAAATTATAAAATTCATTAAAGACAATAATAAAATTGAAGCATGACACAGGATGAAAACACTAAAAGTTAATAGAAACATTAACTTGGACATTTTTGATATGTGAATTTCCAACCGTCACTTGAAAGCAGGTTAAAAATTACCACAAGACTACAAATCCTAGATCCTGAAAATCTCTCAAATCCAAAGAATATCTATCAAAATGATGTAAAGTTATTTTGTCTGTAAGCAAGAGGAACAGAAAGAAGACATACAACCTTCTTTCAGGGTAAAATACACTGAATGGGCACTTGTTTTATTAAAGTACACTGATCAGGGTAATCTAAAAGCTGAGAGTTATTACATCTGTAACAATCACACAGATGTTTAAGAGAGACAGATTTGAAAACTGAGAGGATATTAAAACTTTTTAAACTTTTAAAAAAATTATTAAATGTACTGCAGCGTCATATAGAAATACTAAAACTGGCAGCATCAGCAAAAGACACTCCGACACATGAATATGATGGTCTTCATTGTAGCGTGTGAGTGTGTTTGAGTGTCTAAGAGAGAGAGTTGGCTCAATTGGTGTGTTTTGATGATCTTCAACTGGCATTTTAACAGAGATGGAGACTTTAACCGCATATAATACAACACACAGATCAGACTGTGGGATTAAACCAGTGATGGATGTAAGAGTGATGCTTTCATTGCCTCGAGTTCACAGTGAACGACCCAGGCATGGCTTTCCTGGTCCAAAGCGGACAAACAGCCTCACACATCTCAGCACCAGAACCTGTGTTGAGCGGGGACGACCGTGAGCTCTCCTGAAGGCAGGACGTTGTATGTTTTACGTCCCTGCAGCCTCCCTTCCCTCCCACAAGGATACCGCAGCTGCGATCCTGTCTTAATCTGGGGATACACGCGATTATCCTACTATGGCTTGTTCTTGGCTTTGTAACGGCGACAGGGGACCTTTCACAGCTCCTTTTTTCCCATGGTCGAGTGGGTCTGAGCAGCTAAGACCCCTGATGTGGACCAGTCGCCATTCATCGGCTTTAGGCCGGAGCAAACTAGCACGTCACAACGACCCCAGGCAGATAGATGCAGAAAAACACTGAATGTTGAAAATATTGAGCATTATTATTATATATTATTATTATTATTATTATTATTATTATTATTATTATTATTATTATGCTGCTCACAGTCTCATCTCAACTGTCTCAAAAGATCCTGTTCTCTGTTCGACTGCAAGACTTCATGATTAGAGAAATCAAAAGATCATGCTTTTTNNNTGCACTTTACAAAAACTAGTAATAAGTAGTAAACATATTTTGTAATTTGTGCATATAAAGGATATGCTGCTAGACTACATAAGAGTAGATATGTGATGATATAATAAGAATTTCTTATTATTTTATTATATTATTATTATTAGAATTATTATTAGAATACTATTATTGTAGAAGTGGTAGCATTTATATATATCCCTATATCATTATTCCTATATATTAATATTTATTTTCTTATAACATTTATATTATTTCTTGTTTTATTTTTCGTTTCATTATAACAGAACAATTTGTAATATTGTAACTGCTACTGAAACTTTTTATTTTTATTTATTTATTTGACCAAAAAAGTCAACTTTCGAGCCTCTTCTGGAGCTTTCAACAGGACTATTATCTAATCTTGAGCTAAATGATCCTTAACAAGCTAGAAATCAATATAAACTCTTAATAATAAAACATTTGTGCAGTCATGAGTTACACAGCTGATCTTTAAC
>NTHP01000388.1:550741-563655 GCA_003416845.1 Oplegnathus fasciatus | reverse complement strand
GGGAGCCAGTGTAAAGATGCAAGGATAGGAGTGATGTGGTCTCGTTTCTTGGACCTTGTTAATAACCGGGCAGCAGCGTTCTGAACTAGTTGTAGACAGGAAATGGTCGCCTGAGAGATGCCTAGGTAGAGGCAATAGTCCAGCCTGGATGATATTAGTGCATGAATGACTCTTTCTAGATCAGAGGGAATAGGAAATGCCTAATTTTGGAGCTGGTGTATTTAGAATTTACCTGCCTGTTGAAACCATCAGATATAACACCCATTTGTAGGTTTTACATACAAAATGATTTTTCCCTTCTGTTCAGCGGCTTTTGTACGACTGGCTGAATGACACGAGTTTATGGAGATATTTTTAACCACTGAACCAAATGCATGTTTGGGCTTGTAACATGGCTATGCATGAGCCACATGAGTGCTAATTGGTTTGCAAATTAAAATGCCATTTAACTGACTCATCATTTACTGAAATAGACCATTAAAGTGATTGTCCAAAAAATGTAAGAGGGCTCCTGGTACTTATTAAAGCTTCATTTCCTATAATGAAATTTAGAAACAAAAGTAATTAAACACAAAAGCCATTGACAAGCAGTAACAAGGTGCCGCCTTGTTTCTAGCAAGATATGATTTGTTTGTAACTGTAATTGTTTGTGACTTTACTGTTGAAGATGGCCATTCAGCTTGAAGACCGTCAGTGTGCGTTGCACCATTTAAACAAACAGGTTGAGGATGTCCCAGTCCAAATTAAATGTTTACCCTTGATTCTCCACTCATTACTTTGGTTCAACTTCTTCATGGGAAATAGTTTTAGTCAGACTTCAGTGTTACTTCATCTGTGTTATTATATTACAATTAGAAATATTTAAACCAAGAAAACCAAGAAACCAAGAAATCTGTAGCTTCAGAGTTTCTAATGTCTGTGACAGTAGTTAACTGTAAGCCTGTCCTCATTTAAAACAAATATAAACTTGTCACTATGTTAAAACTCAACAGTGTGCTGAAAACATTGTTGGTAAAGAGATTTTATATTTTAAGCTGCCCTGCTGGCTCATTGAATCCATTATTAGTGAGTGCAGGACCTCTCTATTGTTTTACAATCATTCCACCAGAAAAGCTGTTGACTGCCACCAATACAGTGTTTCTCCATAAACCTGACGGATCTGAAGTTACGAAAACACAAGCTTCTTTGGACATATTTAAAATGGAAGGTCATTATATTTAGCTATTTTCATAATGATTCACTTTTTTTCAGCTCAAGAAACTTGCAATTACCCCATAAGGTTAATATCATGTTCATACATTTTTAATTCATAAAATGTGTCCTAATTTAAAATGAGTGTCTATTTAATTCATAAGACATAAGAGACCTATAGCTGTATATTTCTTCAGTGTGTGTTTGGTAAAATATTATTATTTTTATTTTATTACAATGTGAACATTTTCCCTTTTTTCTATTAGTGTATTTATTACTAAAATTAGGCCAAATTTTACTTTCTAGTAAATTATGAAATGCACAATAGCATGTTGTTGAACTCACAGTTCAGGAAAAAGTACTTGAGACTGGAGACCATCCATCATTACCATGCTGCTCGATTCTGATGTAAGGTTTTATATTCAGGTTTGGACACACAGAAAACACCCAGGACCCCAAAAATAACAGTGAACCCAATTTGTAGTCAGGGTCTCAGTGTTATCTAACAGTGGAGTCCATTCAGCAGCATGAATGAGATGAAGCTGGAGTGTGAAAGAGGAAGAGGGAGTGATACTCCGTAAATATAAACTATAAACCACCAACATGACCAGTTACCTCGGAGTTTAGAGAAGCAGGTTATCCAGTTTTCTCACGTTTGAAGGTCTGTTTTGAAAATTTGTGGGCGAGTTGATACTTAAGGCCGTGGCGCTCCAGTGGAGCTGCTCAGTGGTGAACTGTGGCTGTAACCACATGGCAGAGGAGTGGATGGTGTGTGAGTACGAAGAGCATCATGGCAGGAAAATAGAGAAGACAAGTCGCCTTCTCTGAATATATTAAAGTAGAAAAGGGAAGATGTACTCATTGTTTCTTCCAACATGTAGTCTGCCCTGAATAAGTAGAGTGAAATGGAAGAAATGTGTCTGACAGAATAAATCACCAGCCTGTGTAGTCGTCACTGTGGCACCACCTGCTGGAAATAAAGCACAATGTGCTCCCTCACTTCAAGTTCTTTCATTGCCTTCCTACCTCCTCACACATACACACACTTGAACACTGGATACGTACACACAACCCACACCACTCGTAAAGCTATGTTCGTGTGTGCTTCCCTGAGATTGGAGCCACAGAACAAAGAGAAGTTTGTGAATGTTTCTGTATTAAAACACAAGTTTATTTCTCAACCCAAAGGTGATGTTAGCTGGAAAGTGACAGATCTTTTTTCGCTCGTTTTGTACAACACAAGAAAAATATAAATGCATCAATGTATTACAAATTAATATATAAACGTTTTAATCATTTTTATCACACAGAGGATGGAATATTTTTTCATCCAGATGGAAAGAAGAGGGTTTGAGGATTCTGGAAATATGTTCAAAACAATATTAAGTGTTGATTAACTAGTTTCTTTTTTTTTTAAATATCGCCAGGGATTTATGTTTCAGAAAAATGCTGCTTATCTTCATGACTCAAATGTAAAAATAATAAATGAAAGGCACAAACTGGGGCTAGTTTTATGTTAAGTCCACATAACACAATTTTGTAAAATATGAAGTCCTGTCAGAACCCTTTTGAAAACGAGCCAATGCATCTTAAGGAGCTTATCGTGCAAACAACAAAATCACACATATAAATAAAGGACTTCCAACCGTCCTTCTCACGTCTTCAATGCAGTGCATTGTTTCAGCTCACTGGGAAGGCTGATGAGCTTGGAGGATGGGGGCACACATGGATATTTTCCCAAAGACAGAGAAGGGACTGGTACTGAAACAAGGACCTCATCAAAGTTTGGGACACAAAAACCTTCCAGCTCTGCAGATACATAAACCCCCAAGAGGAGAAATTTGTAGAAGGCAACAAAGCACACATTTGTTTCTCTTCTCTCCACGACCCAATCAAAGCCTCTAATTAACACGGTTTCTTTTCAGATAGTGGAGATCAAATAGTAGCAATTATCTGTGCAAACTTTGATGAGGTGGAATCCCATGCATTCATGGCTGCACATTCGACAATAATCTCAGTCCCCGGCCTGGTTCACTGCACAACCAGAGCTTAGTGAGGCCCGCTCTGCAAAAAAACTAATGATGTCTAATGAAGGTCCATGCATCCATGCCGTGCCAAAAAATTGCAGGACACAGAGCTGACACACACACACACACACGCACACAGACTTTCACACGCACACAAACATTTGCACACACACACACACACAACTTTTGTTTGTAAAAAAAAAAGGTTTGTAAATTCATCAGGTCAGAGAAAATAACGTGGACTCTAGTTATCCAGCAGGGCGTTTAATAGCAGGCTGAGAGTTTGGACGGTCGTGTTTTAAATGCAGACTTGTCCCGTTCTCTGCTCTCCCCTCTTAACAACCAAGACACGTCTCTGCTGTGTTTCAGCCAAAAGAGCAGGGGGTCATTTATGTGCTTTAGCCTGGAAGTGTTCATGTTTTGAACAAGCACAGTTGGAATTTTTAGCGTGGCGAATAATTGATGATGATTGTAGGGATGGCAATGTCAGTCAGTTCCTTTACCACTGAAAATATTGAAATATCTCAACAACTATCAAATTAATTGTAATGAAACTTTGTACATACATTCATGGTCCCCAGAGGATGAATCCTACTATTTTGGTGATGTCTTTTCCTCTAGCACCACCATTAGGTCCACATTTGTTGTTTTGAGTGAAATGTCGAGAAAACTATTGGATGGATTATCATGAAATTTGGCACACAAACTAATGGCCCCCTCAGGATAGATTGTAATGACTTTTCATCTAGCACCACCATCACTTTGTGTTTAGTGCTAATTAGCAAATGTTAACACACTAACATGCTAAACAAAGATGCTGAATATGGTAAGCATTATATCTGCTAAACATCAGCATGTTAGCGTTGTCATGGTGAGCATGTTAGTATGCTGACATTAGCATTTAGCTCATTTAGCTGCTGTTTTTGGGGTATAATAAGCAAACTGCAGTGGTTATAATTGATTATTTTCACATTCAAATCCGATAAAATCAGATTTTTATTACATTGGGCTGCCGAACAGTGTTTCAAGTTCAAGGTTATTTGTAATTTCAACAAAAATACAGTAAAAATGAAGTAACATTTCTTCAGGACCACAGTACGAAAGTGACAAATCACAAAAACATCAAGACAAAAACATAAATCATCTAAAGTCTGAGAGCAATAAAAGATTGAGTATACTCAAATACAATGCACATAGCCGGATAAAAATATCACATAGTATACAGTCAATATGCATATAAACACACTCAGATGCACTAGCAAGAGTAGTGTTGGGTTTGCTCACATTTGCTGCCAAAGTTGTAGCACTTTAACACGAGGAGATGAAGGAAATATTGGACCATAAAAAATGCTTACTGACAGTTACCACTACAAGACTAATGCAATTAAAAAACTAAAACAGTTTTTCCTAATTGGTACAATAAGTCCAAATGTGAACCCAATGTGACATTACACCCTAAATTAAGGTTTAACCCAATGGTCCTACCTTTACATTTAAACTTAAATAATAAAGTACAGTACAGCCGCTATAATGAGGACCTGAAAATTACCATTTTTAAAAAAGCATACACACACACAAGATCTCATACATGTGCACACATGTACACAAACAGTGTTCATAAAAACAGGATCCCTATGCCTGTGAGGCTGGGAGGGAAAAGGCTGAATTTCATCAGGAGAGCACACAATCACAGGGCCACAGTGTGTCTCTGTGGCCAGGCAGGGCAATGTGTGCACATCAGGTTTTGTGAGGCTCTGACAAGATGTGACAGCCCAGCTCTCACTCAAAGATCCACGAATTTGGTCCATTTTTCTGCCTTTTCCATTTACAATGCTTCAGTGGAGATTTCTTTATTTCAGAATGGACAATGGTCTCTTTCTTTCTCATTCCCTACATCTCCCTCTCTCTCTCTCTCTCTCCCTCTCTCTCTCTCTCTCTCTCTCTCTCTCACACACACACACACACACACACAAACACACACACACACAAAGCCTCGCTGGCAGACGCACGCACACTTGCTTGCTGTCATGCTCATTTTGATGGTAATTAATGACATCACCACTGCGTGCGGGTGCATGGTGGTGTGTGGTGTGGTGTGGTATGGTGTGGTGTGTGTGTGTGTGTGTGTGTGTGTGTGTATGTGGGGAGGGGGGTGCGTTTGTTTGTTGAGCAAACCGTGGGAACAGGGAGCTCTCCAGGGTGGCGAGTCAGGGCCTCCAACAATACATATGCTGTTGCTTTTCACCCAAACACCCTCCCTTCCCAAGAGAATCATTCCTCTCCCCTCCTTTCCTGTCCCCCTCTTTCCCTCCTTTTTTTCCATGACTTTCCCTCCTTCGTTTGCACTTGTCGCAATGTGGAGTGTGAGATGACTGCCCCCTCTCTGTCAGTGTGTCTCATCAGCATTAACGTACTGTAGTCGGAGCTGATGATTTCTGATGAAGATAAGTCACCTGCAAGAATTAAGTGTGTAAATAAGATGCAGGAATGAAGAATCTGGGTCCCCACATTAGGATCATTGATGTATTTTGATCCAACTAGTACAGTCTCTGCAACATAGTCAAACGGAGGAGTGTAAAGCAAGTATTTATATCCACTGGCATTACTGCAAAGAACAGCTTTTTCATGGACTTCCACTTTTTTGTATACCTTCTAAAATCAGTCATTCTGCTTTAACAAAAGTACATTTTTCTGTTTTAACATCTCTTCCTCCATAAGGCCATGTTTGACAAGGCTCTTTTTTATAGAAATAATAGATACTGCGGGCCTACCACTTTGCACACCATCATTCAGGAAAGGAGAGAGATATGTTCTTTTACGAATAGTTACTGCCAGGATGCCACGTTGGCCCTTTTTTCCTACATTACTCAGAAAAAGAAGAGTGAATGCTCTAAGCGCTCAGTCAGTTTCACACGTAGTAACCTAACGTAGTAACAAGGGAACCTTAAGGTGCTTTTGAAGATAAAAAAAAAACTGGCCACAGGAAAAAAGGCACTCTTACGCAGAGCAAGGAGGAAAGTTAGATTAAAAGACTTAATTCAGTCGAGCATATTGGTTAAAAAAAAGCAGATCGGTTTTGACCTCAAAGGATCTTCATCAGGGAAAAAATTGTGAAAACAGATGGATTACACCTGGTATTACACTGGAAATAAACATTGTTGCATCACACAATAAAATTACTTTTCTTTTCTTTTCTTTGTAACCAACATTACTTTGTTATAGAAAAACATTCCAGTTAGATAACAGTAGTTATTATAATGGTTATTATTTATATTGATAGTTTGTCAGCGCATGTGTTTTCAGGGTGGGTTTAGATACGAGGTCTCTGAGAACAGGAGCACATCAGAAATCAGGTGTCAGAGGGAGAGAGGATGTTCAGCACACTGTCTGCCTTCAGCCTCAGTCTGAGAGGCTGCTGTCCAAGTCAATGTGTCACAAACATTTCTGCTTGTGGTCACACCTTATATATTTGCATGCATGTGTCTGTACACGGTGATAAACTTGGCCTCTTAGGGCAATCTCCTGGCGGCCAATCACAGAGCACAGTGACCAGTGACCTTTTCTTTCATACTGCCTGTTTTACAGGAACACAAAAACTGATCAGGTCAGATCTGTTCAGGTCTTGTGATACATTACATTTTGTGATTTCATGGCTAAAAAGCTACAAAAAAGATCATATTGTGGGTTGAAAAGAGGTCACAAAAACATCTAAACTCATAATTGGTATATGAACTAATGTACCCCATTTAGTTGTGTGTATCAACAGTATGTTTGTGTATGCATGTGTATGTGTTTGCAAAAGAGCACTACTAAAGCACATACTGTAAAATCTCCCAGAGGATGTAGGTGTACACATTGCTGATACACTGACCACATGCACTTTCCAGAAGGCCTCTCTGTGTCCAGATGACGATAAACTTTTGTGTCAAATTTCATCTGATATTTCTGAGAATATAATCCTGAATGTCTGTCTCTGGTCTATTTAAACCAAAAAGATATAAGTACAAAGAAATGTTGAGATGCTGATTTTGGTATTGTGGGGTAGAAGTGAGCAGTGACAGAACAGAAATAAAGCAGAAGTGATCATGTGGATAGTATGGAGGTACAGTTACAGCATACTTGACTCAGCAGCCCCACACAGACCCCAACAAGTGCATTAATTTGTTGTCCCTTCTCACATCATTTCAAGCAGTTTTCCATATGTAGCCTACTTCTTATAGTCTCTCTGTCTCTCTCACTGGTGTCTGTCTTTAGTTTTACATTATTTTATTTCAATTACCACTCAAAGTTTTATTGGCTCTGTCGAATACTATAAAGTTTTTTTAAGGGCATTGGTATAAAGGGTATAAAGTGTCCCTCTCTTGGGACAATTGCTATTTATTAGCCTTGAGGTTTCATAATTTGGGTCTGAAACATCTGTGAGTAAACTCCTCTGGCATTCAAGTTAACAGCAGTTGGAGAGTGAACATCATAGGCCAGAAACAGAGATATCATTCCAAACTGTGCTTAATATTTCCAAAAACACAGCAGACGCTGTTAAATGTTGTTCGAACTTAACACACCTAACAAGCCTAACAAACTAAAACACATGGACAAAATTTGTGTCTACTCTGTCATTTCACCTGTCTGAGATTTGTGCATTTTCTGCACATTTTCTGCCAGTGGTGGCGATAATTAAAACTGTGCTAAGTGCAAGATAGACAGAAACGTAACCAGTAATTAAATCTCCTCAGGATTTGCTGCTATTCTGCATGTGAACCACTATGCAAAGAAAATGGGAAATGTTAAAGTCGTGTTTGCATGTTAAATTGTTAGCAAATATTGGCAATGAGCAATAAACAAGCAGAAAAATAACGTTGTGTTAAGAGTTTTATTTTTATTATAAGAATACTATCTCTTATGCACTAATTAGGGCTCAGGGGCAGGTGGAGCACCTAATTAGCTAAACCATTCAGTTTGGATCCCTCGCACATGTTTTAAAGCAGCTCTGATTTCTACTTCTTTCAATCTAAGCAGGGAACTAGTGGCCTTTGTGCCCGAATCAAAGCACTCCCCCGCTATGAATAGTGATTTTTCTGGTTCTCCTCCTCACCAGTGGCAGCAGAGAGGTCGTCCCCCCTGAGACTTTCCCCTTTGACCCCAACAAATGGACTCTTGTCAACTGAATAAAAAAGTAGTGATTGGCCTTTAGTGATGCCTGTTGTTCAGGCAATGGACGTTTGATGAGTAATCACAATGACAGACAGGATCCTACCAAGAGATTGGTGGGGCTCAGCACTCAGTGGGATGTCTTGTGATATGACATCAGCGTTACAAGCTCCGGACAGTGAGGAGGTTCATTTTTATTGGTTAGATTATAGGGTTATCTCTCAACACGGTAGTTCTTTGCTTACTAGACGACTGTCACACAAAAGAACAAAAAAACATCTTCAGCCTTGTGTGTTTCTTTTTTAAACGAGATAACATAATGAAATAGTCT
This sequence comes from Oplegnathus fasciatus, assembly GCA_003416845.1. Classification (NCBI taxonomy): domain Eukaryota; kingdom Metazoa; phylum Chordata; class Actinopteri; order Centrarchiformes; family Oplegnathidae; genus Oplegnathus; species Oplegnathus fasciatus. Next base: position 554,958 of record NTHP01000388.1, on the reverse strand, counting down.
GAGTGAAAGCACGGAGATGTGACTAATGATTGTCACTGTCATGTGGCAATTAGGTATTGTGGACCTCTTGAAGGGCAGGAGCTTTTCAGGAGTGTGCTGATGAGTTTTATTTAGACCACAAGAGCCCCTGATATCTCGCTCAGTGGCCCGGTGAGACCGCTTGGCGAGGACATGAGAAAATGTAGCCCAGATGGACTCTGCAGCCTGCTCCAATCAGCTCACAAAGGTGATATAATTGCCAGGGCAGGATGGGACAAGGCCACCGCCTTTGGAGTTCTTCAGTCTCCTCCTTTTCCCATTGCACCTATTCTCTCCCACTCTATACTCACTGATTATACTCCCCTCCCTCATTGTCCCATTATCCCCCTCCAACAACAGGCCAATTTGTCCCTCCAGCTTGGCTCCCGCCTCCCCTCCTGCTGCGTTATTTAGCCCCTCTTCTGCACTTCAATGGCAGGTACTGATTAGAGAACTTCCACGACCTCTTCGCTATTCCTCAAAAATCCCTCCTCCCCTTCCCAGCAACCTTTAATCTGATTACAGGCTTTCTGCAGCTTTTCAGAGGAGGCCAGTCCCAGGAGGACAATAGCAGACCAAGTGGTTTCACAAACACTCTCCCCAGGGTCATATGATTCACAAGAGGAGCTGCGTCCACTCTCCTCCGGCATCAGGTCCCTGCGAGGCCTGTCTGCACAGTGATTTAAGGGAAACATCTCTGTTACAGTGGTTCTGTCTATCACCTCTTGGACCCTGTCGTCAAAAAGATCACAGCAAACGTTTGCAGTTTCTGAAAAGACTGGATTTGAGTCCAGATCCCTTAATGTCTATCAGTCTTTATCTATTTTATAGTGAAATTTTGATTATTTTGGTGTTTGGGTGAAAGAATTACTGCGTCCAAAAGTTTGCAATATTAAAGTTGTGTTTTCCCTCTGAAGTTTACTGAGAAGCTTCTGATTCAGCTTCGCATTGCTAGAGGATATCTTTTAGTATGTTTCACAGGCTCATGCTGTACTTTGTCTTAGTTTGAAATTCCCATCAGGCCTCAGGATGTGAAATAATATGAAATATATTTCAAGTATATTAATGAATATAAAAACTTTTTTGACCAAATCTTAATCAAAAAAATGTAAATGCTCAAATAGTATTATATGTTAATGTCATTGTTAATAAACCCAACACCATGTCATACCCACCTTACTTAGATTTTCAAATATTGACACATTTATTAAAGCCCTTCCACATTTTTGTGCACTGCAGAGACTGTGATATCTTTTGGAAAAGTGGTGACTGATCAACACTGGAGACTCCTGAGGGTTTCAGCATTAAAAGAGTTCTCCAGTAACATTGATGGATTCACAGTGGACAGGTCTGGATTAAAAAATCTAAATCGATGTAGAAGTACCAAAGATATTGTCTTTTTTATTCCACTTATTCTTCTTCCTTGTCAAATCCTGGCGCCGACATTACCCACGATGCAAATTGCCCGCTGACACTTCAGTCAGAGATTCGGGTGTGTTACGCGAGCCACTAGCCTCAAGCAGAGATGAGCAGCGGGCTACAGAGGTCTGGTAAGCCCACTTCATTCTAACTCCACACCCCCAGATTTTTTTTCATTTTCAAACTTGTAGTCTTCAGCCCCAACCAGCGCTGACTCAAGTGACATCACTTGAGGTGATATGTCAGCCTTCACGCAGCTCCCTCTGGATCCACAAAAGGCTTTATACAACTTGTTAAACATAAATAGTAGTACTAGCAGTTCAAGCTACTAGCATATCATTGTCATGTTATTATAAACACATGAATGCTACATAATATGAACCTACAATACAATTTGAATATTGATCTGATGCCTGACAATGCACAGCAAGTAAAGCTACATGTAAACACTATCTCTTTATGAATGAGGTCTTGGAGCTGGTGCACACTAGCTTTCATTCACTTAATTAAAACTGATCTGTAGAAAACAGTGCGTTTAATACAATAGTACGGTACAGTTAAATACGTATGACAGTATGTTAATGCTGTGTTTCATTGTACTGATAACGCAGACTCTGAGGTGTTTGATTCCAGCAGTGTTTTAACAGATAACTCCACAGTTAACTTGTTTAACCCCATCAGGCCTTTTTAGAGACCTCTTCACTCAATAAACCGTCTGCTACCAGCCAACCTGACAAGACCAGCACAAAGCACATGTCCACCCAGTGTATTTAGAGTTCATTAATGTCACAGTGACTGGTCAGGAAATGACCCTATTGACTGGCCTGTCCGGGCCTCATTAGCATCAGAATAAAGGCAGCAGGGAGACCTGGAGCCCTGAAGGCAACGAGCGAGCCCCTGATGACCTGAAGGACCCGGTTTAACCCTCTTTGACTCTCCACACTTGCACCTTAAGTCAAGTCAGAATGAAGCTGTGGACTGATGAAGATATTTCTCCACTCATTCAAGGAGCTTCATCAGTTTTGCTCTCTGATGGGGAGCAACAGGCATTTAAACCTGATGCTGCATGAGAGTCTTTGAGTGGTCACAGTCACATGAATTAAGGAGTCACTTGGTGTAAAACTGCACTGGAAGCAGCGTCACAATTCAAGAAAATTGAAGTAGCCTAAATCTAGATCCAAATCTAACTAACTAAATTCTAACCTTTTAAAAATGATTTACAATTATCAGCTAAATACTGTAGCAATTAAAGGCAAATGAAGGGACATTTGGAGAACTGATACAGTTTCCTCTTTTAGTGCATCTTTTCTCCTTTGGTGCTCCACCTCAAAAATTGTCATGCTCATGCACATGACAGGTGGTAATTAGAGTTGTGTTGTTTTACAATAATTAACTCAAACACTAAAATTATTGTTTAAAAATAATTATCTTTATACATATACTGCAAGATATACTGTATGTCAGTCACTGTATGTAGATGAGTCCAGTAGGTGTCCTCATGAGATCAAAAAATACAAAATGTAGATTTTCCTTCTCTGGATGCTGTTTGGATGGCTAAAACTTCCCAGCTTTCACTTTAACATCAGAGAAGCATCTATTGATGCATTAAGTCCCGATCATTTTTTACGTCACATCGCCACCTTGTGGAGTAATGGTGGAATTGTACTTAAGAGGAAAATATTTCAAACTGGCTGATATTTGTCTTACATGTGATCGATGAATATTGTTTGCTTTGAATGCTTCTTGTGATATGATACCAACCTGCTTAAAAAGAGAGAATAACAGCATTTTGTTTTGTTAAAACAGAAAGTGGGAAAGGGAAACAAAAACAATCATACTGCTGTATGCTATTGGTTGTAACACTGGTTTTACTGGTTTCTAGCTTATTGATTTTGTTCCTGCATCTGGGTTTTTATGTACTTGTTTTGTATAAAGCACTTTGTGGCAGTAAAAAGTGCTATACAAATACACTATAATATATTAAATAGTAAAGATATTAATAATAATATGATTCTTCTTCTTATTATTATTACTGTATGTCCAAGAAGACACCCATCAGGTTAAGCATTGAGCATCCTAATTTTGGATTAAAACAAGACAAAATCAAATGAAAACAACAAAGTATTATTATGAATATCAGAAACCCCGAAACTACGTACCATCAAGACGGTAGACTCACAGCTCTGTCCAATTCTGTGACCACGGTCCACTACCAAAGTACAAGAAAATAGTGATTAAAACACTTCAAAAACATTAATTGGCCCCAAAATAAACGTTAGGGGGGTATATCTATTCATAGGTCATAAATTTCGAACTAAGGTTTGTGATGTTTAAAGTCTGTGGTTTTATTTTAAATTAGATAATTCAAGACTAACAATATGTCAAGAAATAACATATATATAGGATTTCATTTTTTAAATAATAGTTGATAGTTATACAGGGCAAGCACAGAGAAAATGTACAGTATGTGATGTCAAATATTTTCTGTGGGAGAAGATTTCACTAATATTAAAGCTGCTGCGATTTGAAGGAAAAATTAAGAGTTAAGCTGAGTCAAGACTGAGTGATTGATCAATTGATTGATATGTAGGCTATTCCAAACCAGTCTCACAACAAAGCCATCAGCATTTCTATAAAAGATGAGTTCTGCTGATTTTTAAAAAAGTAGTATCATCTATCAAAAGGTTTTAAATTGAGATGTTTGCGCGCAAAAACTAAAAAAAAATAGGTTGTTTACATATGACGTCACTGCGTTGCTGTGGCGACAATTGCGGGGGGGG
>NTHP01000388.1:520208-550667 GCA_003416845.1 Oplegnathus fasciatus | reverse complement strand
GGGGGGGGGTCTGGAAGTGATTTTCTACAAATTAAGCACTATCACAACCTCTCAAAATGCCAAAGGTTTGCGTCGTTTACGTTTAAAACCACGAGATTTTATCATTACCAAAAGCTGTCATTCACAAGAGGGGAAAAATGCAAGAAATTGACTGAAAAACGCCGCCAAAAATGGCTTGCAAACCTTCGTCTGCTGTCGGGAGGAGCGAAGTCGGATGTGTGCAGGTAAAGTAATTTAACATCTAAATCAGCACAGTATGGGCTTTTTCCTCCATCTCGTCCATTCTGCTTTTCACTTCCTGACCCCCATCTGGGTTTTGTGCGTCATCGGAATCACGTGTCCTTTCCATCAGCTGGAGCCCCGCCCCCTTTAGAATTTAGAATTCTCTGACGCATTTGTCTCTTTGATGTCACGTCACAAAGCTACAGCTAACAGTCAGAACTGACCACTGTCAACAAACATCACCTACAATAGGAGTGCGTTCATCGTTACTAAGAGTTAGCAGTTACCAGAAAGTTTAGTACCCTCCACCTTTGTTGAGAGGATCGTTAAAGGATGTTTAAAAAGAAGCAAAGAAATTTCTTCTTGGAGCAGACACTACAGGTGTCAGAGGTAAACTGGTAGCAGCCATGCAGCAGCAGACAGAAACAGGGGGACGAGAGCCAGAGATCTCACCCGGGACTTCCCTGAAGACAAGAATCACGGCCACTTTGTACAAGAGACAAGCTCTGCTTTACACAGTCTACACGCTAACAAGAGCCGGCATCGCTATCACCTTTTTATTGTTAAAAGTGGCTTTTGTCATCACAGTGGTATATAGTGCCATCAGTTACTCACCAGCTCTCGTCGCCATCATACTGGCTTTCTTTTTCGGCCAGGCGCTGGTTGAGATACTCATCGAGTCACTCTCCGGACCTGCCACAGCGTTAATGGAGAAAACTGTAGCTGCTGCTCCAGTGGCAGCAAGAATAGGCACTGCTGTTGATGTAGTAAGAGCAGGCGTTTGTGCTGTTTTTGCCATGACAGAAGCAGGAATCCTAACTCTTCTTGTCTTCACGCTGGCAGCAATTTTTACTTTTTACAACATGGTAAAAGTAATCATTCGGGTTGTTTTTGCCATGGTGAGAGTGGCAATCTTCACTGTTTGTGCCGTAGGACGAGCAGTAGTTTTCGCTGCTGTTGCCATTGCACTAGCAGGAGCCGCCATGGTGGTGCGATACTTCCCAGCTGTGGTCAGGTTTTCGAGACGCTTACTTTTTGACATGCTTTATTGGGCATTTCTTTCTTTCTTACTGCATTGCTGCTTCAATATATTAATGAACAGTCATTTGATTATTTTGACAAACAGCTATGAGCGACCTTGGTAAGCTGGAGCACACCTATGACGTGCGTAAGTTGTGGCTCGTTTCAAAGGTTATGTAACCGCTGTTCCTACGGTGGCAAGTTTACATACATTAGTCAACTACAGTATAACTGACCACACAATCAAATCCAACCCGTTAGCTAGCCCGAGGTGGGCGTGAGCCTGGTGCCAACTAAGTAGGGCTACAACTAACGATTATTTTCATTATCGATTAATCTGTCGATCATTTTCTCGATTAATCGATTAGTTGTTTGGTCCATAAAATGTCAGAAAATGGTGAAAAATGTTGATCACTGTTTCCCGGAGCCCAAGGTGACGTCCTCAAATGTCTTGTTTTGTCCACAACCCAAAGACAGTCAGTTTACTGTCATAGAGGACTAAAGAAACCAGAAAATATTCACATTTGAGAAGCAGAAATCAGAGATTTTAGACACTTTTTCTTAAAAAATGACCCAAACGATTAATCAATTATCAAAATAGTTGGCGATTAATTTCATAGTTTACAACTAATTGATAAATCGACTAATCATTGCAGCTCTACAACTAAGTTTTTACAGTTATTGCCAACAACAGCTTACACGACAAAGACAAGTAAACAGAAGAAGACCACTGAAGAAAAGCAAGCCAAAAAGAAAGAATTAGACCAAGCGACTCTGCGGCGAGGGGCTTTGGAGGCGAGCTGGAGCACAGCGGAGAGAGAGGGGGAGGGACCTGGTTGTACTCATTCAAATTTTCAAGCTAAGTCCACTCTCTTCCCAGTCCTGCAGACTTCAGCTTTAATGTAGTGGATGACCAACAATGGCCAGAAAAATAAATGAGTCTGTCCATCTGTGCCTGTCCGTCCTGGAAGAGGGATCCCTCCTCTGTTGCTCTTCCTGAGGTTTCTTCCATTTCTTCCCTGTTAAAGGGGTTGGGGGAGTTTCTCCTTGTCCGAATCGAGGGTCTAAGGACAGAGTAAATGGTACATGGACTGCATTTATATAGCGCTTTTCTACCTTACTAGACAAAGCGCTTTACAATGTTGCCTCTCATTCACCCGTTCACACACACACACACACACACACACACACACACACTTGTGTTCCATGAGATACACTGCACCACATTGTACTAGTAGTAGTACAATTTGTCAGTTTGTCTTTCTTTTCTACACAATGAATTCTGCCTGTTCTGCCCATCCATCAAGCCAGACAAGCTATACATACATTAAACAACTACAGCTTCTCCTTGAACTTGCCTTTTTGATGTCTTTCTTTTTTTTACTTTACTGAGGCCATTTGAAGTCACACTCTATTGCTCCACAAGGTGGAGGTATGAGGTAAAAAATTATGGGAAATGTATCAATAGATACTTCTTAAAATCAAAGCTCAACAGCAGTTTTATTTATTTATTTATTTTTTAAATTGACCATGATTGAGTTATTTCATTACACATATTGGACATCACAGCTACTTGTGCTTTCCATCACCATGCCACACAGTTAGGGCAGGTCAATCTCGCAAATATTTACGATGGTCATGGATATACAAAACTAGATAGTTAAGTTCTCAATATTACCATTGATTTAATGCTTTTTATGCACTTTTGTTCATTTATTTAGGCTCCTTGTATGCACAGAGGAACATTCTGTCATTTGTTCTGGTTATTCAAGACACATAAGTGTGACTATCACACTTCTGAGTATTGTAATTATTTATTTATTTTTTTTAATCAAAGATGCTTTCATATGTCTTGTAAAAATGTGAGCAACAAGAGCGTAAAGACAATAGTATGACTTTATTGTTTAATTTCTAATTACATGTGATTTATGTATGTGTACATCTGAAACTACGTCAATAATACAACAAGCAGACTGCCACATACAATCACATAAAGTGTATTGGAGGTATCATTCAACACTACAGCAACCAAATCACTGGAGATTGTATCATAGTTACTGTAGTTGCTCAAAACTTCCACCTTAAGAACAAGTAGCTAAGTTATGCAACAAACAAATCATATGTACACACAGCTTACAAAGACCTATACATAATTTGAAAGAAATAAGATATACAACTCAAAAATTGCCTAATTAGGCAGCACAAAAACCTTTGATTATTCACTAAACGCCTTTTTTCTTGCACGTGCAACTAAATATAATAATATATTTGAACAGACTCTTCATTTATAAGAAATAAAATGGCAAACATTATCAGTGACAATATTCAGTATTCATATTCACCCAGTTCTTCTGTGCATTATAATCAGTTTACACAACATAAACAGAGTCTTTGACTTCTCATCATACTGCTCGGATTCAGTGCCTGACATTTTCCAGCCGTTAAGCATCTGCAAATTATATGTTGTTTCTTCCAAAATGAAAGAGAAAGTAAATGCAGTTTAAGTGATACCAGTTTTGTTTCAAAATGATATTTTTTTTCATCCAGACAAATGTATCGGGGGAGACATTGCATGGCAGAGGACCGGGGTGTCAAAAATATTGTTCCTTTCTTGTAGAATTGCCCATTTTTGAGGGCGGCTCCTTCATAAATTAGTGTTGATTCACAGCCGTATCAAGTTCAAAGTGATATGAGGGCGTTGATCTTCCACTGTGCAGCTCTAACTTTGCTCCACAGAGAAGTTTGACTCCGATCTGTTGAACAAAAAGAGAAAAATCACATTTAACGAGAATTCATGAAAGGGAGGAGTAAAATGAGGATGTGTCGAAGTGTGAGTGAGCTTACATGTCTTGGTGCTTGTGTATCATGTGGTTGTTGTACTCCAAAACAGGGGGGATGGTCTCCTCGTCCTCAGGGACCTGAAACCGACACATGGGATCAGATCATGAGCTACAGACTCATCTGAGTAATTTCATAGTCCAGTGTTTTCACTTACAAAAACACTTAAAGGGCAAGAACACCATTTAGTGGTATAAAAGCACACTTACCTCCCAGTAAACTTCATCATCATAGCAGTTGTCATCAGCAGGGTCGCCCCAGATAGGGAACCTCAGAATGAAACCTTTGAAGAGAGAAAAAAATGCATTAAACACATTGGCCATGATGCAATTGCATCCTGCATACCTTTAAATCCCAGGAAAGGTACGTTTGACTATTCCTGGGCTGCTAAACAAGCATTTTAGGATTTAAGGAATATGTTTTTTGAAGACATCAGGTCAGAAAATTTAGCTCCATCCTCCTAGTGACTAACTCAATTTTAAAACACAGAAACAGACATTGACAGGTACTATTTTCAGGAACATCAATTCTTATTTTGTTCATTTTTTCTTCATATTTTGAGAAGTTGTAAAATACTTGCTCTAGAAATAAACATCACCATGCCTCTAGATTCCCTTAATATAATCATGGAAACAGACTGCTTGATATGGAAAGATAACTGTTCCTGAGTCTTATCGTAATGCACAAAATAAACACATTTTTCAAACCCACCAACAATCGCTCCTCCAACAAGTCCAAATGCAATTGCCACACATGTGCCAGCAGCCTGGAAGCCTCCCTGGGTTCCTACAGATCTGGTTGCAAAGTCGCCTTCAAAGTCAAATGTGTTGATCAACCTAGGTAGAAAGAAGAAATTTAATCCAGAGTTTCATGTAAATCCTTGCAAAGTCAGTTCCCTCTCAGTTGATCAAACCTGAAGTAGAAACTGCAAATGTATTTGTGAATTAAAGCAATCACAGGGCTTAATCTGCATAATTAGACAAAGACAGCACCTGATAACTGGGTGCCAGCTTCCATGTCAGAGAGGGCTTTCATTCACTATGTTGGAGTCAGCAGGCGAGTTAAATGTGTGTGTCTGAGTCTGTGTGTGTGTGTGTGTGTGTGTGTGTGTGTGTCACTCACCCCTCTTTGCTATAGACAGATTCAGTGGCGGCCGCAGAAACAATGGCACCTACAAAGCCGCCGAGCATCCCTGGTACAGCGTGCAGGTTGTGGATACCACACGTATCCTGGAGCTTGAGATATTTCTCCAAGAAGGGCTGAGAATGAGAAAAATAGTAATATACATTAATTACTGTAATCAGGGCCATAGCCATGAAAAAATACTGGGGTCATGAGTCCAAATTCCTTTCAGTTCAAGCCCAGTGCAGCTCTGCCTCAAAATGGCCATCAAAAACATCTGTCATTTTTCATATTATTTAGTTTTTTCAAAGTTTCTATATTCACTAATCTGTTTAAATTAATGTTCTATACATTTTATGTCCCCACACGATAGCCTGAATGCATTTTCAAATCTTCTCTACCATCGGCCTAAAAAGAGCCAAATATACTGTAAGGTTACTGACTCTAAAACATATCAGAATCAGCAAGTGAAAACTCACCAAGTGTAATTTGTATGTAATAGAAAATAAAATCATCCCGTGTCAAGGGCCTTCAATATCTATCTAGCAACCTATTTTGCCATTTTTTAACTTTATTTAATTAATTTAATGTGAAGTGTCTCATTAAAAAATCCATTTGAAAACACCGACTCGCAAACAAAATAATGGTTGGCATAAAGTCCAGTAGCACCTCCACTAACTCTTTGAGGTGTGTCACAACAACTTGCTTCTGTTCACTGGACTGTTCCATTTTATATTTAGCACCTGCTCATAAAATGAGTCATCAGTTCCTGTAATCCTGTTTTTTTCCTGTAATACAACCTACAACTGGTTTCTTTTTGCTTCTCATTTTCATTTTGCTTCCTACATAGTTTTTTATGCCACTTTTTATTTTTATTTTTTCCTTTCTATCTGCAGGGATAGAGCCACAGCACAGACTTCAAAAGTTCTCTCAGATCAACAGTTAGGAGGTGAAAGACTGCAGGCTCACCGTGACAAACAGGTAGCCAAAGGTGGAGATGATGCCACTGCAGAAACCCACGATCAGTGAGCCATAAGGAGTGATCATGAACTCTGCTGCTGTTCCCATGGCAACACCACCTGCCAGAGTGGCGTTCTGGATATGCACCTGTCAGGTAAAACAGTATGTTAGCCATAAGAAATACATGAGCATTACATGACTAGTTGTAGATGTGTTGTTTTTCAGGGACATAGCATTACCATGTCAAGTTTTCCTCTCTTCTGAGACATGCTGGAGATGGCCACAGTGGTGAGAACAGAGGAAGCGAGGGCGAGGTAAGTGTTGATGGCTGCTCTGTGCTGTCCGTCACCGTGGTCTGTGATGGCTGAGTTGAAACTGGGCCAGAACATCCACAGGAACAGAGTACCTGTGAGGTGAGAGAAAGTCAATCAAACCACGGTTAGATTAACACATTTACAGTCAAGCAAACAGGCTTGACAGTGATGAATTTAAATTATTAGATATGCCAAATGAACTGAGAAGACACTGATGCCGATCACTCACCAATCATGGCAAACACATCAGACTGGTAGACGGATCCATTGAGGCGCTTGCTTTGGTGTAGGTTTGGTCGGTAGAGCACCCAGGAGATGGCCAAACCATAGTACCCTCCGAAGGCGTGAATGACCATGGAGCCACCAGCGTCTCTGCACTATCAGAAGAAGAATAAGAAAGAAATAAGAAAAAAAAACTGCAATGTTTGAAGGAAAATTCTCACTCCTTCGACAATAATTAAGTCCCCTGTGGGCTGATTGTGTTTGGTGAGACTCACATGAAGGAGGTCGAGGATGATGTATTCCTCCACAGCAAACAGCGTGACGCCAAATAAGGTGACAACCAACAGCTGGACAGGGCTTACTTTTCCCAGGAGGGCACCGTAGGCTATCAGAGAGCCGGCACAGCAGAAGTCTGCGTTGATCAGACTGTGGGGGACGAGGAAAAGGACAAGAACAAGGTCAGAAATTGGTGGAAATCTTAACGACCAAACAGCAATGAACAATGAGGAGTCAAAGCAAGGCTGGATTACCAACTGGACAAAGGGACCAGGGGTGGAAGTAACGAATTACATTTACGCGTTACTGTAAGAAAGGTTGTTTTTGTGTACTTTAATTTTTACTGAAGTATTTTTTTATCTCAAGTATTTCACTTCCTGAGATAAAATGTACTGTGCTTAGTATTGTAGTTTGCAACGTGTGGTGGTCAACAGGGCCCTGACAGTGAATTACCTAAACAAGCTCATGCAGTCACGAGTCAACCATATTTTCAGTGGACAAACCTGAATGGCAAGATCTTTAAGTCTGTATTTTACAGGTGTACACAGTAGTGACTTCCCACTTTGACTCTATGACGCTATGACGAGAATGACAGTTTTGCCTTGAGGTCTTCACAAGGCAGGACCAGACAAAAGATTATGTTTTCTCATGGTGACAGCTGTGACAAAAGAACCTCTTCAAAAGAACCTCTTCAAGCTACATGACCAAGGTCAAACGCTCCTGTCCCTCTTCAAAGATAATTAATCATGACAGGCTGAAGAATGCGTTTTCATTTCTACGTTACATAACGCACCTGTGCACCCCCCACCTGCAGTTTACTATGTGAGTGATGATGCACGAAAAGCTGCTCATTTTGTTTGCCATGAAGAGGCTTACCTCTCCACTCCGATTGTGATTTTTCCGGTGGCTGGGTCCAGGGAGTGGAACCAGCCTTGCATGAGAAGAGCCCACTGCAGACCGAAGGAGGCGATCAGGAAGTTGAAGCCAACACCACCGAAGCTGTAGCGTTTCATGAAAGTCATGAGGAATCCAAACCCAACAAAGATCATGACGTGGACGTCCTGGAAGCCTGAAGAGAGGGAAGTAAACACATCGTGGCATACGATGATTTACTTTTGTAGAATAATTAAATACAACACGTCAAAACATATCTTTGACAAAAATGTCTTTCTCTTTCACTTTTATTTTCTACTTCACATTAATTAACTTAACTTAAATAAATTTGAGTTTCTGATCAATTATATGCTTTTGTTTATGCTTGCATATCAAGATTTGTTTAAACTGATTACTGGCTTTAAGGTATTATTGCAGATGGAGAACTTGCTGCTAGGTTGTCACAAGTAAAGTGATATTTTGCATTGTGCAGTGCTAATATTTGAATATTACATACAAGAAGAAGATTCTAGTTGGAAAAACAACCTCCTTATATTATAATGCTTGTTGTTTTTATGACCTCTGACATTTCAATGCAATATCATTTCAAATTCAATATCAAACAGAAACCAAAGGCAGAAAGAGGAGAGTAATCTGCATCCAAACTGTTGCAGCTGTGAGAAATTTGATTTAAGTTGTAGATAAATATCAACAGCTGATAATGAATTCATACTCATCCATTTGCCATCAATGGAAAAATACCAGAATGACACATCTCTGACACAGGATCATCAACACCCGCATTTAAATATGCAACTTATATTGCAAGGTGAATTTTTACTTACTGGGATATCTGAAGTAGAAGTCGTTTTCAATATCGCTGGTGATGTTGTGCTCCCTTTTGTACTCAACCCAATGTGCGTCTGACTCCTCATCATACCGGATGAAAACTCCAAAAAGCACGATCATAGCGAACTGCCAGACGAAGCAGACAGCCGGCAGACTAACACGAACATTGGTGTTCTTTTGCCGGCCGAAAAAATTGCCCAGCGTCTCGCAACAGTTCCCCATGGTGATGACTCTCCGCTGATGATGCTCCGATCACTGCTCAGCCGGGCCCTCGCTCTGCTGTGACTTCCAGCAGCTTCTCAGCACATATATATAAGTATGGGACATGGAGGGGTGTGCTCCAATTCTCCACTCACACACAGGGGGGTGGACACACCTTGCCTGTGAGCAGGTAAACCACTCCTTCCCTGCTTGCCTCTATTCCAGCCCTTACAGCAGGGGCCAAGCTACAGTTGGCAACACTCCTCCCAGAACAGGTACCACAGCAGGAAATAAAGTAATTACTGCATAAATGTGTGATGAAATGAGGACTAACTTGATGTGGCATCATTGCCAGGCAGTCAACGCAATCAGAAAACATGGTAAATATTAGGCCTTGGTGTCACAATAAAGATATTCAGCTACAGAATCCAAAAGCTGCAACTGCAGTTGAGATGATGAGTTGCCAGGACTGTTCACTTGGTCCTGTAGTGGAAATGATTTTTGAGTGTCTGCTATGTGCTCTATTAGAGCATTAAGCTGGTCCTGGGTGAACACACCTGTCAGTCAGGCTTACACTATATATCATCACCAGAGTTGCATACTGAATTAAGGTGTGTATAACTTTGATTTGAAGACATGGCACTGTTTATCCAGGAATCAGAACACTGCAAATACAGTCCTTCTCTGGCGTTATAACAGCAACATTTTTGCTTCATTATTACCTTTAACAGAGGGTTTAGCTGAGCATGTTTTATACTGGAACCACAGTTTTATACTGCTGCTAACCATGCTGCTATCTGAAGCAGTATTTGAAACGGTATCTGTATCTTATCAGTTAAAAAAACTGACCCTGGGCTTTTTTTCTGGGCTTTCTTTGTTTAGCTGCTTGTTGCATTGGGCAGAACCTGAATGTTCTGGAAAGTTTTGGAGGATACTTGTTGCATTGTTCAGGGACAGGTAAGAATGGGTTGGGTATAACCCTAGTGCTGTATGTGGGGATGCAAGTGTTTGTGGGGGATGCATGTATTCCTTTTAGTATGACAAATAGATAGCATAATAGGCTAGCCAGACTAGCCAGGATTACGATTAATTTGCATTGAAACTATTGAGCCTGGAAAATACTTAGCTGCTACCCTATACGGTGACAGGTATCACTGACTGAAATAGGATTTTATCAGTCCCAAGACTGATTTTTCTGGTCCGGATATCACCGATGATGCCATTTCCCTCCACACACCACTGGAGTACTCCCAGAAGTTTGTGTCAGAAGACATGATTCAGGCTCTGACAAAAAACACAAATGAGCCCTTTGAATGCTCAGAAGAGACTATCCTCAGGTGATGGGCATCCACCAAACAGGGTTCCAGCCAAGAGGTCATCTTTACACCCCCCACTGGATGTACGCAAGGAATTAATTGCACATTTACCCTTTACAGGGTTAAGAAGCATACCATAAAACCACAATATTCCTCCATCAATGGTCACTTACTTCCTACCCAGATTACCCTTCAGGTCTCTAATCTTTAGTCCACCACTGCCTGAAGACAAGAGGCGTGATATCAGTCACTGACAGAAAATCAAAATCAGTATGACCCAAAATGAGTGTTGTCTCAACATAAACAAATCTGTATGAAGTCATCTCCAAAGCGCTGTTTATTATTCTGTCAGTTTTATTTACATGACAGCGCTCCAAGCTCGGCCTTTCCATCACACACAGTGAGCGAACACATGGCCGTCCGCTCGGTGCATCACGTGCCCGCTGGTTATTTGTGTCCTCCTCCTACAAATCATGTGTACTTTGTGTTCTGGTTGTGTTTTCCAATCTTGATGACGATCTAACAGAAGAGATTCCAGTCCAAGGATTCATCATGTGTAGGGGCTCTGCTGTATCTCCGTGACACAAAGAACATTCCAGATGATATCTGTTTTCCTTCTTCGACACATTCAGCTCATTATGTAACACATTATGTATCACTGACGAGATTCTCCTCTCTGACAATATTACAGGATGTGCTCAAGAGTCAAGCCGTGATTTACAGAATATGCTCAACTTTAATAGATAGATAACGTTTCATTGTAATTTGTATTGTATTTGTACATATTTCCTAATATCGCATGCAAAGTATCACCTGGTAACAAGTTTAAGCTTCTTGTTGGATACAATAAACAGACTGCATGATTTTAACAGGACGGGTTCAAAAACATTTGTGGGAAATCTTATGTTTTCATGATCGACTGAATTATGGCCTTGTGTTTTCAGGATGTTTGCACTGTATTATATTGTCTTGTGTATTCTAATTTGAAACAAAGGACGTTGAACATTGGTAAGAGTCCAGTACACCAGTGATGGGTCAACAAAATGAGTGGTCTATAAACATTCACCATGCTGAATAAAACAAAATGTAATTGAATATAAAGTGAGTCTATGTAACTGTATGCCACAAGTGACAATAGTTGGCTAATGTAAATGCTAAAACGTAGTGTTGCAGTAACACAAGTAGAGAGAAGTTATAAAGTCAATAATAGAAACGAATGTAGATGCACAACAACGATACCTATATCTATCTATCTACATCAATATCTATCTAAAGGAACTGTTCCCGACCTTTTTCGCTCACAGCTTCTCATCACCGGTTACACAAGTCTACCTGATGTCACCAGTTTAACCAACAACATTTTTATTTGAATATTTTTTTAGAGAAGAAGAAAAACAGCAAAAACATGAGTCTGAAAAAGAAGCATAACTTTGTGTAGCAGAAATATGTTTTTCTTTATTCTTTTCTCATGGGTCCCAACCAGCAGACTGGCTGACCTAAAGTTTAGTTAACATGACTCATTATACAGTAAGCCGCCGGTCACACTAGACTGAGTAAGGCTGTTGCAGCAAAACCCCTGAGTGTACTGAACTATGCATTTTATTGTGTATGAATTCTAGTTTTTATTTTTAAGAAAATGTTATATGTTACTTAAAAAGTTAGATACTTACTACATAATAACCCTGCACCTAATGTGTACAGTATTTTTTTTCTCTTTTACCTCCGAAGATGTCATAAAATAGTTTCTGGCTAATTACCCTGTGATGACTATTGACAAGAAAGACTCCTAGTTCATCATTAAACCTCTCTATTAGCTACAGTGCACGAGTAAAATGTTGAAAGATAATCAGGTTTGCCTTTTTCCGATGATAGAAACTGTGTTAAAGCTTCTGATACACTCTCAAACAGGCGGCAGGGTGGCACAGGGAGGAGGAAGAATGTTGTTCAATTACCATGTCATATTAAAAGCACTGTCACAGGAAGCAGCCACCCTGCTGAAATACCGAGCAAAAAGAGGTTCTGCCTTGGGGGTATATTTGAATAAACAGATTGTCATAAATGAACGCTGCAGACAGTACAGCAGGGACTGATCATGCTGTTTCAAAATAAATAAGTCTACGTGAATATTATTTTTTATAAAAGAGTAGAAAATTGCAGTCAGTGAAATGTTGATCATTCAACTTAATCGATGCACAAATGATACAGTGTTGCCTTAAAACATTTCAGAGTGGCTAAACATGTGACAGAGGGACTGAATGGAGGTTTCAGATCTTATCTGTTGAAGACATGCCAGCAATGTTCCCTGTCACATGGTGTGGTATGCTCTGCCTTCGCTGCACAGAGTCCAGGAATGATGCTGCTGGAGATATTATGAGCTCCTGTCAATCTACAGGTAAGTGAGACACAGATCAGTGCACCACAGCTATTCAAACAACAAAGCTTTTCAATTTTTCTTCCTTTTTCTCTGCTTCAGCATTGTTTTTGAGCATACTGTAACTGTGGCATCCCGTCAGGCCTGCCAAATGGTATATAACTTACAAATATGGCAACCACAAGACTTTAAAGACGAATGAATGAAGCGCATTCAAATTAACCATTGATTTACAGTGTTGATATTAACTGTAAAAACTCTGTGTGCATATTTCTCTTCTCATTATCTCATTATCTTATCTCATATTTTAGTCACTTTGTCACAAACATCTACACACACAAGCTGTTTTATCAGTTCCTGTTTGGGGAAATAATGTGAAACCAACAACATTTAATGCCCCAAAAGTGAAATCAAATAATTTCTTCCTTCTCACATTACTCACAGTTGAAACTATTGTGCATCTCATCATTCATCTCAATGAAAATATTATATTGTGCAATCTATGACAGATTAATGAAAGGTGAGCCCATCATGTGAAATGCATTTTTACAGCACAGCTAATTAAGTAATTGCTCTCTTAAGATACCTAGCCTTGATTCAAGGGAATAAAATGTCAATCACTTTTGATTTAATCCGTCTGGAGCAGCCTGAGGAGTGTGACTAACCGGAGAAGAATTTCCATGAACTCACAGCCAGATGCCATCAAGATATGGGAGCGTCAGGCGGTCGGCTGTTTCTTGGTGACAGAAAACTACAGCACACTCTGACGATGATCTGACACCCAGATAACCCCCCAGCCACAGTGTTATGATCTGCAGAGGAGACACAAGTTTTACTTTGTCAAGCAGTATCTTTGTCTCTCACATGGTCCATCATGTGACTCCAAGTCCACGCACATGCAGACTGACCCGGAGGTGTCACACAGCCTCATGTGCCTCAGTCATCCACACAGGTGACTATTGGCACATACGACGACTTTAACAGTGTTTTCATCTTTTATTCTTGTTTTTTTTCCACTCAAAAATACAAATTGAATTATGTTTTATGAATTTGTGAATTGTGACTATTTTGTTTTCTGTACATTTTTGTATTGTAGATTGTTTTTTGTTTGTTTGTTTGTTTGTTTGTTTTTTATGTATTAGTAAAATAAATTCTTAGAAAAATAAAATTAATATTTGCTTCTTTCTTTATTTTTTATTTTTTTCAAAATTCAGTCTCAGTTTAATTGGAAAACCAAAATACAAATGACTATTTCAAACATGGTAACTTAGCTGGAGTTCACATTAGTTCAGATTTACAAACTGTAAATACTGATTTCACTGATACACAAGAAGTCCATTTATCTGGTGGCAAATGTTTTGGCCACATTTCTCCTGAATACATAACAACTTTCTTTACAATGTGTACACTCATATAAGATCAAAGTTTACTGGGTGGCATAATTTACTGAAACCTTAATTGTGTTCAGTGGCATTACAGATCTTTAAAATCTTAACATCCAGTTTTCTTTAATTCTCCTGCAATAGCATAGCACGCTGTCCGACAATATTACATTAAAAATTCTTTATCAGCTTGTCCCAACTCTTAACTGAAACCATATGATGTTTTCATTAAGTAAAATATTCAGGACCAAGACTTTTATCATTCTCTTAAAGGGAAATACTCTTGTGCATTATTTTATAAACCTTTCCCCCAAATCCAGACAATTTCTTGTTTTTGGAAACGTTGGGATCTCCACTACAATTTACAGTTCTGTTCTGTTTGAACATTGACTGGCTGCACAGCTTGAGTTTGTGTGGACTGTTCCACTGGCAGTGGGATTAAAGAGCTTAATCCCATCTGAGGTGATTCATCGCTTCTGTTTCCTCGGTAGCTTTCTACTCTTTTATTTTTTACAATCAGGCTTTGAAATGACGTGTTTGAGGAGCCCAGGTTGGTTTAATCTGATCAGCATTAATTTATTTATCAAAAAACACTTTTAGAGAATACACATGCTTTTCTCTAATTGTGTGTTAATGAATTGCCTCAGACTTATCCTTTTTACTGCTTCCATTTAATAATGCATCTTGCTTTCATATTCCATCACAATCCATTTGTCTGCTGATTTAATATTTACAGTTCACCATTTGTGATTCAGCAGTGAGTCACGTGAGAATTAAATAAGGTCCAACCCTAAAAAACAGCAACAACAGCAGAGTGCCACAACAGAACAGCCGCCCGGTCAGAGCTCCTGTTTCTGTTCTCATCTAATTTTATAGATGTTCAACTTACCTCTTACACATCTTTAAATGAAAGAAAGATAATTGTTAAAGCAATAATGAAATGGAAACTGAAAATGTTAAAGCAGGAAACAAATGAATGGTTCATCTGCAAAAACAGATACCTCCGTTTGTGCACTCCAGGAAATATCAATCAAACTGGTATTAGTTTATTCATTATAAGAATGGCTTTTATCTGTTTTTACAAATGAACTCTTCAAATATAATATATAATATAATTCATATAATATGCAGACAGACTACATGAAATAAACAAAAAGTAACTTGAAAAAAGTAATTTGAAATACCTTTTCATTGTAATTTTACAATTTCATTTTACAATTCAATCATTGATTCTTCTTTTTAAGACACAATAAGGAAGTAGACTTATTAACTGACTTCATTATTTTTAGTTTTTGAGTTTTTTAAATGCAAATGTAACTGATCAATTTGGTATTGTATTTTTTCATGTATCAACTTGTTGACATTTGACACACTGAAAGAAAATCTATAATATATAACTATTCAACCATTTTGCTCCTCTGTTACGACACTGCACATGCACAAAAATACAAGTGCGCTGACCGCAAGCAAGATATAAAATAAAACCACAGTTTTAAATGTTTCTTTGAGTTCCTGTAACTGTCATAAATTGACTGATAAACTGATATGAAGTAGTGTGCCATTTTGGTGTGCCATTTATTGCCAATTTTTAAGAGCATCAAATAAAGGAAGATGAGTGAAGATGTGCGTGAAATAAACGCACAGTAGATGAGACTGATAGCTCTAAGAAGTAGCTGACTTTTTTAAATTGCTCATCCATCGCATCTTTTATGAGATATTCATAAAGCTCTCTGCAATTTCTGATTAAACCATTTCTTTACACAACTGATTTTACAAGAAGACACCAAGACTTGTTTCAAAACCCCCAAAATGTTGGAAAAATGAGGAAACACTTGGAAGTGAAGGTCTGTGGATTAACATTATTTTATCTCCCTTGTGTTTTATGTTTATTTTATGTACAGTATAACATATTTTTGCCACATTTAAAAACAAAGCCAAGGAGCACTTATTATTTTTGAAATGCTACAATAATGCTTAAAAGTAACTTTGGTTATTCTGTATCAAATTTATGAAATTCCATTTATGAAATTTCCAGTATGTAGACACACTGACTCAATATCAGAATAATATTATCACATTTTAGCAACGCCGGTTAAAAACTTAATATTATTTGTATTTTTGTAAATACAGTGCATTGAATGACACAAACAGGTCTTCTCTCTGACACACTTTGAATGACACACACTGACAAAGCTGCTTCACAGTAACTCATCAACAGATATTCAACAACCTCTTCAAAAAAAAGGCATATATGTAGGTAAAATAAAAACTGGGGTCAGTATGCAGAATGAGACACAAATTAAATATGAATTGGGCTTTTTATTACTTTCCTAATCAACCCATTGATTGGTCAAATTGTCAAACTTGAGCAGGAACCAGCTAAAAGTTTTTTCTGCTCTTTATGCAATGTCTCAGATTTTTGTTTTGTTACCTTGGAGCCAAATAAAGACGAATGCAGGTCTCAACATCATGAGTCACTCAGGTGACAACTACAAGTTATAGAACATGCTGGACTGGTAAGGTGGGTTCAATTACAAAACGGTTGAGCAGCCAGTTTGAGAAGCTACAAAAGAATTATGTACACATGACAGTCATACCTTTGGCCGATGAGTGGCAGGTGCCACACCTTCCTCACTGCAGGTGTTTCTCATCTTAGAAAAGAAGTCCACATTAAGGCCTTACTGTGTGTGTGTGTGTGTGTGTGTGGTATCTTAATTTGACATATCCCATTTGAACAGGTGTGCAGCCTACAATTTCAATTTGTACTCTCATTTCCACGCCGTCTGACACATTCAATAGGTCATCAGTCCACTTAGCAGTTTTTAATGTACCACAGTTATTTTTCTCTTTGTAGGACTGAAGAAACCTTCATTAAGTAAACTTTAACACAGAAGTTGAGCAACATCGTTTCAAAGCTCAGCACCTCCGCATTGAGGATTTCATGTTTTCATTCTCTGTGGGACTAATCTCAAATTGGTGTAAGCATGAAATCTTGCAGCAGGTAGAAATGCCTTATCAGTGAAATGTGAAAAGGATTATCCGTGCTAATGATACTAATCCATATTAAATAAAGCTGAAAGGACAGAAAATGCACATCATTTCAAGAACAATTACAGTAATCCCCTGGTACGACTCTGACACTGAGCCAAGGATATTCAGGGCCAGACAACAGCGTCTGCAGCACTGTTTGCACAGAGATGTGTATCAATTCAATGTAACCTCTCCATGACTTTACACACCCACGCTGCCGTCATGATGAGACATGTCAGTGTCACTTAACAATGTCACTTGCCTTCTCTCAACAAAAGCCTGGGACTGCAGGTGAAGTGCATCCGCTTTGATGGTTTTCTTTTCTCTCGTCGCACTCTTGAAATATAAGAGAGAGTGGCATTTTTGTCGAATATCCAAACAAAACTTTTTTGCATGAGTTTGTCTTCTATATGTAGTCCAGCTGTAGTCCCCTCCAGTTTGTTGTAATAGTATTAATACAGTAATAGTAGGCCAGAGCTGCTGTAGTCAGGGCTGTTTTGTCCACCATCAAAAAGTTCAACAAGACTACAAGTCTGGCAACCCAAATGAGGCCCCGCTAGCAGCTATGTTAGCTAAATCTTTGTTCACACTAAAATGTCTTAACAATAGGCAAACAGCTAAATATCTTCTTCTCGCTCTTTCGGTCACCAAACAACAAAACTGCGTGTCACAGCAAACATTTGGTGAGGAGTGGGACAGAAAGCCTGGTTGCTGGATGTTATTTCTGTTGTCAACCAACAAGCTAAAACAGTCGGCCATAAATGCTGCCTGTTAAACAGGCAGACAGCATTTCCTAGGCTGCAATTAGACCGGTATAAAATCATTATTTTATGATCATGAAGTCATCTGACAAAATGAAAAATAAATACAGGTTTAAACACCTCTGTGTGATTGGCTATTCTCACATTTAAAGCAGGACAGGTCCCAGCACATAACCTCCCGTAAAACCACAAATTCACATTTTTTACACTTTGGTTTCGTACGGATTAAACAAGATATAACGTGTTAATTAGTGAGCTTTAGAGGTGCTGGTAGGCTGGTTTTACTACCTTCAGACAGAGCCAGGCTAGCTGTTTCTGCCCGTTTCCAGTCTTTATGCTAAGCTAAGCTAAGCAGTTGCTCACGTTAGCTTCATAGTTAGCGTACGAAATTATGAAAATTAATGATCACCAAGAAGGCTGTAGGTGACAGAAAGCTGTCTCCTTCAGTTCAATTTACTGCCACACATCCCCGCCCAGGTGTACATCACAGTTTTCCAAAAGCTACATTTTCGTTGTCCACACTGCTGCCAACATTTTAAGATTTATCCAGTCTGAAGACCCATTTTCAAAAAGCTTTTTGGCAGTGAAACAGAGAGGAAGCTTCACTCGTCTCGACATCGTCAGACTTGAGTCAGGTTCCATCATTAGCTGTCTGTCAGCCTCTCAACCCAGCTGTGCTTTGAACTGAGAGTCAGCAGCCTACATGTTAACATGCATGTTGTGAATGGTCAACATGTGCACTGCATTTCAGTACGATATCATGTTTAAGAAGCATGTTGACAGTCTCACATGTTAACATGTCACCTGCTATATAATATTCAAAATACAAGGGACAAATGTTTACAGCAAAGTGTTTTCAGTTCAGGCACCAAATGATTACAGGTGTAGGGGCAACATAAAAACATCATGGTTTTCGGACATCAGTGTAATTTACACAAACAGAAATGTTGTAGAAATCAAAACAAGACTATTGTTTGTTTAAAGACTCTACACGCACACACCCTTCACTGCCGGAGGCTCACAATAAATCTCAAAGAATATATCACAATTCTTATTTAAATTATACAAACACACACAGATTTTTGAGTCTAATTATTTTTAACGTTATATTTTGTGGTTATGGCTGAAACTGGAGCAGGATCAGCGAAGAGAAAAAGAAAAGCATTGACTGAAAAACAAAGACAAGGTAAAAGGGACTGTGATAGAGCACGGGGGAAAACACGAGTCAACCTTGGTCGGTTGTTCGACAGATAGAGAGCACTGCGGGAGTTGAAAGGATTCAAAACCGATCCTGAACTGGCCCTCTTCCTCCTCGACAGGTCTGTAACATGTCTGTTTTATTCAGTCCATGGAGGTATAACGTTAGGTCAGGTGGACATTACTGTAATACAACCAGCTTATAACGTAACATTTCATATTGGCCTTGCTACTGGGCTGTATCTTTCTGTTGGCTCATTATTATGAAGACGAAACATTACCAGGGAATGTTGATAACTTTAACTTTCTCAACAAAATGACTGTTACTAAGCAACCGAATCTGTTAGTCGTAGGCTTACATGTAACCTCGGTGTATGAACGGCACTAAAACAAAGTTTACTTTGTTTCACCATCGTCATATGACAGTTATTAATCTTACATAGCCACAAATAGATACATTACCTCATTGCTATGCATCCTGCAAACAGCTGTGATTAAAAAAGAAAAATAGTATTAAATAAGTTGCGTCTTTCTTTCTCTCGCTTCCAAAACAAATGCACACGCTAGCCAGATCAAGATCTTTACAACACGAGGTGGTGGTGCTCATGGGTAATGCAGTCTTCACTACCGCTTTTGTCCGTGAGGCGTTACAGTTTCACTTTAGGCTTCTACAGTAATCTACACAAATTCTAAATTTTAACTTTGTTATTTTTTTATGCCTTTTTTCTGTTTTTAACACTGTAATATTCCTTCAACACAGGGGCTACAGATGAAAAGTAGCTTCCCTCTCAAAAAGTGTCAAAAGGATTTGCCTTAAAATATCTCTAAGTCGTAAATTTTTGTTCGAGAGGAATTTTCTCTTTGCGGAATGTAATTTTCATACTTTTTCAGACCAGAGGTCAGAGGCTCTGACCCCTGAAATGCTATGTAAATTGCTGTATAAGGTCACCAGGAGGAATGTCACCTCCTTTGATGCCACAAAAGTATTTTTAAAAAAGAGTGTTTGACCTAAGCAGTGTTGTACCTTGGCCCCCAAAAAAACTTGTTTTGTGCCTGGCAGGTGTCCGTTAAATTCATATAGCACTTAGTTCAGGTCAACAGTTAAAACACATCTCTAAATAAGCGATGATAATTTTAACACATTTATTTTTGGGCATGGTGCAGTGTGATAAAACACTAGTCTTTGTATTATATCTTTCTGAGTGTTTCTTATTGCTCTGTTGTTTGTCAAATAACAGCGAACTCTCCAAAAGCTAAATATTGTTTCTGGTAGCATGTTTTTGTTTGCCCTGTTGCACGGGATGATACGTTGTTTGTCAGATAACATCCTAACATCTGTTTAGCATTCATTCTAAAAACTAACTAAACAGTTTTAGCTAACGTCATGTAAGCAGCTATTAGCAGAAGTGTTTCTATGGGGTCAGCGGGCCCTAGCCCTTAAAGTGTGAATAACAACACATACTGTCTTCAACAAATGGAAGACTTGTTAGCAAACAGTTGCTTATTTGCACACCCAGCAGATATGGAGCAACATTAGCATTCATTTGGAGTCGTGTTTCATGGCCACCTGACGAGTTCACTGTCCATCACTCTTCTTTTAACTCCTCTGGGGAAAATATCCGGCTCTTTAGCTGCTAAACGCTCCACTGTGTTCACCAGCTTGTCGTTAATTTTGTCTGTCCGCTGTGTGGTGCTGGGCAGGATCTCAAAGATCGGTATCAGGCGTATCAAGGCATTTTTTAACTGATCAATATCGGCTATATTGAGCTATCAGGCCCCATCCGATCCTTTGTTTTACGTCAGCTGTCACACAGGTGACCTCCTCACGTGGCCTCCTCCACTCCGCTGAGCTCCTGAGCCCCGCCCGCGGCGAAACACCACACACCAGAAACGACAACAAAACACAGTATGATACTGTTTATTTATGTTATTTACGTTAGTTATGTTATTGTAATCTGCGAAAACGATGTACAGACGACGAAAATAAACACTCAGGGGAATACAGTTCATTCAGGTAACTCAAAGGCTGAAGCAACAAACACTGGAGGAGACTTTTAAAAGGAGAGAAACTCCCTCGAGACATCGACAAGGCCAAAAAGATGACAGAGGGTTTGTTATTTTCACTGTGTTATTTGTGTATTAGGCCTATCTAGGAAAATACAAGTATTGGTGGGGGTGTAAGTGTTCCTTTTAGTATGATAAATAGAGAGCAGCTAGCCAGACAGGACTGTGTGAATTTAGTGGAATGTGTAAATAAGATTAGGATTCATTTACATTGAAATTATTGAGCCTGGGAAATATTTAGCTCTCTCCACCACCCTATCTATTCTTTCAAGGTTATCTACTACAATATAATACTCATATGTATTACTTATACATATTTATCTTTTTTTTTCACATTTCAGAATGCCACCAGCAAAGAGAGGTCTTCAATACAGTGTGCAGGATGCGATTGCTGCCATCCAAAATGGAGAGAGTGATTCTGAGATGGAATCGGACGACACAGATGCGAGCGACATTTTGTGAACAACTTGACAGTGTCGGACACGGAAAAGAAAGATAAACTCTGGAAACTCAGACCATGGCTTGATTCATTCAGAGAGATGCCTGCTGGTGGTACCGGAAGAGCACGACTCCGTCGATGAGGTGATGATTCCTTTCGAGGGGAAATTCAGCAGCATAAAGCAATATATGCAAGGCGAGCCACACCCATGGGGGTGACCTTCTGCCTCCACGTTTCCAGAAGGTCAGCACTACAACATCTACGCAGACAACTGCTTCACCTGTTGGTAGTTAAGCTACTTGATCGTGGAATTCATTACGTGGGAACAGCCAGGCAGGTGCGTCTACCCAACTGTAACCTTGAAGATGAGAAGAGCTTAAAGAAAAAGGGGAGAGGAAGCTTTGACATCAGAGTGGGGGGGAACCACAACATCTGTGCTGTCAGATGGTATGACAACAGGGTGGTCGTCCTTTGCTGGACCAGAACCTGTGCAGAAGATTCAACACTGGGACAAAGCCACAAACACCAGCATTGAAGTAGAGAGGCCTTACACTGTGGGTACCTCCAACAAATATATGGGAGGTGTGGATTTGTTGGACTCATTTGCAGCCAAATACAAGTTCCCCATGAAATCCTGCACCGCTGGTACATCTACATCTTCTGGCACACCATTATCCTCGCTGCGATCAATGCCTGGCTCCTCTTCAAGCGGGAGTGCAAAGCTCTCAAGATTTCTTGGAAAGAGATACTGAACAGGAGACAGTTTCAGGCACAACTAGCATCCTCTCTCATCCTGTTGAGAATGCATTTCTGCTATTTAATATTTTTAATATTTCACTGTTTATAATATTTTTGAGATGTATCTTAATTGATTCTGTTCAGGTGAACACAACTCTCAACACACCATCTTCAGGCAATGGGAGCCCAGTAACACAGACGGTGACATCAAGGAGCCCTTTGAATGCTCAGAAGAGAGTCCACCATATAGGGGGTCCCAGCCAAGAGGTCATCTGTACACCCCCCACTGGATGTACGCAAGGACCTAATTGCACATTTCCCAGTGAAAAGAAAAGAAAGAAGAGGAAAAGAACTTTTTTCGGGACTAATATTGCTAATGAACTTGGCTGAACGCTGGGACTAAGACGAAAATTAGTTTTGTAAATACGATTTAATCCTGTTTTTTTTATTAATAAATGACTATTCATAAAAAAATATGACTCTTGTGTGATTATTATTCATGATATATACTGTTATGAGGCTAAATAAGCAATCAAACCTGCAAATGAACCCTTAGTTGTTCTGTATATTTGCTCAGACAATGTGAGTACAAATACAGAAATTCTGCTCCCAACTAGGGCCAATATTGCAATATTACAACATTTCCCTAAAAACTTACTAAAACCCCCCTTTAGTTTCTGCATCAGAGGCCTCCTACAACAACATCTGACAGGTGAAAAAAATTTGGGGGTATTTTTTTTTCTATATTTGGGCTTTACAGGGTTAAGTTAACGTCCTGTGCAAAAAGAGTCCAAAAGACAGCTAAAATTGGCCCGTCCTTTTATTTTGCATATTTTTGTGTCATCAAAGTAAGTCATGTTACTCCTTCCTGGAAACGCTGCATGATTCCCATTGACTTACAGAACAAGAGGGAGGTCTGCAGTTGGATCCTAAAAACTTGACAAAACGAATAGAAACAGCCCACAAGAGTGAGCTGACCTAAACCCAGTGTCTGTGTTGGCAGCCTCTGGACTCCTCAGGAGGATGTGTCAGTTTAACACGTCTCTGTGGTTTCCTTGAGACAGATCACATGGGTGTTACATTTCAACAGTTATGGTAATAGCATACAGTGCAGTATGTTGTGTTTACAGTAGCAAAAATTTGTGCTGTCTCAAAGGAGACAGATTTGTTGAAGACAGCCTTCTGTTCTGAGGAGGAGGAGGGATGAAAAGCAGGTGGGGCAAGAAGGGAAGAAACACAAATGCTGCCCTCAACAGGCCCACTGATATTTTACAAGTACACAAAACTCTATTTACAAGTTTGTTTGCAGAACAAGAGGTTTTGTTTTTTTTTTAAATATTGTTTCTTTTTTTTATTATTTGCACGTCAAGATGCAAAGTTACAAACCAATGACATGGACAGAAAAAAAAACGTAGTCTGCAGTGCATGTCCAATCAACAGAGTTTATGTATTATGTGATTCTATTGTATATGGTACTGAGCTCAGCCCGAAGTTTCCTAAAAGACGGTCTGTTTCTGGGCTCGTACTGCCAGCAGCTGCTCATAATCCTGGAGATATCCACGGGGCAGCTGTGTGGAGCAGGCATACGATATCCTGAAACACGTCACAGACAGTCAGTTGCTGAAATCATCTTAGCACACTGTACACATTTTCAGAATTCAGAAAAGTGTCAGAATCGAGCATAATCTAGGAGCAGGAATCTTTCTCAATGGCATCTGAACACAAGTACTTCAGAGTGCCTGATATTAGTCTTTACCTTTCTCCACCTCGTCTCGTGTCTGTTGGTTGGTCATGCTCGTGTAGGGCGTCATTCCCATGGAGAAGGTCTCCCACAGTAAGACACCAAAGCTCCAGACGTCACTCTCTGTGGTATAACGACCTGAAAACACCAGCAGGGGGCAGCATTGGCAAAGGCACAGGAAACATGTCAGTTTTTAATTGACTATTGGCAGAGAGAGACAGGAGAAGTGTTTCTGGTTGTGACTGCAGGGCAGAGGCAGTTGTGGCGCACCATAGTTCAGAGCTTCAGGAGCCGTCCATTTGACAGGGATCTGTCTGAGGCCGCCCTCTGTAGAGTAGACACCATCATCTTGCTGACGGGACATCCCAAAGTCACTGATCTTCACCAAGTTTTGCTCTGCAACCAGACAGTTTCTGGCTGCCAGGTCTCTTTAAAANAAAAAAAAAAAAACAACAAGATAGAGGGAGAAGGATGTAAGAGGGATGTATGCAGAAGCTGATGAAAAATGGATACAAGAGAGACACAAAAACATCATGCTCTGTGTGAAAAAAATAAAAGAGAGAGCGAGAACAGAGAGGACTAGAAGGAGTGTTCTTGTCATGTCTCTGGTGTTGCATGTGAGGCAGTTTGACATGCAGTGTTACAGGCTGAGCAGCTACCAGCAGCCTGCTCTGATCTGTCCCCGCCGGGCAAATCGTACAGTGCTTCTGTAATGAGCCAGGTGTCACAACCTCATGTCTTTTCCGGAGCACCGACAACCTCCACTGATGCCTCACCCAAAGCACCGTGGTCGCTCCCACACAACAACAGATGCCCTAAAACACTACAAAAATCCTGCACACAATTGCATCATTTACAGTATTTTCACAAAGAATTAGCGGCTCAGTTTTACGTATTCTTGCTATATTTTTTCTCATTTTTCTTGAATAAAAGCTTTGAAAGCCAGATTTTCTTGTGCTTGTAGGGTACGTACAAAACCCCATGTTTGATCTTTATAACCTGTTCCAGCTCATTTTGACATCCACAGTCTTTAGAGGCTGTTTCTGTGTAGCTACAGTCAGGGTTGTGAGCCAGTTTTCCTCTTGGCTCGTAAAAAATGTTCAAAAAGAACACATCACACCCATTTCAGCATTCTTGCATTGGCTCCCTGTCTCTTTTGCAGCTGATTTTAAAATCTTATTAACGTGTACAAGAGTGTAAAAGGCTCTCAACACCTCCATATTGAGTTGTCTCTTCTTCTATACTACCTTCAGCCATCGAGCACTACAGCGTTAAATCAACAGCAACAACAGTTTGGACAAAGAAGTATAGAGAGGCAGCCTTTTCTTGTTATATACCAAAACTGTGGAATAGCATGGCCATTAATATCCAAAATGCATTTTCTGTCATTTTAGTTGGTTTGGTATTTAAACATTTGCAGCTTTGCTTATGTTACTGTTAATTTCTACTCTGTTTTATTGTATTTTGAAGCGTTTCTTTGCAAACGTTTATTTGTTTAAATATGTTTTTAATGCAATTTTATGTAAAGCACTTTGAGCTTAATCTTGTCTTTGAAAGTAAATAAATAAAGGTTTGTTATAAAGAGAAATTAGCTATTAATGAACAGATAATCTTGATATGCACACATATTTAAGGTTGCGATGGCATTTTATCGATTATGAACATCCTGAGTCATATTACCAGCACAGTCGAGGCTCTTTTCTGTGGAATGAACTCCAACTGAAGTCAGGACAACATCTTCTGCCTCATGTCAGGGCTCACTTATGTCTCATTTCTTAAAAAAGAAATAAAAACTGCGCTGTAACTATCTGAACATGCTTTTAGATGTTTGTTTGGGAGAGCTCCATGTCTGCCAAATTAATGTGATGTAATGCACCGTTGAACTCATGGTTGTGTCTTTTTCATTTAAGTGAAAAAAAAGTGTAGGTCAGCCAGTAGAGCACATTTCCCAGCTTCCTCTTCAAGGACGCAACAGCTTTAAGAAAATTTTCTATCCCCCATTTTCAATCGACTGTTTGACTGCGACATCAACATATAGGGAAGTGCTGTGGGGTAAGTGCAGTTTGGTTAACAGTTACTAAAGGTGAAGTGAATGTAGGGGAAGTAAATGGTGGTTAATATTATGTATCGTTAGGGCTTTGAGATCCATCTGCCTGCAGCTTGTACCACTCTAGTTCCTGTGGAAACTACATCATACTTTATGTAAAATGAATACGTTTTAATATGCAGCTAATTAATTTTCACTGGAACTATCATTTGTCTAACACACTGCTCTGCTGTGTTTTATATGCTTCTTGTGTGTTAAATTCATGGTGGCTTTAGATCCACCACACAGTTTGGAGAAATCTAGACATAAAGTACACTGTTGTCTGATCTAAGGATGTGTTTGTTATGTCTTGGATAGTTGATCTACATACAGTTTTAGACATTATGTATTCCAGTGTTTTTTTTACAATTAGGTTTTCCTTAATTCCCTTGTTGTTGTTGTTGTTGTTGTTGTAACACAATGTGCAAAAATACAATTAGAGAATGAAAATATATTTTCAATATGGAGCGTTGTGTTAGTTCTGGCGGAGCACTGCATTCATTGATTTGCATCACCTGCTTCATTCACACTTTACCGCCAGTGGCTCATTCATTAGCTGCTTAGCTGCCAGCTGACTAACAACGTCCAGTCATATTCATGCAGATGTGCAGCCCGACCATTACAACCTGAAGCTTTTCACTTTAAAGCACTGGCCACACCACAAAGTGACATTCGCTCATTCATGTGAAATTGGTGGTGAAGCTTGGTGACGTAGTGACGTACTCGCAGGGCTAGTTGGTGAACTGCTGTAGCTGGTGAGCTGATCGTTAACTAGTCAGTCACAATAGCCCCACTGAGCCTCTCTCTGTTTTCTACTGTTCTGTTATCTTTTATAGGGAAAATAAAGCTCTCCAAGCTAACTAGCTTGCTAACAGCCAGTTAGAATACTCGTTAGCTTAGCTCAGTCACCAACGGGACAATAAGTTCACAGTTTATTCAAAAGACGTATTTGTACCATCCTGTCTCATAACTGTCTGTAAATCACAGCTCTTTAGTGGAATAGCTTTTTATTCCGACAATGGAGGTGAAATAAAAGTGAATATGGCAACACAACTAATAAGCTACAATTGCCTCCTCCGTTTTGAACTCTCAAAGGTCAGCAGTGAATGGAATAAATTGAATNTCTCATCTATAGACGCCAAATCTAACTGCATAAACATTTGCTATAAATAGTCAAAGTTGACGTTAAAGTGTCTCTGAAGTCACAATCTTACCTGTCCCCGATTTAATGATTTGACCTACTGTCTCTACAAACGGGGCTATACAAATATTGATTGATTGACTGACCAACCTGTGGATACACTTCTTGCTCTCCAGGTACTCCATGCCAGATGCTACATTTTCTGTCATTTTGACCAACGTCTTAGGCTTCAGATTGTGACTCTCACGCCGCAAGAAGGAGAGAAAATCACCACCTTATGAAATGTGAAGACACACACACACACACACACACACACACACACACACACACACATATATATATATAGAGTGATGATGGAGGAGCAAAGAGGGGGAAGCAATAATGGTACAATAAAGCTTGAAGCTGTTGGGTAAACAAGCTGAGAGCTATAGAGTCCAACAGGGTCATATTTACCTTGAACGAGCTCCATGATGATGTAGATGGGCTGTTTCTGAGTGCACACTCCAATCAGCTTCACGATGTTAGGATGGTCGTACTGCTTCAGGATCCTGGACAGCACAGGAGAGGAGTACAGAGACGAGTGTGTGTGTGTGTGTGTGTGTGTGTGTGTGTGTGTGTGAGAGAGAGAGAGAGAGAGAGAAAGAGAGAGAGAGAGAGAGAGTGTACTAACCTGGCTTCCATCAGGAATTTACTCTTGTGCTCCGGGGCCAGGTTCTCTTTACAGGATTTCACTGCTACAGGAGTGTTATCAGAGCGTAAACAACCGCTGTACACTTCTCCAAAGTTACCCTGTGTAGTATGAACACCGACATGATCAGTTACAGGGTTTTTTTTAACTCATCAGGGTACAAATTAGCAATTTCAAGGATGAACTGTTGAGTTGTGCACCGTATGTGCACAATTTTACGACAATTATAGATGAAACTTCACTTCTATGTTTCTGTCAACAGATGTTAAGTTTACCCACCCGTCCAATGAGGTGTCCCAAGATAATATCATCATGTTCCAGGACCCACTTGTCCTAATGGAGTTAAAAATAAAGAATAAGCAACGCATAGTAGTGCTGTTTTAAACTGTGAGACCAGCAAGGGAGGAGAGAAAAGAAACGGGAAGAGAATTTGAAGGAAAGATCATCAGAGAGCAAGTTTAGATTTGCACATGTGCTCATCTGTGACGACTATGGAAGCACTTTAATAACAGTTAGTATGTTCAAATTGTGCCATAGAGCTCTGGACTAACAAGCTAAAAAGCAGAAGCTACAGAGTTCACATGGAGAAAAAAGGAGAATGAGTGTGTGTTACAACAGTACCTTCAGTACAGGTTTCTTCAGCACTGTGTCAGCCCTCTTGGTGACGTGTTGTTGTGAGGACAGTAGATGATGGATCAGCTGCGGGATACTGTGGAAGCTTTCTCCATCCAGACGGTACAGATTCTACTGACGCACATGGAAAAGCATTTACAGAAGTGAACGGATGTGCAAACACACAGGAAGGAGAAAAACTTCACGACATAATGAAAAAAACATATATAACAAAATAGCTTTGTCAATTGTTAGGTTGTTTAAATAACTATCGTTTGCATTCATTATACACATCAAAACTTCACTTTCATTTGCAGAAAACAATGCCAGGTAGAAAGTAGCCACATGCCATTTACATGCTCATAACTTCCTCTTATATAAATAAAATTGGGAAGGAAACAGCACATCTAATTCTTTTAGCAACATCAGTGGTCTTGCACACATATTTAAAAACATATGGTGTAAAAAGCACACAGAAACACATAGTGTCTACATATATGATCTATGTGTAATGTAAAATATGCTTCTACAACTCTACAAAAGTCTTTCGTCCTAATGAGCAGATTTACTTACATCCGTGTTCTGAATGAGGAAATGTTTGCAGGATCCATCCCACTGCACAGAGAGCACATAACCCTGCTTCTCTTGACTCTTCCTCACCAAGAAGTCTCCGTTATTCTTCAGCAGCTGCTGGACCTCCAGCCTGGGAATGGCTCCGTGGTACCAGCCCTGCTGCCCCAGAGGACGATCCACCTCCAGCACCGGGGAGAGGACCGGAAGCACCTGGAGGCGGGAAGAGAGAAAAGCAGAGTCTTTAAAGCTGACATGAATAATGAAACAATCAGAAGTGATAGAGGATGGATTTTAGGGTGACTCTGCAGAGATTATATGGAAATACTTCAAAGAAGAGTCTGTAATACTTTTAAGTCTGACTGCACCACCTTCCATGACTCCAGGGTACCACAGAGTTGGGAGTTGGAGAGCGAGAGTAGTTCACACTTAAAGAAAAGCTGCAAATAATTTAGGCTTGAAGTCCAGCACATCGTAGACGGTAAAAGATTATTTGCTCAAGATGAGCTGTTACAGCATGCACACAGTCGTTTTTATCCTTCTTACAGATTAAAAACTGAATGACTGACTGCACGAGGCCTTTTCCAGCTGAGAGGTTGTGTGCAGGACAGCTGGGTCGTGGCTCCATATGTCTGTCAGCCAAGATAAAATGATGAAATGTAAACTGGCTGCCTGAGGAGTAAACTTAGTTTTAGGTCAGGCTGAATTTCGAAAGTAGCAACTTGACCGACAAAGCTGACCTCAATAAGTCCAATGATGCCTTCAGGAGCACGAGACCCCAAAAAAAGATCACGTGCCTGAGTGAGCTCAGCCGTGCAGAGGGTACACTTTCAAACTCTGCCACTTTCTCCAAAACATGATGAATTGTTTGTTGTGTGGTAAGAGATTTGAGTGCACAAAAACAGGCACTGCGGTTAAAGTGAAGGCCAGGGAGGTGGAAGAGTGAGGATGAGAAGTGTCCTTCAACTGGAACACATGTCCTTCCCTTTACACTGTCCTTCAACAACATACTGAGAAATAGATATTGTTGTGTGTGTGTGCGATGTGATGCCAGACAGTTTAACCACTTGTACTCCATCTATCATGGTTTTGTAATTATTGTGCCTTGATTGCAATTCCGGGTTTAACCTACCTCAGATCTGGGTTTAAACAGGCCACTCAGATTGTTTATGATCCCGTCCATGAGGAGTTTGGAAGAGCTTTGGCTGTGGTCCTGAAGAAGAAAAAAAGATCCAGAGCACATCATGTTGGTCAGTAAAAAATTATAATAACTGGCAAAATCTGAATGTCCTCTCTTCCCTCTCTACTATTACAAACAAATTAAAAGCAAAAAATGCAGGGAAAAGTACTTTCAAGGCTGTTATGAAATTATTTTATACTATATTTATTCAGTAGGTTCAGTTACAAGGAGTTGTTTAGTGGTAAA
>NTHP01000388.1:508188-520151 GCA_003416845.1 Oplegnathus fasciatus | reverse complement strand
AAAAAAAAAAGCAGGGCTATGATTATGGGTTAACCTATTCACTGAAAAGAGTAATTTGCTACAGGAACAGCTGAAGTACAAGTACAAGAAAAGTTAAGGGATCACCAAAGATATCAGGTTTCCTTTGGGGAACATTAATATCTGTATCAAATTTAATGGCAATCCAACCAATAGTTGTCAAGACATGTCACTAAAAAACAAAACTGTCAACCTGCTGGTGGCGCTAGAGGGAAAGTTGCAGGATCACCAGAGTCAGTAGGTTTCATCCTTTAGGGACCATGAGTATCTGTACAAAACTTCAAGGCAATGATTCCAATTTCAGAACAAAAGTAGGAACAGCCTTTAAATGTAATCTCCTGAAGTTGAGATATTTCAGTCTGAACCATTGTGGTGGACCAACCAACTCACAGACCAACATTGCCATCCCTGGAGCAGCTAGCATGGCTGTAAAAGACTTGCAACTCAACTTTGACTTTAACGCCAATGACTTCACTTGGATTTTAATC
The DNA here is from genome assembly GCA_003416845.1 of Oplegnathus fasciatus. Classification (NCBI taxonomy): domain Eukaryota; kingdom Metazoa; phylum Chordata; class Actinopteri; order Centrarchiformes; family Oplegnathidae; genus Oplegnathus; species Oplegnathus fasciatus. The sequence continues at coordinate 519,645 of NTHP01000388.1, read as the reverse complement.
TTTTGACTTGGAATGACTTGGTCTAGTCCACAAGCCCAAATAATTAAAAATAATTATAAAAAGTATAAAATAAACTTAATTTCCCTGCAAATAGACGAACTTCAATACTATCAATCTAACGTTGCGTGAGCAGGAGAGAACGGTGCGTTCGACACTGCAGACCAGTAGACAGACAACATGTGATACCTCAGATTTTGTCGCTGTTGACAACAACAAAAATGGAGGCAACAAGCAAAACAAAATCCAACTTCCTTCTTTGTTCCATATTTGAGACTGCACAAAAATCTGTAAGTTAAGACTAGCATTACTGTTCTTTGGCTAGCAATGGCTTATGCTAGTGTTAGCTAAGAGCTGGCATTAAGAACTACACAGCCAGCATGGAAATGAAGTCTTTATCCTAAATGTTGTCTGTAAAAATCAATAAACAAGCAGTAATGTCTGACATTGGCTTTCTGTCATTGATGGGTTTCAATATAGTTAGCCCACTGGTGCTGCTTTAATGCTCTAATTCTATAGCGACTTGTTTGGGATCAGAAACACTAAGTTTAGGACTTGGGCTTAACCTGGAACTTGTTGACTTGGGACTTAATATCCAAGACTTGAGACTTACTTGTGACTTCCAAAACAATAACTTTGTCCCACCAACGGTAAGTGAACAGATTTAGTCTTTCTGTGTGTTTAGGTTTAGATGAAGTACAGAAAGACAGACTGGTTCTATGAGTTTATACCCAACATGACATCTTTCTTCCTCATACCAACACTAGTTTCAATTGCCCATGAGCCAACATGACATCTTTCTTCCTCATACCTTGGCTTGTTTTCTAAGTTTACATGCAACTCACAGCCCCTTTTTTAAACCTGGCCGGGTGACAGGACTGATAATTAGATTAGGAGCTAAAAAAAGACAAAGGAAGGAAAGACTCTGGCAGAGAGAACATACATTGCTTATGTTGGACGAAACTGAGACGGTGTCTGGGTCCAGCTTCAGAGCAGAGGGAGGTTCTTTGGAGCCAAGCTGGTCCAGTTTCTCCTTCAGAAGACGCCTCTGAATCTCCAGCTTGGCTCTGACGCCCTGAGAGAGAGCAACCTGCTGCCGGCACTCCTCCAGTGCATGTCTCTTGCTGAACTGGTAGACCCTGGACAAAGTCAAGGAAGGTAAATTATATTTGTGTAGGACCTTTTCAGTGTGAGCAACACAAATGGTAGCGCAAGTCAATAAAACAACACAAGTGACCACACATACATCAATAAAAAGTCTATCTGTGCAAAGATGCTTCCTATTGACAATCAGTAAGAAGGCTTCTCTAGTGACAGCTTAGTCGGCCTTCGTCCTGGATTTTGAGCATGCAAGACCAGTAAATCTTTAAAGGCCAAAGAGTCCTGCTAGTGAGGTGAAACAGGACTTCTAAAGAAATAGTAGGGGCTTGATTGTTGAAATCATAATAACTAATAAACACAAGGTTCAGCTGCACAGAAATGGCCAGTGCATGACTGGATAGACTTTTTAGAGGGCACCAGGGCAAAAATTTGCTGTCGTACCCCCACTGACCACCTCAACCTCAAACTGTGCTTTGTGCATATACCCTGTTACCATTAAGTACAGCACACACACTGTACTGAGACCCAGAAACCAACCAGTACTCCTGTACTATTTGGACCCAGGTGTTCAGTGAGTCAGTTACTTTGGGGTAATTTGATTAGAGCTGAAACAATTAATCAATTGACAGGAAATCAATCAGCAACTATTGCGGCAGTCGTTTTTCAAACAAAAATGCCAAAGCTTCTCAAATGTGAGGACTTTTTTCTTTGCATGTATATACGCAGTATATGATAGTAAACTGAATATATACAGTATATAAACCTTTCACCTTTTCATGTTCTGATATGTTATAGACAAAATGATTCATCGATTAATCAAAAAATAAATGGTAGATTAATTGATGAAAAAAGTTAGTTGCAGCCCTAAAGTTGATTAAACATATCTTTATTTATATGCAGCCTGTGAAACACAATATAAAGATAACTCAGGTGTAAGACTAGACTTTGACACAGGGCCCCTTGACAGAGGAAGGTCAACACGAGATAATAATGCAGGACCCTCTTTGATTGATATTGTACTTTAGTGGAGCCAATTCGCCAACAAATCTGCAATGAAATTAAACTCAATCAAATCACCAAACACACACTGACATGCAGTGAACCAGGGGCTTTTGGGGGGCCTTGGGGCAGTTGCCTACCTTGCCTGGCTGGTAATCCAGCCTTGAGTCAGGGATTTTATGTCATTCGTTGGGCTGAAAAGCTGTAACGAACAAAAAAGGACTACTAATGGGCCTTGTGATGAGATTGTTTTATCAACTGCTGTTTCCAAGGTCAAGAACTGACTTTCAATCTTAAAGCAGTAGTTGGACATTTTGGGAAATATGCTTATTTGTTTTCTGGCAGAGTTAAATGAGAAGATTGACACCTCTCTTGTGTCTGTACACTAAATTTAAGGCTGCAGCCGCTTAGCTTAGCTTAGCTTAGCCTGACTATTTCTTGGCTCTGAGCTGTTGTCAGGCAACCAGCAGAGACTCCAGGAAGTTACCAGTCCCAGACAAGAAGTAGTCCGGCACATCGCCCCCTGTAAATCCACAACTTGTCATTTTTACACTTCTGTATTTGGACGGATTAATCAAATGAGATGTAACGTGTTGATTAGTGAGCTTTAGAGGTGCTGGCAGGCCGATTCTGTTACCTTTGAACAGAGCCAGACTCACTGTTTTCCCCTGTTTCCAGTCTTTATGCTAAGCTAAGTTAACCTGCTGCTGGCTGTAGCCTTATATTTACCGTACAGATATGACAGTGGTATCAATCTTCTCATTTAACTGGCATCTAAAGCGAATGAGCATATGTTTCCCAAAATGTCAAACTCTTCCTTAAACTTTTAGGCCAAAATAGATGAGAAGAGGCTCAGAAAAAGAAAATTTGATGTGTGGGCAGATTCCATCTGCTGATGTCTTGTCAACAGTAAAGAACTGTTTCGTGTGGGCCAACATGCTTTAAATCTTTTAAAATCAAGAATTAAAGAAAGCTTCATCAATGAAAACCTTTTAAATGATCTCAGAGTGATGGTGAGCGTGCTCAGTCTTACATTTCCTCAAGCAAACTCAGCTACAAGAGGTCACACTAGGTCGACCTCATACAGCATGTCACCGTTGATTTACAAAATGTTCCTTCAAAATACAAACCAAAGGGCAGCATAACCTCTCCTCATCTCACTAACACCACCACCATATGTGTTCCCCAGCTGCCCTGAAAAGGCATCAACTTTTTGCAACTAAACACATGGTTTCCAGTTGTCCTCCAGGAGCTTGTTAATGAGTCGATCATTCCCACAGGACTGTAAACCTCTAACACCTTCAGACAGCCTCATCAACCAAGACAAATGAGGCGATGGCGCTCCATGACTCTGACCATATCGCTGTATTATAATTCATAAGGCACTTATAGACTCCTGAGACCACACTGGTTATTAGCTGTTGCTCAGCCAAGAGCACGCTGGACTCTCCCAATGGGAAGGCACTTCAGTGATTTGTCTCCACAGCTACCAAACACTGTGTTTTTATTTTAAAACCTCCTCTGTAACCTCTGAATACAACATCAGAGCATCGTTGAATCTGGTTCGAGCCTGTGGTCTGCTCACCTCTGGCCCTTCTTGACCCCTTCCCGCTCTGCCTCTAGCTCCAGCTCCAGCTGTTCCACCGAGGTCTGCTGGGAGCCCAGAGTCCGAGCCATATCCATCAGCTGCTCCTCCAACGCAGTCAGCCTGGGAGAAGGAAATGGAGAAATAACGTGAGGAGAGGAAGTAATTGATGCAAAACAGTCAGAGGAAACAGGAGGTAAAAAAGAACAGGGAGTGTAAGGAGGAGGAAGTAGTTGAGACATTAAAAAAGGAAATTGGAGTTCAGTCATCTGGATGAGATTGCTTTGTTTGTTCTCACTTGTGCTGGATTGTCTCAAGCGTGAGGTCGTTCAGTTCAATTTCTCTGGGATTTAGCCGCTCGGTGTCCTCCAGAAGACTGCAATCAAACTCTGCACAAGCAGGAATCTCCCCTACAGACCTCCAAACACAAACACACAGTCCTCAGCATCATTTCTCTGCAGGGTGAGCTGCCATGATTGCATTATTGCCATCTGAGAGGAAGTTTTCCCTCAGTCTACCTGTTCTGGTGGATGAAGCTCTCGTACTCTCTGTGAGGATCGATGGCCGTTAGAGCAGAAGACATCTCCCTGTGGAGCCGCACCACTTCATGATGGAGGAGGGTGGAGATGTCGAAATACTCCTGCAGTATCTCCTTTCTGGTTCAGAGGCCAGGAAGAGAAAAAAAAGAATAATAATACAAAACATGCAGATTATGGCCTGTTCGGTGATTGCAAGGAACATCTTTGCAACACACACAAGAACAAGAATTTCCAGGTTGGTTAGTTGATTCTAGAGCTGCAACGATTAGTTGATTGACAGAAAACTAATCAGCAACTATTTTGATAATCGACTAATTGTTTAAGTTATTTTAATTTGACTGTTCCAAGTTCTCAAATGTGAAAATTTCCCACTTTTCTTGGTCTTGCATTATAATAAATTGAATATTTTGGGGATCTGGCTATTGGTCAGACAAACTTGTGATGGGCATTTTTCACTGTTTCCTAATGTTTTATAGACCAAACGATTAGCAATTAGCAGATTAATCAATAGCAAAAATAATCGTTAGATGCAGCCCTAGTTGATTCATATCAGTGCTATGAGAATCTACTTTGAGACGCGTGCCTGAGAGAAACAGTCTATCACAGTGAACGTTTAGATGTTTTAATTTTTGTCAGATTTTTTTGTTTGGGACGATTAAGTTTTCTTTAATGCACAAACAAGGAAAAGCTGTCAAAACAGACACTACTTTCAACTGCATAACCAAATATTATAACATAACACTGGTAAAAAAAAAACAACGTATTGTTCACTGTAATGGATTTACTATCTCAAGCAAATTTCAGCGCTCTGCAAGTTGATTGAAGTATTGTTCTGGCATTAATTAAAACAAAGGGCTGCCTCAAAGTTAGAAAATGTTTGTTGTATTTGTGGGAAATTGATTGATTTGTATTTAATTTAAAAAAAACATTGGTATAGTTTGGTATAGTTAATTAAAGTCAGCATTCCTCTCTTGTATTTATTGTGTTTGTGTGTGCGTGAATGGAAATCAGTCCACTAAGTAAACAGGAGCGTGTGATCTTACAGTATGAGCACCATCTCCTGCTGCAGAGTCTGCAGTGCGCTGAGCAGGGCGGGCTGGATCTGGCTGAAGTGGTGCTGATGGTAAACTTGAGCAGCTCGCACAGACAGCACATACTCATTATGCAGCTCGTGGAGTTTCAGTGAAGCCTTTACGTAACGCTCTTTGGCCTTGTCTCGCTCTTTATCTGCACACAGGGAGTGGATGACATACAGTATTATGCCATGATGGAAATACACATATCAGATTTACACTTTACACAGGAAAGGCCAGACTATGCCATCAGTGTGAAACCGATTGTATTTAGAGAAGTATGTGATGCCAGGATTCCCCACCTTTATTGGCCTCCTGGTACTTCCTCTTAGCCTGAGCTGCATCTCTCACTGCCTGTCTGTAGCTGCTCTTCAGCCTCTCCAGCTCCGTCTGGGTCACCTGAAGCAGCACACAGAAAGATGGAAAATATATGGTGCAAGGAAGGGTGTTACTCAGAGGTGCTATTTGTGTTGTTAAAATCTGCCTTACTGAGCATGAGCAACATAACACAGGAAGTGGACGGTGGCCGTTTTATGTTTCATTGCAGAGGAACATGAAACATGAAAGAAGACATATGAGGAAATGATCTGACCTTTGTTGCACTGCAGGTGATTATACTTCAAAACTCCACCAGCATTTCTGACACTGTTGTTCAGTTACAATCACAACATAAAATCTATCTATTGTATAACCACACAGTGATGCAAACAAAACCAAAGCTTCGTCCGCACAGTAAAGTAACACAAATAAAATAAACAAACTGCCAGCTAGACGGCCAAACTGCTACCCACCATGGATCACTGGAAATTAACACATCATTTGCCTGATGTAATTGGGTAATAAAAACAGCACGGAGCAGCCACCAGTTTGAGATAGCATCAAAATGCATTTGCACACACTCTTTCCAGTCTATTGAACCCCATTTCATTTGACTGCTGTCTATTTATAAAGCTTCCACTGCAATGCTCATATGCGTGTCAAGATGATATGCTCGAGAAAAATCACCAAACACATTTTAAAGAAACAACTCCTGCTTTCTTAGAAGAACCATGCCATATACATAATGGTCATTTAATATGTGTGCTTTCATTCAAAATACAAGAAAAAGGAAGTGAAAAGGTAGCGATCTTGACAACAAACACTGAACTCTTGCACAAAATGAACTCAACATGCCATTTTGAAAGCCCAATAGTGGTTACAAAATAAATGAAGTATTGCTTCATGACAGCTGAGATTTGGATGTTGTTATTTAAGTTTATCACGGTTTAAAAATACAAGAAAAAAGTAAATGTACAAAAGCAAAATATCATTTTAAGCCATATCAGCTCCTCTATGCACCAAAACTACCTTCCTTTAAGAATAAACACAAGACATTTTTGTTTTGTTTAGTTTGGCGTTTTGTGTATGTATGCGTGTTGTCTGTGTCAGTTTACAGGAAGAAAAGTGGGTAAAAATTGCCAACCACAAGGACATCAAAAGAGCAATAGCTAAAAAGTCAGCAGCTTCTTTTCAGCAGCGAGCGGTTTTATCACAGTCAGAGGTCTGACTGGATGAAGGTGGTTCACTTGCCTTTTGGCATGATAGTAGATCTGTAATTAATGGTGTATATGAGTGTGTGTGTGTGTGTGTGTGTGTGTGTGTGTGTGTGTGTGTGTGTGTTAGTCACACACCTTGCTGAGCTCCTGCCTCAGCAGGTTCCACTGATCTGCGTAGGTTTTGCGGAGTTGCTGTTTGTCTCTGATGAGCAGCGTCAGTTTGCTGATGGGACCATCCAGCAGATCCTCAGAGCGCTTCTTCATCACCTGACTGAGAAAGTCCGTCTGAGAGACCAGAACTCCCCACGACTGACAGACAGGGGGACAAAGTTCAAGGAAACAGGTCATTAAAACAAGAGAACATGAATAAATGGAACCCACTTGATAAAATACAGGCTGCACGGACCTACACACATTTTAACCTCCAGTTGGATCTGGATTTGTCGTTTTGTTTCTTAGTTAGCAATATATCTTGAAAAATACTCAGATTTCAATAAAATTTGGTGCAAGTCAGACCATGGGCTAAAAACTAACTAATGGTTTTTATTTTTTTTTAAAAACGTCACATTTTAGCTCATATCTTCTGAATGAGGGGCAGAAATAAAATTGTTGGTCCAACCTGCACCCATCCATATTGTCCATATCGTCCACACCCATTGCTGCCTACTGTACACTCATTATCCACCATTTTGAACTATTCCTCTAATTAATTTCATCTAATCTCTGCAGTCTTTAGTAGCTATTTGGAAAAAAGCATCGGGCAATTGCAACCAAATTTAGGATAAATTCTGAGCAAATTAAAAACCATTTGCAAAACTTATTGGCATTTCAGCTACAGGTGGTTCAACAGCAACATGGTAGATTTCACTGGTTGTAACTCAGTGGCTGAATGTGACATCAATGAAATGTTGCAAGATCCATGTAGATGTGGTGATCAGATAAAAACTTTCTTATTATCAAAGCATCAAATTTAGAGGACTTTATAGCCCCGGTGGTGGTATACCGTATGCGCTCTTTGGTGCTTTCTTATTTGGATTTAAGAACATATTTAAACATTTAAATAATTTGAAACTATGACAACTGAGAAAAAAAGGTTTAGGTCAGGGTCAATGGTACTGAAACCTTCAGCAACCTGAAACCTCTCATTATTTTATGAGCACTTCAAAGAGAAAAAACCCTCTTTTACAGATTTAGTTTCGGCTACTTTGGGCCATTCACATACAGTGTATTTCGCACATTGCACGCAAAGGCACACAGGGACTCCTTTGCAGTCGCTAGAGTGTTGTTAAGAAATTTTGGATGTTTTTTCCAGTGATGTTCACTGTTATGTGTGTTTTTTAGTTCTGACCTCTGAAACTAAAACAAAGCATGAAATTCATAAGTTAACTTCTGATTAGGGAAGTATATTTTCCCCAATATGACCTCATATGGGTGGGAAATCCTGTCAGATTTGCACTTTTTGTTGCATAAAAAATGAAATAGGAAGATTTTTTTTGATGGAGGCAAATCTGTTTCACTGGGTCAGCAAAATAATGTATATAAATATATATAATTATTCTTTATATGGGAAACACTGATGTTGATAATCAATTTTCTCAAACATTTTTAACCTCACCTTAACGTTGAAAACTAATCTGAGATAAACTGAAGTCACACACTTGCATTGTGCACTTTCTTCCACTGGAATGACTGGTGATCAGTGATGATCAGTGATCTATAAAACCTCACCTTGTTGAGATGGCTGATATAGTCCAGTCCTGCACCGAGCTGAGGCCGGTCCAGCTTCTCCACCATGGCAGCCATGTGGTGCAGCTGCACTGAAAACTCACGCTCACTCTTAGCCCGCTGACCCATCCACTTCTTCATGACCTCCATCAGGTGAAGCTCTGAGTCCAGCAGCCGCATGACAGCTGCATGTGCCTGTGGGCACCGCAGGTCCTCTCCAAAGCCCATCTCTGAATATTTAAACTCTCCTCCCTGCCAAGGATTTGTTGTCAGCAGTAAGTCCTACAGCACCTTTGTGTTCTCATGAGTGGGACAGAAACAGAGCTGTGAGCTGAGGCAGCTGCTAATGACCAAGAGTAGTTATTTCTCTGCAGCCACAGAAAGGTTTCATTTCCCTTTGAGCCGAAAAAAATGTACAGAGGTTCGTGTGAGGCAGCACTTCCTCATGTCTGTTTGAAAGTGGTTGTGCTTGTAATTGTAATTTTGCTTTCAATTTAGGAACAACTTTACTTACTATTATTGTAAATGTATAATTTATCCAGAAACACCAGATATTTTTAGGTAATTAAGGACATTTACTCAGCTACTGTAGTTAAATAGTATTTTGAGATACTTGTATTTTACTCAACCTATTTACTTTATATTTCTACTTCCCTACATTTCAGAGGCACATATTGTACTTTTTACTTCACTACTTTGATTTTATAGCTGTAGTTAGTAGTTGCTTTGTTGATTAAGATTTTATAAACATAGATTAAACTACCCAGCAATATATAAAGTAGTTCAAATGAGCATAGTCTCAAACAACAACAGTAAGATGATGCTTACACATCAGTGCAATGGTAATAATTCAGTATTATACAACATACCACTCACAGGAGCCAATTTTTTTAATCAATAAGCAGTGCTTTAACTTTTGATGCTTTAAGTACATCTTGCTGTAAATTAGTAAAAATTTAAATGCAGGACTTTTCCTTGTAATTAAATATTTTTACCTACCTGAGTAAATGGTCTGACTGCTTTGTCTTCTTCATACTTGAAGTTATAAATGTGCATATGAACAGCTGGTGAGACGGTTATTGGAACAGTGTGGCTTCAAGATTTACCCACAGTGACCTGAAAGCCTGAGGCAGGCAGGTGCAGGTTTACTACTGAACCCAATATGCTACGGTACATAAAATGGGGGGAAAATAATTTAAATATATTGCAGTGCTATTTGTCTTTGAGCAATGGCCGGTTGGTTGAAACTCCTCTGGATGCTGCTTTTTTTTTTTTTTAAAGTAAACTGCTTATCGCTTTTAGACCACAGCAGACTGTGAAAACTGCTGATGGTGTTTATTGCATAAAATAAAAAACAGTTTTTCATTTCTGTTTTACCACCATGTGAACCCAGTCTCACTTCATTACTTGTATTTATGACTTGGTTAGTGTTGGTGCAACCTCTCTGCTGTAAACTCATTGGCTTAATTACACCAGCCATATATCATCAAATGCACTCATTACACACAATGGAGAGACAAGAGGGGACAAAATGCTGTGCAGCTCAGACATGTTTTACAGACCGCAGAGGAAATGTCAGCTTTTATGTTTAGATACAGCATCTACAAAAGAGTTGCAGGTCATGTTACTGTGGCTACGAGGCAACAGACAATCATGCTGTACTGAGCGATTATCACAGTTATAGTTGACTAAATGTTTTATGTGCTGTCACTTCAGTGGCAGCATTCATGTTGATGAAAACTATTCATCCACGGGCTGGGAAGCAACTAAGTACATTTATTCAGGTACTGTAAGAACAATTTTGAGGTACCTATATTTTAGTATTTCCATTTTCTGCTGCTTTACACTTCTACTCCACTACATTTATCTGACATCTATTGCTACTACATACTTTTCACATTAAGATTTATATTTTAACATAAAAAAAACACATGACGAGCTTATAAAATACTTTGTTAAAGATTAAACCAGTGGCTTCCAAACTTTCTGGTTTATGACTTCTCACAACATGAAGGTCTACAGCCAAGCTAGCAGCTCTGTGAGGCTTTGAATGCTTTGCTTTGATGCTAGTTTAGCATCTTAGCATGTTAGCATGCTAACATTTGCCAATTATAAATTTTGCTAAACACACAGTACAACCGAGGCTGATGGGCTGGTACTGGACAAGATACATGTTTGACATGATGATGGCGCTATAGATGAAAGGATAAGGGATTACTAAAGTTGTTACAATTCATCCTGAGGGGGACGGGAAGGTCTTTACCAAATTTCAGTCAAAACCACAAATGTCAACCTCATGATGGAGCCAGAGGAAAGATCAGTGATCACCAAAGTCAGAGGGATTCAACCTCTGCGCAAAATGTCATGTCAGGCCATCTGATGGTTGTTGAGATATTTCAGTCTGGACCAAAGTGGTGGAACCCCAAATGTTCAATATTAATTAATACAAATTAAAGTGATGAAATAATAATTTGAACAAATTCTGTAAAATAAAAGAATTAACCAACAATTTGTTAAATAATTGAAGAATTTATTAAAACTCAAGTCATTATAATGAAACATTGTTTCATCATTAATTTTCATAATAATAGTTTTACGAGCCTCTTCACTTTGATGTTGAGTAATAAACTCAGCTCACAGCCCAGTCAAGCTTATTAGCCAGCTCGTAGCATGTGCAGCCGTGTTAAGCTAAATCGTTAACACAAACTAAAGATGTTTCTGTGTACTGCGTTTATTTACAGCAGCTGCTGGATAGTTGATTCAGAATTACTTTGACATTGTCGTTGCTCTAGCTAACAGGAACAGGAGCTGACTAACTGGTAGCAGGAGTTGAGCTTGCTATCTTAAGAGGCAGGGGGCAAGTGATTGGCTGAAAGGGGGGGGGGGCGGTCACTATAGGCATA
>NTHP01000388.1:485477-507958 GCA_003416845.1 Oplegnathus fasciatus | reverse complement strand
ATGCAGTGGTGGAAAGTAACTAAGTACATTTACTCAAGTACTGTACTTAAGTACAATTTTGAGCTACTTGTACTTGAGTATTTCTCTCTTCTGCTACTTCATACTTCTATTCTTCTACATCTCAGAGGCAAATATTGTACTTTTTACTCCACTACATTTATTTGATAACTTTAGTTACTAGTTACTTTGCAGATTCAGATTAATAATACAAAATATAATAACAAATAAATTATGATGTAATATTACAGATTAAGATAAACTTTATTGATCCCTGGGGAACAAATTCACAAGCTACCCAGTAGATTAAGTATAAAGTAGTTGACATTAGTTCCATCTTTACCAGCTGCAAAATTAAAGTGATGTACACGACAATAATTATAATTCAATAATATAATATTTATTATTCTGAAATGAGCAATTCTGCATTATGAGTACTTTTACTTTTGGTACTTTAAGTTTATTTTGATGCTAATACTTTTGTACTTTTACTTAAAGATATAATCTCGAAGATTTTAATTTAAATAAACATCTGTTAAGTCACTGTCTATCACCGAATGAGGTAACACAATAGTGATTGAGCCTACGGCCCACTGATGAAAGTCTGCAGCATTTGCAGTATTACGACGCGGGTGTCGGCGGTGACTTTCCCGGAAAAATCACAAGCAGCACACAGTTCGGCTTTTAACAAGACTTTTAATGCAACAGACTCACTCTTCAACTCACCTGTGTGTGAAGTGGTGTGCTGTTTTTTCCGGTCTCTGCTGGTGTTGTGAGTAAACAGTTATTATGGCCAAACAAACAAAGAAAAGATCGATGACTACAGGTGAGGAAACTTGAAACTGAAACTGAAGTGAGGCTGTGAAAGACAACTAAATGAAAGTCTTCAAGATTATAACTTTAAGTACAAGATGTGAGTACTTCCCCCACTTCTGTTTAGGCTGTATGTTACACACTTTATTAATATGACTTATTTTATAACTTTTTATTAACGGCTGTCCATCCTCATCCTCATGGTTTAGATAGAGATGTTTTTTCTTCTATCCCACTAGTAACCTGTTTGTTCTTTTTACCCTCCAGAGCTCCCACAGCAACATGTCTGTAAGGAGGACGAGGAGGAGGAGGTTCTCCCTGACCTGCAACTACTCAACCTGCAGCTCTATAACCAGGAGAGGAACTCCAGTCTGGACCAGGAGGACCCAGAGCCTCCACGGGTTGAAGAGGAACAGGAGAGAGGGAAGCAGGAGACTGGTACCTTTATGTTTGTTCCTACTTGTGAGAAAAGTGACCCCAGTGAGGACCAGACCCAGCTTTTGAGTTCTGATGAAACTCTGAGTGCAACAGATAAAGAGCCTGTGGTCATTATATCAGTTCAAAGCTCTGTGGTATCAGAGCCAAACAATGATCTCCAGCTCCTCTCTCATAACTCTCATGCAGCTGAGAGCCAAGATCACACAAGGGACAACCATAGAAACTCAGAGTCAGCTGGAGATGCAGAGCCAAAACCAACCAAAAACCACAGTAATGATACCATGTTAAAGCTTCACCTGAACTTCTGCACTGATAAAAAGTTGTTCAAATGCGACACCTGTGGGAAAAGATTTGGCCACATGGCAGAATTAACAAAGCATATAAGAACCCATACGAGAGAAAAACTGTATTTTAGCAGATTATGTGGAAAAGCGTACAGGTGGTGTCGGTGATGTTCATGGCCCCTACAGGATGAATTATAATGACTTAAATGGTCTCTTAAAGCAGTGATTCTTAAGTGGGGTTGTTTTTAAATTTACCATAGGTGTTCAATTGGGTTGAAATCTGGTGACTGATCACTCAGAACAACTTTGTATTGATTTGCAGTGACCCTTCCCTCTAAGGGGACAAGTGGACCCAAACCATGTCAACAAAATGCCCCCCACAGCATAACAGAGCCACCGGATCCCGTCACTGTAGGGGTCAAGCATCCAGGTTTTTCCTTTAATTTGTCACCCATCTGTATGTTCTCCTACAGGCTTGAAAAGGGAGGGGTGAGGGGAGGGGTATTCAGTTGGCTGCAATCTGCAACCGCACCACTAGATGCCACTAAATTCTTCACACTGGTCCTTTAACTTTTCATGTAGTGCCATCATCAGGTCAAAATTGTAATGTGTCCAATACTTTTGTTATTGGCCAGATATCTGCAAAATGACATTCCCGTCAGCCTCAGCTGTACTTTGTGTTTTGTGCTAATTAGCAAATGTTTGAATGCAGAGACGCTAAACTAAGATGGTCACCATGCTAAACATTATATCTGCTAAACATCTGAATGTTAGCATGCTAATGTTAGCATTTAGCTCAAAGCACCACTGTGCCCAAGTACAGCCTCACAGAGCTGCTGGCACGTCTGTTGACTCTTCGTCTTGTTCATTAGAGGTAGGTAGTGGTGGAAAGTAAGTACGTTTACTCAATTGCTGTGCTTCAGTACGGTTTCTAGGTACTGTGATGGAAAGTGATGTCCACATTAATGCATCAGTAATTATTATACAATACATGGGCCATTCTACATAATGAATACTTTTACTTTTGGTAATTTAAGTATATATTTTGAACTTTTATTTTGAATGCAGGAATTTTACTTGTTACAGAGTATTTCTACAATGTATTGCTGCTTTTACTTAAATAAAAGATCTGAGTACTTCCTCCACCACTGGTCCCATATAAATACAACTACAGTGCCATGCAACTTTACAAACGCAGGGTGGTGAAAAATGAAACTTGATTTTACAAAATACTTGAAGTCGTGTTGCATAAAAAAAATCTGGTTGGAACACAGGGAGGTTTTTGTTTTTAAGAAAATATGACTTTACTTCAGATTTTGTGCACTGAACAATGCATCATATTTTATAAACTGATCCTATGTTTTGTATGTAAAATCTTAATTTAAATAAGTATCAAATGGAAATGCTCATGTAAAGTACAAGTGCCTCAATATTGTACTCATTTGTACTTATACTGCACATTTTGCTAGCATGACAGTTCTCCTCTAAACTTCTCAGATGGTTTTACTTTTTAAAATTGTTCAAGGCACATTATCCCAGTATTTCACAAAAATGTTCACAAAAACAATGATTAAAGAGAAGTGCAAAAGAGAATACAACTTTGTGTAGCAGACCTTTGTTTCTTCTTCTTTTCTCTTCCATAAATCATCTCATGACCCCTCAGATTTATTTTGCAGCCCACTGGAGTGGACTTGACCCCTCGCTTAGGAACCACTTGACTAAACTACCCGGCTGTATATAAAGTAGTTAAAACCTCCACCAGCTACAACAGTATAAAGCAGCTTAGACACACTGATTCATCAGTATTAGTCTAATATTGTCATATAAAGTAATATATCAGTCACAGGGGCCAATTCTCTGCAGAATGAGTACTTTTACTTTTGATACTTTAAGTTTTACCGATAATACTTCTGTACTTTCACTGAGGTAGGATTTTGAATGAAGGACTTTTACTTGTATTTTTACACTGTTGTTTTTGTACTTTCACTTAAGTAAGGGATCTAAGTACTTCTTCCACCACTGTGCAGTTTTTTATACACAAACCCACCATTTACATTTACATCGAGTCATATTTACTTGAAGTGCAAGTTAATAAAAACACATTCAAATTTGCATAGATCTTTATTTTTAGTAGAATCTATAATTGACATCAATTAAATAAAAAGGAGAAAAACAAGAGCAAAAAAATCTTTAAATTACAAGAAAATTACACTGCACCATTCATATAGTACAAAAATAGGCCTTATTTTAGAGTTATGTCCCATGTAAGATAGTCATTCTTGTACATTATTCATAGGTCACAAATCTGTAAGGTACTGTGTGCAGCCACAGGCCAGGAACCTCACGAGGAGGCAGGAGGAGGTCAACAGAGTCGTCTGAGGCTGCTCCACTTCCCTCCCACCCCCCACCCCCACCCCATCACAAAGTGTTTCATTTATACTTAAACAAGCATGTGCACACACGCAGATCTGATTCAGCCCTTAAGTTAATGGAGATGGGATACATTCTACCTCCTCCCTCCACAGCTGCTGAACATACACGGTGTTGCCGCAGATCTTGAAAAAAAAAAAGAGGCAGAGATGAGAGAAGGATGTCAACAAAACACTTTGAAGTGAAGGGATCGATGGACCGTGACGACCTGAAAGCAACACATCGTAACACTAAACAGACAGCATTAAAATGATTGTCTTTGGTTATGCCAAAGATATTGCTCCTATTAACTCCATCCGACTTCATATTGATCACCTCAGACTACATCCTAAGGCAGGACTGAAGCAACACCGAGCTCCACGTCAAATAAATCAGCTGTATAAAGAAAAAGAGCCTCCATCACTCCCACGACCGTCTTTTCTTTGTAGCCAGAAGAGACAATTTGCAACGAATGCAACTTTTTTGTAACATTCCTGTTACTACATGAAAAGGCTTCACACTTTAGTGGAGTGGAAGCCTCATAATTACAAGCTGCTTTCCGGCACAATTAGAGAACCTCTTCTTTCTTTAGTGTGTAGTTTCCATCACATTCTTGCGGTGAAAAGAGTGAGCTGGCTGCTAATGGTTTTCAGCAGCTCCCTGTGCTTTGGAAGCAGTAGCTACTTCGCGCTGCCCGCATCCATGATTTTCTTAAAAGTTGAACACTTGAATGAACAAAGCTCTGAGTTCATCAGTTTAAAGTTTTCTGAGTTTTCAAGCTGTAGTGAATACAACATCAAGCTAAGATGAATAAATCATTTCGTGTGTGCACTCGAGGGGCCACAGGAACTTGTCTGAACACACCAAAGTGGTGCGCTTTAGGAGAAACTTCATTCTTTCTGGAAGCAATATAAATCTATTGTAAGGGAAGATGCACAATGCATATTGTTGACAAGACTGAGCATCAATTAGTCAATACTAATTGCAACAAATTGGTCAGAGTCCCATATTATACTTCTTCTAAAAAAAGAGCAAACTCTGAGAGTTTAAGAAAATAGTTTATGGAAGCAATTTTGGTGCCGCATTAGGCCATTATCTGTTGTTTACACACTCCGCACCGAGCTGGGAAGTCAATAAGAGTTTGTGGCTGAAGTCTGAGGCTGCAGTTATTACATTTTTAAATTAGCACCCTCCTTAAACTGGGGCTAATCAAAGCCTAAATGGCAGTAGCCACTAATGTACATCACACAAAGCGATGCAGCACACACACTCGTTACTCTGCAGCCACATCAGCTTTGTTCCTTTAGAGGGCACTTTCCCTAAATCCACCTTCTCGGGTTGGTTTCCAATCCAGTTTAGTGCTTCCTGCCTGAAACTGCCACGATAAGCCAAATGTGCTATACCTGCACCGGCCATCTGAGATGAATTAAGCTCCCTGGCTCAGTGCTGTGTTCGAGAACGTACATACCAATCTTTCTCCGCGCTTTTGAGCAGGATGTTGGCAGGTATTGGTTTGAAACGCTTTATTCTCTGCTGTTCTTATATTTTTCTCTCTGAACACGCTTTTGCAATTTAAATCACATTCAGCTCTGCATACTTATGAGTAATACCTTCTGAGAAGGCTTCCCAACACAAGTGGTTAAATTAAAATTGATTTGCTTTGTGTGCTTGTGCACCTTTTCTGCCCCCAAATCAAGGAAACTGATTGTCAGTGACATAAACTTAAGAACAAAGAGGTCTTCACCCCTGATGGAGCCGCCTGGATGGAAACTGAGTATGAGAGGTGAGGAAAACAAATGCCCCTAACAATTTTAAGTTGATTTAGCACTTAAACGCTGGCCAACAAGATCTATGGACCATCTTTCTACCCATTCTATTTTCAATAACAGGTTTTAAAGCCCAGGTGTGACTGCCCATGAATGCTGATCCTGGAGGCAATAAATTTTAGGAGAGATAGGAGGTTCAGGAGACCAGAATTTACACAGCAGCTTTACAGTTTCTGAATTGCAATTGCTTGTTTGTCTTCTAAAACATAAATTTGACTTACATGCCTGTCCCCCTAAATCCTTTCCGAGACGCGTTTTCATATCTGACCTACATTTAATTTGACCTCTATAATCATTTAACAGCTCCTCTAACGGTGTATGAACCCTTGCTGAATGATATGAGAGGTAGATAAAAGGATGAGCAGCTGCAGTTTTGTATGCACATCATCACCATGACAACCTCTCTCAGCAAGCTCCACTGTTTTTGTACTGGAAATTTAAAAAAAAAAAAAATCATAATAATTTCAACATAGTAGAAAAGGAGATCAATGGATTCAAAATGGCTACTCTGGATTAAATCATGAGATGCATATTTTAGATGATAACCAGCCCGGGAGAGAAATCACTTTAAAAACAATCTTCCCTAAAGGTATGATTAAAATCTCTCAGAATAAATAGTTGCTGCAGTAGCACTCAGAATATAATTAATTGGCAAGTACACTGAAGAGATAATCTGAAATTCAGATTAGATGAAGACTGGAGGGGAAAGTGCAGAGACACTGATGAGATGTGGAGTCTCCTCACAGGATTTTCTAAACAGCGTCCAAGATGTGAAGAAGAGAGCGGAGACTGCGAGACGGAGGAGGGAAGGAAACCTTTCAGAGGGCAGATTTCTCCACCTCATGTGCAGTAAACTAAACTCACACACGCACACACACATTAGCAAAGTTTCAGTCATTATGATATGAGGCGTGTGTAGTGTGTGTTTGTAGTGCTAATGTGCTCCGACTCTGGGGGAAAAAAAAGCGTTGATGTGTTTTTACTGCGTCTACGCTGTCGAGAAATCAATCACAGGTAACTCAACACCTGCCAGCTGCTTGCGCTCAACAGACACATATTGTTGTGGGTCCCGTCAGCACCTCGGCTGCTTCTCTCTCAGCCCCGGGATGTGAGAACTTCAGACACAGAAATCAAATCAACCTCAGGGTTGATCGAGTAGCCTGTGTGCGTTTTTTTTTTCTTTCTTTAAATTTATCTTTTTTTTTTTTTGATACCCTTCCATGGGAGGCTGGGAGGTTATGAGCGCAGGAGAATTTATAGTTTCCAAACCGGAATAAGTGTCCATCTTGAATCCCAAAAGGCTGAAGGAAGCTTTGCTAGTTTTGCGACTCACAGTTTGTTCTGCCAGAGCTGAGAGAGATCTTTCCAGATTGTGTGTACAACAGGAGAACTACCCCCGCCCCCCTCCCTATCACACCTAGATCAATAACTATACAGATTAAAAAGAGACTGTGTGAGAGATGGACTGTGTTTGAATAAAAGGAAACCTGACGGACACGACATACTCAGAAAGCTCTCAGACAGTCTGATTTGACTGGTGATACATGATTACAGACCATGAAAGTCTGGACATTTGCCTTGACAACTATTATGCTTTTGATTTGTGCATTTCTAAAATTGCACTTTGAAAATGTGAATCACTACAGATAAGTGGTGCTTTTCCGAACAGATTTTGGGCGTTGATGTCACTAAACGGCACTTTCGGAGAGAATCAATGTTTCCAAAATCCGATTTCATGCCTCATAATACAATGTTCTGTTATCACTTTTTAGTTAAAGCACTAAATGTGACAGGACCAGCTTTAGCTTCTCTATAAAGGGCACTACACTGTTCATCAGATTTACACACTCACATTCACACAGATGCGGGCATTTGGACGCACGCACGCACACACACACGCACACACGCACACATCTCTATTCCTCACATTCAACAATCTCGTCTGGCTACTGCACTGAGACTGATGGAAAGAGACAAAAAAAAGGGAGAAGAAAGCAAATAATAATCATTTGTTTACTGTAACAAAAAGGAGCTGGAGCTGGAGGGGAAAATGGACTCTGCACAGACAGACACTGTTAGTGATTGAGGGCAAGAGGAGGGAGAGAGAGCCAGTTTAATAGAAATGCGCCCAAGTGTGAACAGAGCAAAGCTCGGGCCATCCCGAGCTCTGAGAGACAGTGGCTTCCCATCAGGTCTCCCACGGCAGAGTGGAAGACCAGATCCTGAAGCAGGACTCAGATGAGAACTCGGTAAGACAGAGACAGAAAAAAAGGGATGAGAGATAAAACCAGAAAAGACCGTGACAGGACAGTTACCACAGCCCCGAATTATCAGACGAATGTGGGGGTGAGAGGATTTAAAAGCAGAAGGGAAGGAGGGATGTGGGGGAGGCATTAAAGAGCACTTTGTGTTTTGATAAAGGCAGTCCTCTCATTGTGGACGTCAAACTCTTCGTTTTCGGAGTCTGTGTTTACCTCATCATCCCCCCACACTGTCGGGATGCCGCGGTACGACACCACCCTATTTCCCCCAAGGCTGAAGCTGCCTCCGAGGCCGCCGCCAGCCTCCAGAGAGGGCAGCTTGATGAGGGCGCCTGAGCGCAGCTGCAGCAGCAGGAAGATGCCAGCGAAGGTGGCCATGATGGCCATGCAGCTGAGTACGGCGATAGTGATGGGCAGCCGGGAGCTCAGCTGGAGCTGCGATCCCGGGTTCCCCTGTCCGACCATGAAGCTGCCAGGGGACTCGCGCATGTACTGGTTGAGGTGCAGGCAGGTGCCAGAGATGGGGTCCAGGGAGCTGTGAGGGGGGCAGGACAGGCAGGCCAGAGAGCTGAGGCTGCTGCAGGTCAGGCAGGGCGGTGGGCAGGGCAGGCAGGCTGGGACGGAAGATGGTTGTATGAAGTTTCCCACTGTGTAGTTGAGGGGCTGGGAGCCCACTGAGAAGCCTGCTGGACATTCTTTCACACAGCCCTGCTGAAAGAGGTAGTAGCCGGCGTCGCACTCTGTAACACAGAGAAACAAAACTGAAATAAACAGGCGCACACACCTTTTACCTCTTCATATGAGTCAGACAACCCAAAAACAGAGAAGCAGGATTCCTGCCCAGACAGTCAAGGCTCAGAGAGCACAGCTAACATGGTAAAGCATGCTGTGTCTGACATTTCTGTATTTATTCAGCCATGGGTTGTTTGCTATCTTGGAAATGTGAGGCAAAGTTTCAAGGCAATTTGGCTTTCAAGTCGCCATTTTCACTTTTGTTAGTGCTACTTTTGAAACTGATGACGAAAAGCTTTGCAATTTATATGCTGAGTGCAGCATGTTTAAGTCAACAGAGCCATTTCCATATGCAGCAGGTCCAGATGCAGACCATTGCCTGTAATGGCAATTAACAGACTGTGGGTGCTGGGGGTAACAGAGCTGAAAACAGGAGTGCGAGCCAAAAGGAAGGAGGAAAATTTAATTTACTGCAGGGTCTTGTCAACTTGTTCAAAAACAGAGAAAAACCAGAGTTGTGAGCCCCAAGTCAGAGAGCACTGTGTACTATATGAGACATGATCATCATAACATATGATAATCAAAGATATGCTAATTAAATTCAGTTCACCCTCTGTTTGTGATCTTGTCTGTCAGTATGTCAGTACCTCTGACAGCCTGTAGGGGTCAGACTGTCACTGCTTCAGACAATAGCTGGACTTCACACTGTGTTGAGTATCTTGAGACCTTGCCTATAGCAGTATTTGGATTAGGTAGGAGATGGCAGTATGGACACCATTAAAGTTAAATGAGATTATCAAGAAGGGACCTGGAGTCAAATTTAATTTGATCTCATCAGAAGTTAGGTCTTGATTTAAAATTGATACCGATGCTATAGCCACATAATGGTGTGACGTTTGCAGGAAGAGTTTGAATAAGATAATTGTGTGACTTTCAAGTGAGTCTGCCCACAGTTTGCCGCAGAGACACACACTGCAAACGGGCGCGGCTCAGCACACACGGGATAACATTTCATCCTTGGTTCACCTCACAATATCCAGGCTACTTCACATGTCACATCTCAACATGACTCAGTAATTACACTACCGCTTCTCAGCTGTTGTGACAGCAGCTTCCTGTGAGGAACAAACTGGGGACAAGAGATACCAGTCTTACCGATGCATATCTGCCTCAGGTCCAAGGTCTTGCAGCTGTCGTTGCCGGGCTGAGACTCGTCAGAGGCGCTGGAAGACGCTGAGCCGGTGCCATACAGCACCAGGATGAACTGGGTCAGAGTGCCTGAGCGGAGAGATGGAGACGGAGATTAAAAAAAAATGAAATTAACCGTGAAGAAAAGTAGGCCTGTCAAAAACAGTGTGGCTCCGACACTCCCTAGGGTGGATTTTGTAAATGTATCCCCTTCTCATTGTAGACTCTCGGATTTTCTGCATAAAGTGACAGAAAATGACTACTTGAAATGAGGCGCAATTTAAAGACAGCATGATTTCACTCTGTGCCTAATAAGAGTATTATAAAGTGCACGTCTCTGAAGAATCGTTCAAGTGTGGGGCCTTGTGAGAGGTTCCACTTTAGTCAATCACTCCTTACTGAGGAGGGAGGCATGAGACATTTATCTAGATCTGTTTTCTGGAGTTTTCTTGGCTTCTGAATACCGTGTTGTGGGTGGACCTGCTACGTCCAGATGCAGACAGTTGTTGGTGGAAGATCCAAGGGCAAACAACAAGAGTGAAGTATTCACTCCACTGCTTTATCGTGCTCCCTGCTATAAAAAAAAAAAAAACTGCTGCAGAGCCACACAGAGTCAGCTTCACAGCTCCAATAAAGAGATCAAGGGCACAGGGACTTCGGATACAGGAGCCACTTGATCTCTAATCTCCTGGCACTGAACCATTAACCCTGAAGCTAAACTCCAGACTCAACAGATTAATACACACATTAAATAACATTCTCGTGAGGTGGTGGAAACGCCTCCAGTTTAAATCCACCTGAGGACTTTAGTTGCACATCTCCCTCCTCCCGCATTTCCTGTCTATATCTCTAATGCCCCTATCAAATAAAGGCAAACAAAATCTAAGATATATTTATATGTAAAGTCACTTTAAATTAGTGCTGGAACAATTAGCAGATTAATAGATTAGTTGGAGTAATACATTTGCTTCCAATAATTATCCCGAATTAAAGTTATTTTTCAACTTTTCAACATAATATTGCATCCGAGAATCTGGATTTAGTATTTTGTTTTATGTCTTATTTATTTCTAATGTATGTATTATGTTGTTAGGCCTGTTGGTATATGAGTTATGGCTTTATACGTCTGATTTTACGTTTTGTCTGGTTTTGTATGATCTTATTGTTGCTGTTTGTTTTCCTTTTTTTTTTCTTTAATTTGTGTTAAGGGGTTTGTTTTTGTTGTGCTTTTGTCTCTTAGTTAATAAAGTGATTAGTCAGTCGACTGAAAAATAATTGACAATGATTTGTTTAGTCATTCAAGTTGTTTATTAAGCAAAAGCGCTACAAATTTCCTGGTTCAAGCTTCTCAATGTGAGGATCTGCTGCTTTTCTTTGTTCAATATCATTTTAAATGAAAGATCTTTAGGTTTTAGACTTTTGATGAGACAAAACGGCAAAACAATAAGAACATGTCTCCTTGGGATCCTTTGACTTGTGATGGGCATCTTTTACTATTTTCTGAAATTTTCAGAAGAGTAATCAACAGATTAATCAATAATTGTTAGTTGCAACCCTATTTCAAATAGGGCCAAAAGACAAATGAACCTGGACAGCACCAGATTCTACATATGAACCCACAGACATGCAGGTAAATCCACCAAAATGTTCATAACAAATGCTTTACCGTAGTCACTGGCACCAGCCACGTTCTCGATCTCCAGCATCCACTCCCCGGTGGGGTTCTCATCCCACGAGTGGGTGGTCATGAACGCCCAGTCATTGAAACCCTCTGATGAGTAGTCATGAGGCCTGCAGGGAAACGAGGAGTGACAAGAAGGAGTGTAAACAGTTTGCGTTTCCCAACTTGTACTGTGTGTACTGCGCGCTTGTGTGTTTGTACCTGGGGTGGAGCAGCGTAGAACGTGTGCCGGCAGGACTGATGAGGTGGATAGCCAGGTTTCCCCTCCGGTTGTAGGACAGGGTGAGCCGGGCCTGGACGTGCTCTAACGAGGTCACGTGACTGTCCGTCCCGATGCAGGCGTCCACGCTCTTGTTGATCGATAAATGGCTGCCAATGTTCCTGTCAAACACGAGGAAGGACACATGAAGAAGACATGTTAAGACGGCAGTGTGCATTAGATGTAGGTTGTGTGCTGCTGAAATCATTACTGGCTTGTTGTGAGCTTGGGATAAGCTACACTCCAGATAGCCAGTGTGAGTGTGACATTTTGCTCCTGGCCAGTGTGTGAGCCTGCGAAGGTTGAAGAGTTTGTGGCCTTGAACAGGATTAATGTCTCACAACCTGTAGCATCAGCGTCCTCTGTGTAAGGGAAGCACCCACCTCTTTTTACTCCCCCTCAAATCCGCTTAGGAGATTACACGCATCCACAACAATTCAGAGGAGGAAGGCGCCGGGTTTTAGTGACACTGAGGTGCCCAAATTATAAACAAGATGCGGTGTGATCGCTAAACTGTCACGCTGTTTTAAGACAGTCCCTCCAGGTTCAGTCTGATAAATGTTTCATGATGCATTAGAGGACTACATTAACACCTTTGACCTTTGCAGCAGTCTCACATGGGAACAGTCTGAAAGGTTCATTTACAGCACTTTTCTAGATGCCAACGAGTCAAACAGCGACTGCATCCTCGTAATAATATTGTGGACAAATTGGCATTTGTATTTTGTGGTTCTAGGTAGAGTCAGAAAACACGGGAGAAGGAAATGGAAATTTATACAAATGGCTGCTGAGGTTGATTCATCATTGCCAGTTGACCGCTGCAGCACAGGCGTCTGTGATTTAAGGTCCGGGAGAAGCAAAATTTGTGGCCCTGTTGGAGGCATGGCATCTGTTTTTACAAGCACACACAGAAAGGCAGAGGGAGGGATGTGCTACAAAGCTATAAAACAGCAATCTGTCATTCAGTCACTGTGGAAAATCAATGAGTAAATGAGGGTGACTGATCAAGAGAGAAAGATGACAACCTTTGGCCCTTTTTACAATCAGCACTTCAGCAGCAGCAGCAGGTGAAAATCACCTCGGTGATGATGGCTAACACTGTTGCTGAAAATTAAAAGACGCCAGTAAAATATCACAAAATTGCTCTGTTCAGCATCAGCAAAACACAACACAAGCCAAAAGACCAACAGTGCACAAACAGTATTATTTTATTTTTTTAAGTTGCCTTCTGCTTGAATTTGTTTTTTCGCTGGCATTTAGCAGCTCACAGCAGATCTGGTCCAATGCATTGTGAAAAGTCTGCCAATCACATACTCATTACAGATCAGTTATTAGATTATTTTTGAATTAAATCTGTTTACAGCAATAATCTGGGGAGAACACGAGTGTGTATTTTAATTCAGTGTGTATAATAAAGCTTTTCAGAACCACCCAAAGAAAAAGAAAAAACATTCTGGGAAGCAGCCAAACCTTAACAATTGCCATCCATTTGGTGGTGAGTAAGCTTGAGAAAGAACAGGGTGTTTCTGAATTATAAATCACTTTATATGCCAGAGCTTCCAGCTCGTGCGGTACTCCAGTTTGCAGCCATACAAAAGTTTCCAGTCCTGGTGGTAATTTGCATTAAGTTTGTCTTTCAGAACAAAGTGTGCACACACATATTTGTGTCTGTCACATTCAGTGTTGAAACAGAAGACAAGAAATCCCTCTGATACCTGTTTATGCGCTCACTTCTTTAGTCAGACACATTCTTCCAGGAGCTTTTCTGCAAAGACTTCATGCTTTAAGGCCCAATCCATATTCCAAATGTAAAAACATCAACGATGCAAACTCTGGTCACTCTAAAATCCATAAACAAATCTTGCTACACACAGAACAACTCAAAACTCCAACATTACTCATTCATTCATTCATCTAAGTGCTACACAAGGCCATAATGGTGTGGTACTGTGTGTATGTAGTACTGCAGTTTTTCCTGGAAATATGTCCTTTTTTGAGCACCCTTTCATGATTCTGATGTAATCGCTGCAGGTAATTGACAGTGAGAAAGACACTGAGCACCTACCTGCTCACTTATTTCGAGTCACTCTGGATAAGTGAGCCAGCTAAACACCCAAAATGTAAATTGAATAACCTGCCTTGACTGCTGCTCCCAGACGCTCGAACCATCTGCTCTGAGCATCTCATAGCTGCAGTAAAAGAGAGAGAAACCTCAAACCCAGCGAGAGAAGTGACAGGGAGCGCATAATGAAGAGGAGATGTCAGACTGTGTTTAGGCGGTGACGCCAGGAAAGGAAGGAGTAAAATGGCTGAGGAGAAATATTGAGTCTTAACAGCAAAAGGAACACATGAATTGACAAATTATTATTTCTCTTTTAAATGCACCCTCTCGAGCTGAGTGCCTGTACGCACGCACACGCACACACACAAACACACACACACATACACATACACAACGACACGGAGCATTTCAACAGGCGCCCAGAGCCGAGCTGAAGATGAAGACATAACGTGTCACTGCAGCAAAGCATGACAGCTCAGTCATACACGAGCATCTCCTCCACCTACGATCCGTTATGGACCAGTTTAATGTCAATCTCTCTTATCCAGTCTCATCTCATCATGCCACTTAATCACAGGCTGAGTTTACATCAAGCAAAAACAATCTACAGTATATAACAATGAATTTATTGTGTATCTGATTCTTGCTATATTGACAGTTATTGTATCTGTATTAAATCTTTCTGATCACATCTGCTTTGCTGATCCCTGATTATTCCCTTCCTATTTGATCTGTTTCATCATAAGTTTGTGTTATGTGGTTAGTTACCTCTTTGTTCTCGGCGCTGCTGCTATCTTAGCCAGAACACTCCTATAAAACTAGTTTGTTATGTCAGCGAGGAACTTTTCTAGTTAAAGAGTACTCCGGTGATTTAGTACTGCCCCTCCATAAAGTTGGAGGAGGACTCACACGAGACAGATTAAGACAGTCAGGAGATATCTGGAACTTTAGTCCCTAGTAAAGCTCCGAAAACGCCATGTAAATTGCCATGTATATAAAATCAGTGGAGTGCCCCTACAAAAAAAGTTATAAATCATATACTGTACATTAGGGCTGACACGTTTTATTCTAAATCCAGCCTGCTGTTTGAATGTACAAAAATTAAATGTTTGACCTGTAATGATCTGTTTAATTCTCACATCAGCGCAACAGACTGTCAGCTGTATTCCAGCAGGGGGCGCTCCTAAAACACCCATCTGACCCAGTGAATGCCCTGTTGCTCCATCAGTAAACTAGGCTGTTGTTGTTCTCTTTGCTAACGGAAAATGGAGAAAACTAGCTATCCATGATGAACAGATAATCATGACACCAAACCGTCTGAGAAGTAAAGCGAGTAAAGATTTTGGATTTGACGCACTGGATGAACAAACTGGGGGTAAATTTGAGGCTGTTTGATGAGTTTTGCCGCTTATGTGAGGCAGCGGAGGCACGAACGGAACAATATTAAGTCTACAATGTAGTTTAGGATTTGGCTGCGTGGGCTGGATTCAAATTCATTCAAACAAATTACTTGTTAGTTCTAATCAGATTAATTCTCTTTTTGGAAAAAGAAGTGACAGCTGTAATATGTGTAGACACTCGTAACCAGGGTGTTGAGGTAAATTCAGTGAGCTGTGAGCAATGGTAGAAGAAATACTCCAGTATTCTAACCAACTAGATGTATTAAGTAACCAGTAATAATACATCATCATTTATTTGTTGATTGTAGTTTGTATTATTAATCAGAATCTGCAAAGTAACGAGTAACTAGAGTTATCAGATAAATGTAGTGGAGTAAAAAGTACAATATTTGCCTCTGAAATGTAGTGGAGTACAAGTAGACAGTAGCAGAAAATGGAAATACTCAAGTAAAATACCTCAAAATTGTACTCAAGTACAGTACTTGAGTAAACATACTTAGTTACTTTCCACCAATGGCTGTGAGCGTGTGTGTGAGTGTATGTGTGGTGTACTAACCTTGGCTCACAGGCTATGGCGATCACACATTTCCGCTGTGGCCTCACACTGGTCCACGTCTTTGCCAGCGCTACAATTGCACTGGCATCAAGCAGACCATATCCATATGAATGGCTGACTGCAGAGACCAAGAGAGAAAAGAGGAAACAGACAGATGAATGTCAGCCTGCTGAGAGCAGCATCCTCACCCTCCCAGCTCCAACTTTACAGACGAGCTGCACAGTGTGTCTCCCATTTTAAGCTTTCACACAACCTCTCTGTCCGAATCCGGGGGCCCTGCATCTCTAATGACAATGTGGTTTATTAGATGCATAACATATTAATGAGCCTCAAAGGCGTCTGCAAAACTGCAGCAGGCAGAAGAGAACTTGGAAGGAGTCGCTGTACCTTTGCGCCCGACCCCATTGGTTCTCCAGTCGTTGGTGAGCAGGTGGGCAGGGTGAGAAGTTCGTACAACCAGATGTTGCATGTCCCTCCAGGTCAGGTTTTTACTGGAACACGTGTATATGTGAGCACACACAGAGACACACACAGCCACATAAAGAGAGAGAGAGACACACACACACACACACACACACACACACACACACACACAGACACGGAAAGAGTCTGGCTTAAAAATCAAGTTGAGGCACTCAAACAGATCAAACAGACGCGTCTGACAATACGTCGTATAGTCTTAACCTGCAAGCGGACAGCTGATTAAATAGAGAATACAATGAAGTGCCAGTCACATGCTTTCCTGAATTACAGTAAATCTTCCGTCAACATGTGTTTGAACCCAATTTATGCCCTTTGGCAAAAGAGCGAGAAAACCTGAAAAACAGTTAAGTGGTTATCCTGCCTGCAGCCACACAAAAGGGTTACAGGAGATCACAGTTGGGTTTAACTTTAAATGTATTATTCTTACTGTGGATTTATTTACATATAAAATAAAGCATATTATCTAGTAACTTTGCTCAATCACTTTCTCATCAAATCCGTTCCTAATTGCAATCCTTTTCCATCAACTCACTCCGCTTTGCCACAAGACTAATTACTCATTTTCAGGACTGTCCCAGCGTTCATGTTTGTCCCTCCATTAGTGCCGTGTGACTGGATAAGAATGATTAGTGCTTACATCAAATTGTGCTGTTTCTGTAAATGCACCGCAAAAAATCCGTCAGTCAGAGGGGTTAAAAAGTAATTCATAAAGTGGAATAATTGAGCAGAATTGATGCATAAACACGCAGCACTGGCGGTTAAAGCCTTATTTAGTACAAGAGTGTTAAATTTATAATCTGGCTGTGCAAAAAAAGGTAGAAAAATATTTTACTTGTTGCCGCTAAATGACCAATTTGCTGTTAAGAAACTTCCTACCACAGGTCAGAAATTGATAACACCGGGGCATTAATTCACACTACTTTGGCTTTCTGAATA
Source organism: Oplegnathus fasciatus (assembly GCA_003416845.1). NCBI lineage: Eukaryota > Metazoa > Chordata > Actinopteri > Centrarchiformes > Oplegnathidae > Oplegnathus > Oplegnathus fasciatus. Next base: position 490,633 of record NTHP01000388.1, on the reverse strand, counting down.
TTTTAGTGCACATGCAGGTTCAGAAAATGACCAATCTCTTCTCTAGAATAATTACTGTGCAGTCTAATCATGAGTTTGTTCTGCGCAAATTATATTCAACACTTCTCTTTTCCATTGGATTAAATGATTTTAATCAACAAAAGTCAGGGAAATATGCAGATAGGGGAGTTAGAATGAGTCTGCACAGCTGACGAGAATTGCGAGGCTTGGTAAGACTCAGAGAAATGGTGATAAGCACTTACTTGGCCTCAAGGGCAAGAGCGATGATCCCAGCAGCCAGCGGGGCGGAGGCAGAGGTGCCCGTGTGGGAGTCTGTGCATTTTGATTTGAGGTCTGTAGTCACCTAAGGAAGACGAACATGGTGGGCTTAAACAGACAGCTCCGACAAAAACTGACAAAGTGGACAATATTCTGAAAACATTTACCTAAAGTTACTCTTCCATTATTCTAACGGCAAAAATAGGCCGTCCCCTGGGCTGGTATGTCACTTGATGTTGATAGAAAGCAAATATAAAAGCACCTAATCCTCTACTATTTTAGTTTTATAACTCTGGTCCGTCCTCACACTGCAAATTCTCCATCACTTCTTCTCTTACTGTCTCGTATGTATTTGCTGGAGGCAGAAATCACCGAACGGTTAAAGAAACGGGAACTTGAGAGCAAAAAGTCCTCAGCACGAGTCCCTAGACCAGCTGGAAAATCAAAGCAGGGAAACGGTATAACTTGTGCTCACCCTCTCTCAACAACTACCAGTGAGGTGTGTTTGAGGGAGACTCTTTTTTTTTTTAGATTGAACTGCTCCAGTAGAGATCTCCTCTGCGACTCACAGCAGTGGGCTGTGGTTGTACTGGGCAGCTCGCAGGAGTGAACTTCTGCAGCTGCATGAATACATGGAAAGGCAGTGCAGAACCAGCATGTTTGTACTCTGCGAAACTCATCTCAGGAAGGATAAAGGTTACAAAACACAGCCACTGCAAAGAGCCCCCAGTCACCCACAGTATAATCCCAAAGGGGAGGTCAATCTATATAACAGAATAAGACTTCAAAAATCCAGAATCAAAAATGTGCTCTATGTGCTGACCAGTGCAGAGCCCCCAGAAATCTTAACCCACTAAACAGAATAATAAATGCACTGGCAGAACTGACTTTAATGGTCGGATTAAGCATTCAAGAGCTTCTCATATCCCCCTTACTTTGAACTGAAAGAGAAGGATAATATAAGTGTAAACAGAAATGAAGATATTTGCTCCTGCATTACCCCGGAGGTCCCACCCCTCTCTCTTCTACTCCATCTCTTCATTCCCAGGTTCATGAGTGACAGCACAATTAAATGAGTACAGCACTGAAGCATTAAGGGACCAGCCACATGTCACGGAGATGTCATAAGCTGTCCGTCCAGTTGGTCCGGCTGCTCGGCTGTTTGCTATAGAAAGACTCTGCATGTGTGTGTGTGCGTGTGTGTGATTTTGTGTTTGTGAGGAGAATATTAAGCAGCAACCAGATGGAGTTTCAGCCGTTCGCTATTCGTAATAATTTTAATGGTCCAAGACGGTACAAATGGAGGAGGAGAAGAAGAGTGAAGAAAAGGAGGAGAGGATGAAGAAGTCATTGCTGTGTTCCAGACAGCAGGTACAGAATAAAGCTGCAGATCTGAACGCTACAAATGCTTCATGTGCTGCATGTATGGAGCTGAAACAAATAGTGGGAATATTTTCTGGTTTTCGTCTTCTGTGATCGCAAGCTGCATCTTTGGGTTTTGGACTGTTAGTCGGACAAAACAAGACATTGAAAGCGTCACCTTAGGCTCTGCGATGTTTGTTTTTCAACATTTAATGATTATTTATTGACCAAAAGAAGAATCAGTTTATCAAGAAAATAATTTTAATCGATAATTAAGATAATCTTTAGCCATATGCAGCCATATGTACAAAATGTAAATGCATTTAATATACAGTATGATCAAGTGGCATTCCTTAAGGGTTTGGAAACTGCAGCTAAAAGATAAAATATTCTCATTATTATCTATGCCAACCAGTTTGATATGATATCAAACCACAAACCACAAACATTTACAATTAATGTATATAAAAACAGAGAAAAGCCGCAAATCATCTCAGAATCATCCAATTTGCGAGGCTGAAACCAGCTAATGTTTGTTTTTTTTCTTTGATAAATGATTTAAAAAGACTAAAGGGGACCCCGTGGAGTTTTTGACCTCTAATAGCACTACGGAGCAGTTTTTTTTTTAATGAGCGTGTGCTTGTGTTGTGTGCACGTTCAGGGACACACATTCCTGCCAATGGTTTCACACTATTCCGGTGATCGACAGGTGGCGGTAACACGCTAAGAAACGCAGCAGTACACCAGCAAAGGCAGGAAAGAGGAAGACTGAGAGCACGTAAACATGAATGTAAACAATGCAGGTTTCAAATTGTTGATTTTGGAAATGTTTTATGAGGAAGGAAATTAATTCAGCATGTTTGTTAGACCTCAAGGATACACACAATGTGTTCTGGTGAGTAACGCTGAATGTAAACATAACTTTTGTCTGTTTACCAGAGAACTCCACAGGGCACCTTTAAAGGTGATATTGATAACATTCAGCCCACTCCCCCCTCCCCCACTTCCACTGCACTCACATCACAACACCGCTGTTGCCCAAAGCACATGCCGCCTCAAGTGGTTGCCAGTTTGTTGCACAACCTGCATATTTCATGGTGGAGTGGAGTGAGAGTCAGACAAACTCAGCCATGTCAAGCGATGACTCTTTCGTGGTAGAGTAGTGAATTCATTTTGAACCAGTAGTGATTATGTGCATTTATGTCGTGCACGTTGATCTGACGAGACAGTGTCGGTGTAGCTTCCCAGTTAGCTAATGAAACCTTAGCTTTAGCTTACCGGTCAAGAATAAAAGTGGCCACCTCGGCGCGGCTTTTCAGCCTTTCAGCAAAAGCTGAACCAATGTTCACCCTGGTCTTGCTCCTCCTTCTGTTGCTGAGCACTTGGGATTGGTACCAGAGTGAAGCCGGGCGCTAACCGCCAAACTTTCCGTTTCCAAACTTTCGGTCTTTTCCACACTAACTGGCAACTACTAAGACTCTTGACCGCTGACGACACAGAGATACCACGTGATACCAACGGCGTTGTACTATTGGCTCACAAGCCTTGTTAGAAATGGGAACCAAACGTCAGACTTCTTACAGACTTCTTATAGATAGAGATAAACAGAACATTCATCTGTCAAAATTTTTATAATGATTAATTCGCAATCATAATTTTTTTTTNTTTTTTTAGTAACAGCCATACTTTGATTCCACACTTTTCGAAAAGCTCTATGGATGTATTATTGTCTACATAAAAATGTTATCAATAACACCTTTAATGAATCAAAACTACTGACTAATCGACTAATTGTTTCAGCGCTGATTATAATATCAGACTGTTCTAAATGTAATGGGTTGCTGTAAGAAAAAAAGCACCGAACACAACTCACTATCTGTTTCTCGTTGAGGTTCCCCGAGCTGTAGGTGGTGGCGAGGGTGGAGGAGCAAGCCTCGCTGTACCAGGGCACATTGCCGTTCTGGGTGGAGCTGCTGATGGACAGGGTGTAGATGCTGTTGGTGTAGCCGTCGCAGTTACAGCTGTCCTTCTCCCTCCCTCCGTTCCCAGAAGCCCACACAAAGATGGAGCCCAAACCGCCGCGACCCTGGAGAACGTACAGTACATTCAGACAAACAGAAAAAGACAGCCACAGACCCTGTCATTCATTCATTCATTCATTCATTAATTCATTAATTCATGTATGTCGTGGACCACCACTGACAGGAAAAGAACAAAATCTCATTCAGTCTTTAATAGGAATCCCAATTATAGGAGGGCAAATTAATTCCAGGGCTCATTTCAAAAAGGACCCATTAAAACGCAGCATACATCACAGAGGCCGGGGTGGTCACTCAGTGAATTAAAAAGAGCTAAATATCGCATGACAGCAATGCAATACAAAAAGGCACTATATGACAACAGCTCGTTGTGATAAATCATCCAACCTCTCAGCCTTTGAAGTGCAATAATTTTCATCTAAGAGCCGCTTTATTGCATTGAGTGGAACCGACTCTCTCTGCATTGATCAAACTCGGCTACGCACCACCCACACCACCATCTGACAGCGCTGTCACTGTGGCAATTATCTTAGTAGTCAGTGTCAGCGGTTCCAATCAGCTTTATGGCGCATGCCTTGAATCCTACTGCTCTATAACAAGAGTCAGTGTTAGCTGGATGGATGTGTTTATTCATGGAGTGCAGATGTGAGAGCCTCGGGTGTGATCTGTATGCTTATTAATCTGTTGACTTGTTCATTTTACATATTTGACACCGTCCCATGCATTAAAACAAGTGCTGCTATCAACGGCAGCGCTGGTTAATATTCAGATGGCCATGTTGTTAGATGCTGACAGGCTAGTTTTCAAAATGACCCCCCTTAAAATCTCTTTACTTGTATATGCGTATAGTAAGGCATGTGTTTGGAAGCCTTTGATTAGAAATGCTCGTCAAATCTGTTAAAGGTCCGGTAACTGTTTGATTGGATTTTTTAAAAAACACTTAAAGAGACCACATGCCGAGTGACTGTAAGAGCTGAGAGATAAAATATGAGCTGGCAGTTTAAGAAGCGCCCTTCAACTAACAATGAATATTTAAAAAAAAAAAAAAACTTTTCATACTTAATTTCTGTCAGTGCTGCTTCTATTCACTTTCCAAGATTTTCCTCCCTTGTGGCTTTTTAGAGGACATTCCCTTCCATTCATAATTGTCAGGGTCAAAAACTGCTTTGTTCTTCCTGCTTGTGTCCTCTCATGCTTGAACAGTTCAATTACTTGCTGTTGAAAGGAAGCCACACACAGGCGGTAAATAATTTCTGTCTCACATAAACACTCACATACCCACACACACACACACACCTCTGTAACTCCACGCAGAAAAGCTTCTTTGGCGAGTTTGGCAGGTCCATCGACAGTTTTGCCGTCATCCTCTGGGCCCCAGCTGGCACTGTAGACGTCGATGTGTTGGGGATTCAGACTGAGAGACTGGGCCTCCACCATGTCAGTCACCTCACCGTCCAGCATACGCACACCTGCACCCAAGTCCCCACACACACACAC
>NTHP01000388.1:468784-483685 GCA_003416845.1 Oplegnathus fasciatus | reverse complement strand
AAAAAAAAAAAAACACAATAAAAAAATGTATCAAGAAATCAGAACTCATCTTAAAGGAAGAGTTTGACTTTAGGTGAAACACACTGATTTGCTTTCTTTCCGAGAGTTCCTTTAAATATAATCGGTAAATTGACTGAAACAAACAGCCGCAACGAGAGGCAGCGAGTAAAACAAAGGAAAATGAAAACTTCTGACGAGATTCAGACGCTCAGGGAAAGCAGCTCTGAACCAACAACTGCAACACGGTGCTCAATTTATTCCACTTTTGTTGGAACTGAAGGTTTTTTTTAGGGTCTCCTGAAGGACTTACTTTTACCCCAGACAAACTTATGAATATTGGAAGAAGTAAGCCAGCCAATCATGTGTTTGAAACTACCATGGAGACATTTCACAGGAGAGTCTCCTGGCTGAATACTGAGCTACAGTACAGCAGGTGGCACGGGGGCAAATGGGCAAGTGAGGAGTCACAAAAGCTTTTGCACCGCTCCCTCTGCACTCTGTCTTTCCAGTATATTCTCCCTGCCCACCGAAATGAATACGCTGGCTCCGCTGCCTTGGATTTAAAATGACAATTTGGGTTCCTGCCTTTTGGTTTCTGATGTTTGGGTTATTTGTCCATCGGGCTTCATGCTGTTTAGAGGTTTTGTAGGACTTGCACAATCTGGACTCTCGTATGTTTCTGTGCTGCGTCAGTTTGATGTTCAGTGAATGTTTGGCATGTCACCGCACCTTTCACGTGGCTATTATGAGGTTACATTACCGTCACATATCAAAACATTAAAACTAAGATTTAAAAGTGAGTTTTGAAAGTGTAAATGATGGTTTTAAAACAGAAAAATATTCAAAATATTCAAACTCAAATATGTGAAAATAAGATTTGAATGTCTGAAAACATTACACTGTGAACACTGTGAGAGTGAGACAACTATTATTATTACAAACCTGTGTTTTATCTTAGTTTAGTGTTTTGATAGGTGACGGTCATCAAACCTCAGAGGCAATAAAATGTTGGACTCCATCTGAAATAACTGATCTCAAAATATAATTTTTTTTTTAGAGCTGGCAGTGCCAAGGGCGACTCAGAAAACTGAAACAGAATTTTTGAACACAGAAAGCGCCCTTCTTGCTCTTGTCTTGCTTCACCTACATGTAAGCTTACAAATGTGCTCAAGGAATTTTAGGTTTTTTTTCTATTTTGTGATTCTACTGATGAAAGAGTCTTGAGTGTGGACAAAACCACACGTGTAGGTTTTTCACAACACCAGGCCGCCTCCTGCTCCACCTACATGACCACACACGGCCCACTTGTTATGTTAGAAAAGCTGAGTGCCATGTGGTGTATTCCCACTTGCCACCTGGAATGATCATAAAGTGTAGAGTTATGGCACTATTCTGACGGGGTTCAAACTTTATGAGAGCAGGGTGTAGGCAGGAGGCTACTGAGATAAGCGGAGAGGTAATGAGACACTTGGATAAAGGCGCTCCTACAGTTAAAAAGGACTACACATCATTATGCTACATCGTGGAGTCAGCAGAGCCCACAACAGCTGTTACAGCACAGGAACACGAAATAAGCAATCACAAATATGAAACACATGTGCACACGTAGCAGCAATGTGAGCATACCAACAGCTAACTTTAATCCTGATCCTCATACTGGGACAAGAAGTGAAAATAAAAGATATTATGAAATAATAAATTCAGCTGTTTATAATTAAAATGTATCCAAAATGTATACAAATCAACTTGTTGTTTTTTTAATATCAAGAAGCCACTGAAGCTTCCTTTGAAGAATGGGAACAGAAACTACAAAAACTGTTCCCTCCCTGTAGGCAGAAGCAAAACAACCCATCAGGGTGCAAAATCCTTTTTAGAACAAACAAATTAATATTTCACCATATTTTGCCACTCTCGCATATTTTGTATCTTCTCATAAATGAGCAGATTGTGTTTGTGCATCTCTGACACAGACAAATAATTTTAAACTTAACTGTTAAACTTTCAATTACAACAAGGTAGCACATTAAAAGTACACAGTGAGTAAGACAAGTGCACAGGCTTGTTAAAACAATCATGTTTTAGTTCAGCTATGATCTCTCTCTCCATTTCCTGCCTCATCCAACATTAGCACTGAAACTACCGTCTTCATTATCAATTCATCTGCCATTGAATTTCTCGGTTAATGGATTAACCATTCATCTAGAAAATCTAGCGTAGACAATAGTAACGAATGCTCATTACAATTTTCCAGTGCCTTAGGTGTTCCTCACATTTGAGGAGCTGTAATCAGAAAATGTTCGGTATTTTGCTTGAACGTCAAACTATTAAATCAATTATCAAAATAGCTGCTGGTTAATTTTCTGTCGATTGACTGATCGACCAGTGCCCACCACATAAATTAAGCATTTGGTCATTTGCTTTGAAAATGAGAATGGGGATGGAAAACATGAAGCACTAAAACAGAAACAGACACCGCAAACTATTTATTTGATCCTTATTTCATTGAGTTACCTTCTTAAATAAAAATAGGAGGAACGTCACACTTGGCTACAGTCTGCATGCACGTAATGGTGGTGACAGACACTGCGTGAATGAAATTTCATTGGCCTGAGTGACACAATCAAGTATCAAGCATGCGTCGCTCGAGAGCAGCGGGGGCCGACATCACAGCAGGGTGTCAACGAGGCCAATGTGTATTCTGCCGATTTGAAGTTGGCGTTTTGCCTCTAATAAACTGTAAAGACGCCGTTTTCAAGTTTGCAGTGATCCCCCCCCCCACCCTCCAACACCACCAGCACAACCAGATGTCTCTAAATAAATTCAGATAGCAGTTTATTAGGTGCATCTGTACAATCTAGTGCAACCCAACACAACAGCTCTACAATAAACCCTACCCTTAAGAAGCTTGTAGTGTTGTGTTTTTGCTGACTCAATGTCACAGAGGTGTTAATGCAGCTCTGGTATTTTTTGTGGCCGTAGCTACTTGTAGGTTTGTACTTGACTGTATATTGAAGGGTGTGAATACTGTTTTGTCTGCATCAATTTACAGAGGATGCGTATTACAAGTGCGTTGTATCAGCCATTTTTGTTGAACTTGTGTACAAGCTGTGAACTGTAAATTTAACACGAAGTTAACACAGATTCTCTGAAAGCTACAGCACCGTGTCATTTTAGAAACTGCGTATCACTGTGCCTTTTCAATATGGTTACTCCATGCAAAACCAATACACTTGCAGCACATTGGCAATCCACATCTCTGGTGATGCTCAAAAAGATTCAGTGGCATGCTGTGCCTGGGAAATGGACTGAAAATAACACTGGCGCTGCAGGACAAAGTACTATAAACTGCTATTCTGGCAGTCAGGAAAGAAAACTGAGATGAAACTCAGGTTTGCAACCTGTGAGATCAAATCAATCAGCTACTTGTTTTTATTTGACCGTACCTCCAATCTTGGCATTGTAGGCCACACCGACTCCACAGATCCCGTTGTTGGCTACCGCTGCCACTTCTCCTGCACATCGCGTTCCATGCCTGGAGAGGAGGAGGAATGAAAGAGTGAGAGGAATGTTTAAGGAAACTGCTTATCCTTGTGAGTGTCATTCACCTAATGACACAGCACTTTACTATATATATATATATACCTACAGGTAGTGTACATGTCTAACAACGGTTGCTTGTGAAAGAATGTGCTCCCTCGTGTACCGTGGTCGAGCTGTAGACTGAGACAAAACAAACTCATGGAGACAGGTTCTTGGCTTTGATTCCTTTAAACAAATCTGAATTCCCATTTGTCCTAAAAGAAAACATTCAGCCAATGACCGGAGACTGCCGTACATCATCTATGGCCTTCTAGCATTAGTAACCTTGGAATGCCTTCGGGGCTTGAATTAAGTCAAGGGAAAAGAGAAATAAGATGGCATACTAGCACACAGGGGAGGAAATTGTGAATTAGATTTGCCATTTTCACAATGGGTCTTTCATTAAGCCTGAGCCTCTGTAGTAAGATCTAGCTCCGGGCAGCGCAGTGTAGAGATCCAAGAAGTCTCCACAGACAAGCTGATCATCACATTCCAGTCAGGTGCATTCCCGTGGTCCGCCAGATGGATATGCTTCTCTTAATGCCCTTCAAACGATGGCACAATACCCACTGGAGTGCAGCCATTCCCAGACAGGCCGGCTGGAGCCTGGGAAACACTGTGCCACACCAGGAAACAACAGAAACAGTGGACATTCACTCCTGGAGGAACTATCTACACCAGCAGGCGTCCATTAAGGCACTCTGGGTATCCAGCCAAACCAAAAACATGGGAATCAAAAACACCATATCAGCAGCAGACATCCTCCCCTGACACAATAGACTACATCTGCTGTCAGGATATGGATATTTAATCCGAGGGTAGCCTGCCAAAGCAGCCATTACCAGTTATTAATGAGTTTTAAAGAAATCATTAATCACCTGAGGTGCAGTTGCTCACAATACAGAGATGAGAGGTCACAGAGGCTGTAACCCATTTTTATTTGCCTGACTAATTCTAATAATCCTTAAGAATCTGCTTTCGTTAAAGACGCAGGTATTATGACAGAAGGCCTGAGTGTTGTAATTCATCTGCCCGCCCCAAGAGATCTCTTCAGACACTGATGAGCTGAGAGGGTGGAGGTTAATGTCAAAGCCACAGTCAATATTGGCACCGCGTCTCTAAAGTGTCGCAGGACGTCATTAGATGGGAGTCAGAGGCTACACGGACTGCTGGATAATAAAAACATCTTTATAGACACAAGAGTAAACACACACACACACACACACACACACACACACAAATGTCATCTGGACAATTTTCCAGAGAACATTATCTCGACATTCCTGAAAGTGCCTAGTCTGTTGACTTTGGAGTCGTATGTCCTCCAGCATCCGTGTTTTGTGATGCAGCTGATAAGGAGCAGCTCAGGTGTCTGCTATGGGATGCCAGGCATGCACAGGCCCGTACCCCCAGTGCTCAACTGACCCTTTTCCCCCCCAAACCTTCCTTCGACACATTCATTACAGTCACTTACATGGTAGACTGATTCACTGCATGCAAATGCTGTTACAGAGGTGAAGCTCTCGCTTTCTGAATCTGATTATGCAAGAACTACTTGCATAATCAGGTTTTTGGGAGTGATTTTCCCCTGAGTGATAAAATGGATACACGAAGATATCCTTTTACTGCTCCCACTCACTGCTCGGGTCAATAAGATTGTGAGGAAGAGTGCATCGGTGGGTCAAACATTTCTTGTGAAAGCAGCCTGCTCCCTGCTATTTATTCGACATGACTTACACGAGTCTCTAACATAAAGGCAGTTTCATTCAACTATCGATTTGCTGGTTGTGAGCAGAACTGCTCCGTGTGAACCCAATCAACATCGTTTAGTCCAGCAAATGACATTCAAGGTCAAATGGTATTTTATGGGGCAATACTTTAAATCTTTCAGATAGGATTTTCATAGTCTGGGCAAGTAAATGATGTCTAAACAAAGAAATTAGCAGTGGTAGTGTATATATCTGGAGCTGAAGTACCATATTTAGAAAATGTATCACTAGTCATGTTTTATTTATATAGGTAATTGATCCCAGAAGCACAGCTTAAACACAAACACCTTTGGTGTTTTGGGTTCGGCTCACAAAGTCAACACTAAACTTAATGATATTTGTAACAAAAAGGAGTTAAAAAACATAATGTACCCAATCATTAGGGCTGCAACTGATGATTATTTTCACAATTGAATAATCTGCCAATAAGCCTTTCGAGTGCCTCATTAATTGTTTTGTCCATAAAACGTAATAAAACAGTAAAAAGAAAATGCCCACCGCTATTTCCCAGAGCCCAAGTTGGTGTCTTCAAAGTCTTTTTTTCGACTAACTGTCCAAAACCAAAAGATATTAAGTTTAATGTGATAGAAACAGGCACATATTAACATTTTAAGAAGCTGGCAACCCTATATTTTAGGCATTCGCATTAGGCATCTGAAACCATATTAAGGCTGTCCAGCAGCAGTGCAAAATAACTGCCTAAAGCATATGTGTGACAATTCATTTGGTGCTCTATAGAAAAAATAAAATCTTGAACCTGCTCTGACCTTTATAAGACATTGTTCATCACAGTAACATTACGTGAACACGCACACACACACAGCCCTAAGCCATTATAATGCTTCATTAAACTGGTTATTGTTCATTTATATTACAAATGGCACCCATGGTAAAGATTTTAATAGTTTACGGCCCAAATCCCCAAATGCAGAATTATACAACAGCTAATTAGAAACTTTGACTCAGTGAGTTCATCTGTCAACAGGATGATCAGTCACGATGAGATGCCCGAGGGAGCCACCAGTCCTCTGACAACGAGGGAAAGGCATGACTGAATGTCCTCAATTTGCCTGTATGCACACATTTCTACCGATCTGACATCCTGACGTCACATGAAACCAAACCTGGACTCAACCTCCAGGCGGAGGGTTTAGAAAGGAGGCTAAAGAGGTGGCAGGGAGATCATCACATGAAGTGCTCCAGTGAAACCGCATCCAGACATTGTCTGCAGGGACAAAGAGCTGCCTGTCACTACAAGTACAGCATTGTTCGATCACTTGTTCACAAGTCACACGGATTAATTATCAGTGCTGTAATATCTCCCTGACTCACTGGCAGACTCTCAGACTTCACTTACTAGATCACAGAGAAGTCTTACATCTCAACTGCACCCACTTCTTAAAAAAAACACTATTATCCCTTCTGATGCTGTAAATCTAAACACTTTCAACCACTATTCAACAACTATCTCAGCCAACTCAAGCATGCTGTTATGACTAAGTCAAGTAGCCAGATATCACGGCAGGTTACACAACAAGATGTTTTATAAGATTTATAAGATGAATTTCAGCAAAGGCTTTAACTTGATTCTGATCCATGCAATGACCGTGTGATCATCTTAAAACAAAACAAACTAGCTGAATTAGTGTTTTTGTTAGATGTAGTTTTTTGTGAAGCCCGTTCAAATATGCTTGTTATTGTTTAAACAAATTAATATAATATATAATAATATTTATTTTAACATAACTAAAATGTTACTGTTTAAGACTACTTAATAAAACTTGACACACTCATGTTTCGACACACCACACTAAGGTACCATGAATGGGTGCCTGCCACATTTCCAAAATAATACCAACTGTCCATTTAAAGATTAAGTGATACATACCTGTAGTTTACAGCATCAGTTTTCATCTCAACAAATATACACTAGCATAAACTAGTAAACTAGTAACTAAACTAGTATAAACAACATCTGCTTTTTATTTAAAACACTTTCACGCCTTCACTAATCCTTCACAACAAAATCGTGGTTGAAAAAGTCACTCACTTCCTGGAAAAAGAAACGTGATAATCCTGTAAAAACTTCAAAACACCTTTTGTGTCTGATACATTGTGCAATAACGACATATGTAATGGCAATAATAGGAGATTATAGTGAACAAAGAGCAATTTCAGTAAAGTCTTGTTCCCATTACAGACAGAGACTAACTGAGGTTACAGCAACTACAGTTGGCTGCAGGCCCGAGGCTAACAACATGATCAGTATTCATACCCACAGCTGGCAGAACCATTATCACTGTGCAAAGCCTAAACCGCCTCTCTCTGGAGACTTGCTAAAGAGACATGCTATTGTCATACAGATGTATCCAACCTGCGTCTGTGGACATGGAGCAAAGATGGGGAAAGTATTCGCCCAAACCTGCACTGCCCAGTTGTGCAATATGAAAAAGAAAACAGCACAAAAGCAGCTTTTTGGCTCATTGTATAACGATCTGACACTGACAATGCTGCAGGTTTTCTTGTGCTGCGGAAACATATAGCAATCCTCTAAGGGGCCACATGGGATCGATACTACAAGTTCTAAATTTGGCTCCTGTGGTTTGTGATACAGACAAATGAGTGACTTAACAACAAGATGACTAAAAGGGGATGCAACTAAATGACACGCAAAACAAAAAGACAAATTTGAAATCAGAAGGAATGCTTCATTAACATTCGTATCATATTTCAGTAAAACATCCAAGTGGTGCATAAACTCCATTGGGAGCTCTATCAAAGCATAAACATGATGTTCTGCCTATAAAGTTTGATATTGCAATGATATATTGTGAAATATGTGCTTGTCCAAGATTATATTGATCTTTTTTATCTTCAAAGTTCCACTTCTCGCCCATATTCGGAGTCTGGCACACAACATCTCTCATTCACTTGCCTTTTCTCTCTGGCATTAGCTTAATCACTTTTAAAAAATCATTGAGGCTCTCGAGGCCGCGGACAGCGCAGTTTGCTGTTCATTAGTCTCTGGGTTGCACTGAACCTCAAAGGTAAATCTGAACAACTGTTTTGCCCTGCTCATTCTTAAGTCTGTTAATGGTTCTGCCAGTTTCCTAATGAGCTGGCCTTCCGGACAAAAAGGTCTGGCGATGTTTATGGAGCACGGTAAAGAGAGGAATATGGAGAACATTTCTGGAGAGAGATTAATGTAGGGTCTGGTGAAAATTAATCAGCCTGCTGTTTGCAGTACTTTTCAATAGGTCCCTTCATCCATCGTTGTGCATTAAATATTTCTGAATTTGCATGTGTAGTCAGTCTGCACTGACCACTTGTTTTAATAAATTTATCTTGTTTTTTCTGCAGGTTTATTGCACATGTTGAAGAGATGGATTCTGACATAGTTTAAATTATAGAGAGAGCCAGCCTTGCTCTAAATCAGGAGGCAATAAGTCAGTATTCCTAAAAAAAAAAAGACTAAATGCCGGTTTAGCCAGGTTTAATCCAGAAAATGCACATTTGGAAACCGTCCTGATCGGAGTCAGAGGAAACCCTGGAAAGAGAAACATCTAGATCACATGTCGTCTTAGATAAACATGAGGGTGAATGGTCACATTGCTACTGAGCCATCCTCGCTGCTTCCCGTATGCTGGGAAAAGAAAGACAGCTTTATGGAGGTGAACAGAGTTGGGCTTTCTGCAGGGAACAGACACTTACAGTCTTACACAACCTTACGCATTTTCATGCCCGCCCACAGGTTGTTTACACATGCATCTGCACCAGCCCACTGTAAAGTAAGAGAAACACACACACACAAATATGCTCGCTCTCAATTGGGTCCTGCCACAGGGAAGACACGGAGAGCTGGGTGGGAAGAGATAAGGGCTGAGGTGAGCAAGGGTTGGAAAGAGGTGCAGCCAAAACGAAGGAAACATTAATAGTAAGTGTCTTAGCTGGGCTCAGGGCCACTATGAGCCACCAGAGGAGCTTGAGCGTGCCTTGGCACAGATTGTGGATCTGTGGAGTTCTCCCACATTCTTCCACAGGAAATTCCACCATTTAGGGTTTTTTGTTGATGGTGAAAACAGTTTCAGGCACTGGCACAGAATCTTAAAATTGTGCTGAATTAGAAAGCGACGCCATATTGTTTGAACTGTTTCCATGTTTATCTCAAGGAAATTGAATCGAACGCAACTGGATTTTTGGTTTTGTCTGTGAAGACATTTCACCTCTCATCCAAGAGGCTTCATCAGTTCGTGCTTGTTTGACCAGGCTAGACTCTTGGATGAGAGGTGAAACGTCTCGATTCAATTTCCTTGAGATAACTATGACCTGGATGAATGAGAATATTCACAGGCTTTCCATGTTTATCAAAACTTTTACTGATAACCGTGTGTGTGTGTGTGTGGTTCTGCCCCGAAGTAGTATACTCTATTTTCAGTATGAAAACAATTACACACCTTCTACCATCAGCTTCCATCTCTTCTATGTTCCACAAAACCTTAAAGGAGTTGATACAGCATTTGCATAGTTACAGTATGTTTAGGCCATCCTGTAGCTTTGACTGTATCCCCCTGGCCTCCATATTCATGGTGCCCGCTCAAGGCCCCTGTCTCAGTTGGGGACGTTTGATTTCCATCCATCCTTCTAACTATAATCTTCTCTGCCCATCACCAGTAATCGTGGTGAGCCTCGAGATAAAAAAAAAAAAGCCTCTCAGGCCAGAGGCCCACAAACAGATTACAGCAAATCAGAAATTAAAGTCAGACGGGAGGCAGGCGGCGGGAATGAAGGAAGACGAGCGAGGGCCCTCCAGAGCCAAGAGATTTGCTCTGTTTCATTAATACTGATGAACTTAATTCAATCAATTCTCTGCAAGACATCACTGTGGTGGTAAACAACTCCTAATGCCATCTGCAGAGGCCACTGCAATAAAGCTGTTTTCTTCACACACACACACACTACCTTAATCCTAGTGTAGATTTACTCTACTTATCCAGGCTATAGAAATGCCCCGGTGGCGCCTGTGTGATTTAAGAGGCCAAAACAAATCCACAAACTCTTGAGTTGGGGGCAGGAATCATACTAGGAAGTGAAAGCCCTCTTTTTGGAAAGTAAAAAGCATTAAATGGCGGAAAATTAAAATCTCTTGGACAAAACAAACCCCATAGGCAATGGCCTTTAATTAGTTTTGTTCCCATAAATGGTGCCCTTAGAGTCAACAGTGGATGAGAAACAGCCATGGGCCCATTAACATGTCAGCTGTCAGCTATCAGACAGTGAGGGGGACAAATTAATTAACAAGTGCAATTTCATCCTGACATGTCCCCGCACACAGCCAGCGTTTAGAAAACACAAGTGGGTGGTTCCACGGCAGGCCGAAAAGACAAAGAGAAGAGTGGAAGTTCAACTGTCGTGTGTGTAGATTTCTACCTGTTGTCATTAAGCTGCGTGTATCGAGGCTGAGGATCAGTGTCGCCATCATTCACATCGTAGCTGGCATCCGGGTCCTTAGAAAAGACACATAAGCTGTTAGGAGTCAGATGCGGAAACAGCTTTTTTTCCTGAGTTCGGTACATTCAAGTATTCAAACATCTGTTAAATTTAAAGTCTCAAAATCTTTCTGCATGGAAATGACTTAAAATCCATCAGCAGAAGGAAGATACTATCTTTAATTCAAAATCTGTTCTATTTATTCTGTCCTTATCTGTCTGCTGCTGCAGCTTCTCCATGGAAAACACAATGTTCCAGCTCATTTAGAAGTCATACTCACGTAGTTCTGCATCAGGTCAGGATGGTTCTTCTCTATTCCATCATCCAGGATGGACACCACCACCCCTTTACCCGTGTAGCCCAACTGCCACGCAGCTTTGGCATTCAAGTCACGGTGGTTGTCGTTGTACTGAGGATGGAGAAAGCAAATAACTTAGAAGGAATCTAATTATCTGAGAGACACCTGAGTGCTGACAAGATGGTGCTTCTAACTGAATCTGGAGGGGCTTACTCAAAAAAAAAAAGGCAGTCATTTAAGATATTTAGATGAAGACTGAGCTTTTGACTGAAGCATCCGGGAGAAAAGGTGCTGCTTATTGAATTTCAGTCATTCTCTCTTAGTGAAAAGGCGGTACTGTGAGGTTACAGAGTATCTCTATGCTGAGAGCATCAGTGCCATGCTTGCATTTATTGCATTTATTATTAATACCAAGCAGAGCACCGGTGAACTGGATGATGGCACACAGTAATGATTCTGTATGCTTTTTGATATACCTTTGACATTCAACTTGACCTTTGGTCAAAAACCATGTCTGGCTTTCATCCAGTTCAAAGCTCTTCTTTTTTAAGTGTACTGTCGGTTAAATATGAGTCTGATGTACCATCGGCCACATTTCCATCTCACGTTTCACACCCTTGTAAGCGTAGTGTATCACACAGAATGAGGTTTGTTGCTCTACTTTCTAACGTCATTGACACTTAAACCATCAAGAGGAAAATCAATTAAAGCTGAACGTTGTGATCTGCAAATCAGATTGGAAAAGGCCGTGTGCGGTCGACATGCTGAGTGTATAATAAATCTGAGAGTGGCATGTGCAAGGTTTCATTTTGAATATTGCTCATCTAGTAAGTCCCTCTCTTTTCTTCCATAATGTCAGCGTTCTTTCTGCACCCTGAAATCTTGAGCGCAGCTTGAGATCTCTGCTTTGAGGCTCGCCCATGATTTATCAGTAGAAAAAAAAAAATCTGTTTCATCATTTAGATAAATATCAGAAAATATTAAATATTCATTGTAACAGCAGATGCTGACCATTAGCATCTGTCCACCAAGGACACCCTGCCAACAGACCCACCCACACTCTCCTCTGGCGAACCAGGTTCAGTTTTAATGAGGCACAGACTTATTTACTGTCTGGAGAGAGAGGCAGCACATTCCTGCAACCTGACAACCTTTGCTAGATCTTTGCACTTCTGAAAATATATTACCACAATTACTTATTTAAAATACACAGAATGCATCTCCATAATGAGAGAAAAAATATATCAACAGCTCCATCCAGAGACAAGCTAGAGGCTGATAAAACCTATATCAAATGACCAGAACTACAAATTAAAGCAACACCATCTGAAGCCAGTTCAGGAATTCAGGGTAAAGCAGGCAAATTAGCATTTTACTGGCCTTTTTTTCAGCCATGCTAACGGCGCGTCACCAGGGATGTTAGTCAAGCGGTCGGTGAGATATCTTGGGTGGCTTGCCATTAAATTTGGTGCAGTCATTCCTGTTACCCAAAGGATGAATCCTGATTACTTTGGTAATCCTCTTACTTTTCATCCATCCTCACGAACACGTTAAAATGTCCGCTTGTCCAACACTTCAGTTTGTGATACAATACCTCTAACATGACATGGTGACATTTATATTCTGTTCAAAGCTCAGCTGATCCCAGAAGTGGAAAGGATCTGAGAACAGCAAAGGTATTGCTCCAGTTTTCATGTCTTTTGGTGTTTAATGAGCTTTACAACCTCATGGGGTGCCTACAGACTTAGAAATAGAAACCAATCGTTATTTTTATGTTTTCCACTCATGCAGGTTCAGCACCTCTAACAAAGGACCACAGAATGCATCATATTTATAAACAGTAGCTTTAGTGATCATTTTTAACAGTTTCCTATCATAAAACATCAATTTGTCAGTTCTTTATCTGAATTCTTATTGAAAGATGTGCCAACAAAGATACTAGAGCCGCAACGATTAATCAATTAGTTGACTGAAATAAAATGAATCAGCAACTATTTTGATAATAAATTAATAATTTCAGTCATTATTTAAACAAAAAATCCAAATATTTGCTAGTTCCAGCTTCTTAAATGTGAGGATTTGCTGCCTTTATTTGTCATATGTATGATAGTCAGTGAAATATCTTTGGGTTTTGGACATTTTGGTTGGACTAAAGAATTTAAAACATCTTTGGGCTCTGTGAGATCTCAAAGGATTAATCAAGAAAATAACTGGCAGATTAATTGATAATGAAAATAATTATTACTCACAGCCCTAAAAGATACTAAAAATGCTATTAAATCTTGCACAAAACTTTTCCACATCTGTATCACAGACAGGTTTTACTATCATGAAACACTAATACCTGTTGTGAACGTATGGCACAATCTATTACATCTAGTCACATTGATACAACCAGGCAGCAGGCTTTTATCTACTCATTTGCCTTTCAAGGTGCCACTAACTACTCCAACACACTGAGGAAGTCAGGCTGCCTCCGTTAAAGCACAAGACATTTTGAACAACCGGTGATGCAAGTCTGTTTTGCATCACCATGAATCTTCTGCCGCCTGAAGCATCCTCACAGTAATTGAAGGAAGAGTGGAGCCGAACAGAAAATCTCAGGGGTTGTTACCGCTGCTTTTAACAGGCCAATGTATCAGTGACATTCTTCAAGTCAAACGCGAAAATCAATCAACTGGAAACAAGAGAGCTTCAAGGTGAACCACCTCTATCTCTCTCTGCTTTCTCTCTCTGTTGCCGTGCTGTCGACGGACTAAAGTAAACCATCAATTTTAAAAAGCATGTGATTCATAATTCAAAGGCGCTCTAAAATGAAGCGAAGTCACTCTGACTTCTGCAAACAAGACACACAACAGCATTTCGCACAAAGACGGTGTATTGGATTCATACGGGCTTGTCTTTTGGCTCGAGGGAAACATCACAGCCCCAAATTTAATTACCTGTATTGACTTTGGGTGGATAAAAAGCTCAACCAGTGCGCAATGCTGAATTCCCCCCCCACACACACAAAAAACACACAAATAGCCTTTTGTCCAATGAAGTTTCTGTTCAGCAGTGTTCATACTCACCAGGTACCACTGGTCTCTGAACTTGGGATCAAAAGGCTCGACATAGACGTCCCTCTTTTTCCTCCGTTTCGACACCTGTTGCTCTGCCCAAGTCACCTGAACAAGAAGTGCACAAACACAGAAACATGTGTGGAAATTAGCAAAACAAACAAAAAGATGACGTGACGCTCATCAAAGAAAAATGCTCCAGCTGCAAAGGGTTCTGCTCACTGTAATATAAAGAATGAAAAAATAGAACAAGAAATAACTGTGCTGGACATGAGGGTTACCGTGTCAAATGAATTAACAGAGATCCAAATTCTCAGCGGGACGACAGCAGACACAGAGAGATTAGAGGCACAGGGGTATCGTGGACTCCTCACTAATGAGACTCGCTGATGAACTCCAGAGCAGCCCGGGACTAATTAAAATTTTCTGGATTGGTGTAAAATGGGATGCACCAGGATTAACGATGCTTATAGGTACACCTAAACATGTATGCACACCAACAGAGGTACAGATTCAGTACAAATCTGGCAACACAGCAGTAACCCCGTCTGCAGCAGGCTTTCCTAATGTAATGTGCGATCTCCTGCAGAAAGTGTTGACAGAAGCAGAATGCATACAGTGAAAATAAGCCTGCTTCTCACTCCCTCTGCAGAATTGTGCTCGCCGCACAGCAAAACGCCCGGGTAGACGAGAACAGAAAAAAAAAAAA
>NTHP01000388.1:423029-468719 GCA_003416845.1 Oplegnathus fasciatus | reverse complement strand
CTCTCTCTCTCTCTCCCTCCCTCTCTCTCTCTCTCTCTCTCTCTCTCTCCGCCTCTGCAGATCACTAGAGACACAAGAGTAAAAGAGGAAAGAAGTAATGAAGGTCACATTAGCTGCTACACTGAAGTGATGCCAATTCAACACTACCATAGTATAACGCCATAATGGAATAATTTCATTTCAAGGAGCAGAGAGGTTTGTGTGCGGGTTCGCGTTTGCGCCACTCCCTTTTGACTGGTGAGAAGCCCAATCAGTCTAAGTGGAGGAAGCATTTCCACCAGGATTCATCCGATTCTTACTGGGAGGATGAGGTCAGCCCTGTGAGCTGCAGCTGCGGCAGTTTAGTGATACGATTATGGGCCCTGACACATTAAGTCAAAGAGCTACTGCTGACAAACAGACGGATATGTCGGCAAACGTTTTCAGTTAAAAGTTGCCAAGACTTCAACTGGCCCGCCAGTATGCATGTGCGTTTTGTGCTCGGGTGAGCCGTCTGTTTTTGTGCGCCAAAGATCATCAAAAAGGGAGATAAACGAAGCAAAGTAGCCAAGTGTTTTAAGGGAATCTGACAGTCTCCCTACTGTATATGCTCCGAATATAAATAAAGAATATGTCAAAAAAAGGAAGGAAAAAAAAAGAAACTGGCATTATAAACTTTTTGTCCGTGCTGCTGTCAGCCTGCAGACTTCTCAAAGAAGAAATGAAATCTTATCTACCAATTCAAAAACTAACTGCTTGTGTCATACGGCCTCTGCATTTTTTTTCCTGGTAAATTCTTTTGCAGACAACAATGAGAAAATAAATCGAGATATACATCATGTTGCGGAAAAATGTGCAACTGCTCAGAAACTGCTGTGAATCTTTTGTGCTCATACTGTATATATTTGCCATCCTTATTATAATACGAACATTGATATTTCTATTTCTTAACTACGTAAAGTGCAATCTGATCGTATCAAATCTAAAATGAATGCCATCATATCAGCTGCTCAAACGTATCTTCACTGAATCAATAAATATGTGTCTTATCCTTGAATCACATTTTTAGGAGAGATTCACAAACCTATTCCTACATGGCATTATTACTTCGTCTAATTAGTTAGAAAGAAGAGTTTAGAGACAGAAAGGTAATTGTTGACGTGCTTCTCTCAGTCGGGCTTTAATATTGGCTTTCTGTTTTAAAGAAAATGGCAGTATTAACTGAAAAGGATCTCCACAGTCTGGGACTCAGTTGTATGCAGGGACCAAATTCAACATCATTACACGAGTCCATGTGATTTTCAGTCAGATAGAAACAAGCTTTTTTCTCTTGCGTCATGACGCGATGTATGAGATTTCCCCTCTTCCATTTCCTCAACTGCTTTTCAATCACACCTGAAAGCCTGTGTGAAACCTGTTTTCACACATACGTAGGGTCGGTCTCTGTTGTAGAAAACATACACGCCGACTCTGTTCAAACACGTCAGGAATCTTGAGCAAAAAGATGCAATGTTTGTGCAATATTTGCTATTATATCTGGGGCAACACAGGAAGTTATGTGCAATGTACAAAGCAACTGACTGTTTACTGCAACACGTGGTTTGTGTGGCTTGCATTGCATCAAACCTGCTCCTTAAACCATCTCTTTATCACTGCGTAGCTTGTGTTGTTGTTTAGCACACTACACACAAAACCATCATTTGCAATCTTGGGCATGCCTTTCCTGACGACGTGGCAGCTGCTATTCACAGTGTGAGAAATGCTACAGAAATGCTAGTACAACGACTCTTACAGAAAAATCACACCAACATGTATAACTGGGAGTGCATTTACTGATTACAGTAACACTTGATTCATCCTTTAAGATTTAATTAATTTTATGAATGTATCTGGTGATAGAAATAGTTACAGCAGCCTCAAAAGTGTCATTGTAAATCTTTATATAAATTGCAGTTCAGTAATCAATATCAAAGATGCATTTTCACTTGCCCCCTTGCCCATTAGGGTCAGCAAACGGGGTCAGCAAACAGGGTCAGGCTTTAACACATTACTGAAAACAAGGTGATAACATGACTGCTCAATCATAGCTCATACACTTCCTCCAGCAGGATTAGTTCCAGTACAGTAGCTACAGTTTCCGCTCCTTTCAGCTGCAGACACCACCAGCGAGTTCCCGCTAATTTGTGCAGCCTTAATGTCACACGCAGTTCTTGGAAATGTCCATCAAAACACAGCAAAGAGGTGATTTTTGCTTTAGTCTTACTTGTAAGGAAATGAAGGCACACATTAGTGGCTTGTTTATTAGTGGGTCAACCCTGGGAAAAATAACTTCCTGAAAGCTGTATACTAGTCCAGTAATCACCTTCATTTTGGTACTTTTACTGTTCCATGTGTGGGAAGAAATACATAATTTCAGCGCACAAACTACCTGAAATTAATCATTAAGCACACTGATCAATTACTTACCAATCATTTTTGGTAATGGTAATTTGAATATTAAACTGAACTCGAGATCAAAGCCCCTCATTTCCAACAAAATGTTCTCTTCCCTCTCCATATTCAAAGTAAACAGGAACAAGAAACAATAGAAGTCGTACTTTTCGGCGCCAAACTCATAATTCACATTGAACAGATTTCCTACTTTTGGCAGGAATGTAACAACAAGCATTAGCATTTTCTATTTTGCAATTTTCATGGGAAGGGTCTTTTGGAAATTCTTTAATAGTCTGTGACAGAACACAGAGCCCAGAATTTGACAAGCGGCATTTTCATTATAAATGAGCTTTGAAAATGGGAAATGGTGTCTATCTCATGTGTCCAGACCGATCCAATGCAGGACTAATGCTCACAAACAGAACTGCTCAGATTCACATTTAGGTGGAGAGTCCTGCCTGTCCAAAAAATAGATTCCCCACCCGACTCATTTTTGCCCAACCACTGCTTTGTCCTTCCTCATTACACAAACATAGCGTCCCCCCTCTAAGGCCAAATGGAAACCTCAAATAATGCATCATTACCATAAAGGAACATAATACAAATTACAGTACAGATCAGCAGCTATGTCATTTATATTTATGCTATGCTTTTGTGTTACAGCTGCTTCTACTCTTGCCATAGTAATGAAAGTGCCAATAAAAGGCCTCAACCACAGTCAAACAAATGATATTTAAATGATTAAGCTCAAGGTTTCTGAGCCACTCATTGCTTTGCCATGTCTCTACTTTCAACTGACCAAACAGAAACACTGAAGCAAAGCAAACTACCCACAACGACAACAATAAAGCAGCAACAGAATGTAAACCAGAGGACAGTAGAAGGCATGGAGGTAGCAGATAGACCCAAGCTTTAAATCTTCAATAGACCCTATTAACAGGGCTCTGTTAGACGGTCTATGAGATCTGGCAGAGGTCCAGGTGCTTTTGTCGGTAATTAGACACTCTTCAAAGAGAGTTTACTGAGTCTTTTGTTCAGGCTTCATCTCGACCGGTTTAAAAGCTGCGGGGAAAGTCTCTCCAGGATTTAAAATTCCTCCGATTTGAAATATTTTTGCAATGTTGCAAAACTGTGCAGTTGATTGATTGATGTAATTGCAGCGCAGTTACAGAAAGGTAATAATGTTTAAATACGAGAGAGTCTGACCATAAAAAATGAGGGGATTTGGTCAAAATTGCAAGCTATTGCAGCATTTTGCAACGCTCCCTTGATTAAATGAACAAACAAAGAAATAAAACAAAATCTTGTGAATTCCTGTCGGTACTGACAAGCCAAACTGACCCCTCCTGAGCGGTTTCCACTTTCTCTGAGGTGCTGTGGGAAAAAAGGAATTCAACAACAGGAAATGGAGCCGCAGCGTTAAAGGAAATCCCAAAGAGGGAGGTGGACCATTTCTAACATGTACGCAAACAAACCCCCAGCAGAAGCAGTTTTATTCCCAGGGTGCACCTGTGCTGTGTAACTGCACAGCGTGACAGCATGGCCAACGGTACCTCAAGGCAGGTTTCATTCACTTTTTTAGTTCTGACATATACAATGCTTCTGCAGTCGCACTTCTATAGATTTATATGGAGATTTATCTAAATCACTAGAGTTGTCCATGAAATTCTCCAATTACTGAAATGACTGCACACAAGTCAGCTGTAAGCATGTGAATATATTTTCCAGAGATTACAGAGACAGAAAGAGGAAGAGACGATCTCATGACAAGGCAGAGAAATGGGGAAAACATTTTCACACAATTCTCAAGTGCTGGTAGGCTTCATCATTAGGAGAAGGAGAAAATATAACACAAGAATCAGACGAGGGAGGAAACAAAGGACGACTCAGCTACAGAGTAGAGGAGCCTGAGCCAATCTGCTGGATCAGTATTGGAGTCAATTGATCACCATTAGCTATATAAAGCCCGGGCCATTTCAGATTCACTGTTCACAGTAACCCATTGTGCTCTGGGTATGCCAGCTGTCAAACTCGCCCTACTGCATTCTGTTAAAACACCTAAATGTTCTCCTCCTGACGCACAGCGTCGTCAGCCAGCGAACCATGGAAGAGCACAAACAAATAAACAGCAGCCAGCAGTTCCAATTAATAACTTTCACATTGACAGCCGAGTGTCAGCGAGCATTGCAGGAAACGCTGCTCCGGGTTTTTTAAAAAGTGACTCTTTTGTCTTTGTTTCAGTGACATTTAACAGGTACACAGCTGCTGTGAAGTGTTGCTGTCAACTGAAACTGACACGTAAACTTTTACTGCGGATGAAAAGAGGCTGTCTGAATTTGGATCCAAACCCTCCTGTCATAACAACAATAGACTAACACTCCCCTGTCCACGGATATTATAAGGAAACAATAAGGGACATCACACAAAACATTACGGGAAACATCTGAAGTAAAGCTGTGATATGGCTGTTCGATCCCCAGCTCTTCTGGTCCACACCTCGAAGTGTCTGTGGGCAAGACACTGAAACCCAAATTGCTCCTGATGGCCACTACCTCTGCCACCATTAGTGTGTAAATGGGGGAATGAGAGGCAACCCTTTTAATTTTTTAAAACCATTTTAAATTGATGATTTAAGTCATTTTTAAGTAGAAAATCCAAACATTTTCTTGTTTAAGCGTCTCAAATGTGAAAATTAGTAAACGTAATTACAGTAAATAAAACATTTTTAAACTGCTTTCTCATGTTACAGGCCAAACGATTAAACAAGAAAATAATCGGCAGATTAATCGATTACAAAAGTAATTATTAGTTGCAGTCCAATAGTTCTTAAAAAAGGCTGTACGTGCTGAATTTTTATATTCTCTTACTTTGCTCATCTCAACTTTGAAATATTTTTGCTTAGCACTCTAGACGCCGTTGCTTCAGGTGCATTTACTTTGATGCTGTGGGCTATTTAGCAATTTTAGTAGTTAGTAGACTCAAAAACAAAAAGATCATCAGGCCTTTAAAGTGACCCTATTTGTTGTTAAGGTTTTTATATTGTTATATTCAGTCAGTAAACTTTTATTAATGTATCTTTAAAGGCTAGAGGCTCGCCAGATTCTTTAAAAGTACTGATACATCCTCTTTCACAGCTGCACACTCCGTTGTATTCCCACAGCTATGAATGTTAATTTCACACTCTTCCCTTTGTCCTTCCCAATGGGGTCGAACAGAGACTCATTTTCAAACTAACCTCAAACTTCTTTGCAAAACAGAGAGAAAATACAGTAATGTGAAATGTTAATTTAGATCAGTCAAGGAAGAGGAACTATTTTCACAGAGATCCATAGAGGCGTGTTTGTCCAGCTCACCTTCAAGCACTCAGGTGAAAAGAAAACCGGCAGTGTGAATGGCGTGGCTCGTCTGAGACAGCCATTAAAAGAAGCAGGTGACAAATGAGGGCTGAGGGTTTGGTTCTATGCCTTGTGGCTGTTAGCTTACTGTATTCCCCTTTATTTCTACTTGCTTCTCATCCTGTACTACACACACTAACTGGTCATTAAGTGGACTGACTGACGGAATAATTAACATCAAATCATCAAATTAAAGAGTGAAAGAAAAAGTTTCATCTTGGACGCAACAGCTTTCTGAGATCATTCATTTAAAGATGATCAAGTTTTATATTTCATCGTGTCAGCAACACAATTCTAAACAGTAATGTGTGAATACATGGTTATAATACTGAACATTATAGTGAGCTCAGGTTTGTCACAAGCACATTACATGATTACACTGGAACCAAACAACATGGCAAGAAAAGAGCTCTGACCACGTTATCTGTAGCTACAACTCATGGATGACACTACAAATACAGCAACTGCACACACACACCTTACACTCTTTCTCCAAAACATCAATAAACCTCATCCACACCCATGAACACACATAGTCCATCAATGGTAGCCCCTGAAATAAACTTCTTACCTTGGGATCTTTTTCTAGACGGACTTGTGTCCCCCTGTGATCTGACAGCGATCTCTTCTCCACTGTACGATGCCGGAAGTGATAATAATCACCAAATACCTAGAAGGAAAAAAAGGACAAAGAGATATGATCAGTTATCACATAAAGGCATTTAAATCTCTCTCTGTAATCTGATAATAGCTCTATATGTGATAATAGCTTCAATGAAGTATGAAATTTACTACAATAAAAATGGAGCCCCATCAAACCCAGGCTAGCTGACAGAAACATGTATGTAGACATCTGACCTTTACACTAGTTACACAGTGAAGGTGGGCCAACTTATATGAATAACACTGGATCGAAACATAATAAATAAATTAATACATACATACATACAGTAAATCCATTATTTATGAACTGCTTTAATTGAGGCTAAAGCAGTGTAAACCATGGTGTCCTACCTCCAAAAGCAGCATCAAGGATTTCAGAAGCATCATTTTATTTGACTCAAGTTGCAGCGAGCCCTGTGTAAAACCCTTGATTTTTGGATTGCCCTTTTCTCTACAGCAAACCCCTACTCAGGTGATGCGAGTTTAACAAATCTCTCCCCATCCTTGCGACTGCAAATCATTTCTCTCTGCATTTTGCGGTGCCAAGTGAGGCTAATGGGCTGCATTAGCCAGCAAAAGGTGTGCTCACAATTAGAGAAGCCAATTTCCATTTTCATTCCAAATAACCCCGTCCAACTGCTGGTGCCAACACACTGACTTAACATATTCCCCTGTGGGAAACACCATACATGACCCATAATCCTCTGTGCTCAGTCTGGTTATTAACACTGTGTAATCAAGGTCATTAACATTGAGCAGTGACGCACTTTACTTCAAAGAATATGTTGTTCGAGCAAAGAAACGCACTTCGCATCGCGGCAAAGCAGTTTCAGAGGGAAGACAACTTGATGTTCTGAATCTACACGAGTGCTAAAACAATTTGCCAATTAATTGATTGACAGAGAATACAATTTGATAACCCATTCATAATTGAATCTATTTATCAAGTAAAACACCAACAGAAAAGCAAGCAGATCCTCACATTTGAGAGAAAACTACTACTTTATATATTATTGTAAATTCCAATTCTTTGGGGTGTTTATAGATTCACATTCAATTAATATATAGATTACTTGATAGTGGAAAGAAATGTTAGTTGCAACCCTAATCTAGACTAAGAACATACTACACATGTGGCTGTCAGACAGAAAAGCATGAGTCCATTCAGAGTTAAATACTGAGTTTAGCAGCCGACCAATCAAACTTCTACGAAGGTACTCTGGCGGTGTTAATGGCTCCATATGCTCTGAATTGTTAATTAATGATTTCACTAAAGAGAAAATGGGGAAATGCAGTTAGACGGAGAGTTGTAAACAAAATTACCACTGCACACAGAGTTAAACGTAATTATGGGCAACATAAACATATATGAAGATGTGGTGTCAAAAAAAGGAGAAAAAATACACATATTTTTGTCAACAAACTGGGATGCTTTGTGTCCCAGCAAAGGTTGATGTAGAGCTAAGGTACCGCACTGTGCACTGCAACTTTTCCTTGCAGTACACACTCTAAAAAGAGTCACGGTTCAGTCCCCCAACCTCCTCTGCTCCCATTTAATCACAGTAAACAGGCCGATTCCAGCCAGGCTGACACAAAAAGCCCCGGCACACAAAGCCAGCGGACAATAGAGAGGCAATAACCAAGAGGGAAGACATACTTTACAGTGATATTCAGCTCAAAGGTGGAACCACAACCACAAGCCTGCGTGAGTGTGTGAGTGTGTGTGCGTAAAACCATTAAAGACCACAGAGAAAATGCAGGATATAAAAGGGGATAAAACGCTGACATCCAAAAGGCATTAGCTGAGCTGACCGTCCCCTCTCTGAAGAAGAGAAGAATAAGAGCAGGTAGTGGGTCCATTGTGTTTGCCCAGATAAGAGCCTGGGAGGTGGGACAATGATCAAAGACATGGGTGGAGAGTTGGAGGATCCATTCAGCAAATCTAAATAACACCAACTCCAATGAAAAGATATACTTAAAAACAAAGCACCGATGGTCTATTCATCCATTCAGCCAACGTGCTCAACGATAACTTATCACAGTTTCAAGAAAAAAAGGAAGCTACTGGAGATGCATCTTGCATTTCTGGGCCCATTTTGTTGACGTGAGGCATTTTCTATTAGACATGATATCCCCAAGACAACATAATGTCAGTTATTTTTAGGGCAACAACAAAGCAGTTTGATAGAACTAAAAAAAACAATAATCAGATTTTGGTGTCAGAAAATTAGAAAAAAAACTCATCATTCTGTGAGAACATTACATTATGCAATTCACTGTAGAATAGACAGACCCCAATATGTCCAACGGCGGTAGCATCAACAGATTGTATTGCAGCCACAACACATGCTGG
This sequence comes from Oplegnathus fasciatus, assembly GCA_003416845.1. Classification (NCBI taxonomy): domain Eukaryota; kingdom Metazoa; phylum Chordata; class Actinopteri; order Centrarchiformes; family Oplegnathidae; genus Oplegnathus; species Oplegnathus fasciatus. The sequence continues at coordinate 459,896 of NTHP01000388.1, read as the reverse complement.
GTATTTATTTAAACAGTGCCACTCTTATTTTTTTGCTAATTGCTGTCTTCACTTTTAAGTATAGCCACCCGATAAGCTCACAGACATCTGGAGGTTGTCAAAAGTAATTCTGGGAAATGTAGGAAATCACTATCTGATGGGGAAATTTGGGTATGATACTTTTATTAGAAAACAACGGCTGAAATGCTCTCTACATCACCCACTGATTATGTACAACAACGTCCAGTACTCAAGAGTACATTTATTAGTACTTGTCAACCAGTACATGATTACTTCCTGAAAGTTTAAGGCCAAATAATTTCTACATGTCTAAACTTCTTAGAGAAAATAGATTTTACAATAGATGGACACTTTAGCATTGACAGTGGCAACAACTTGCAACAGTTACCACAGCCGCCCTGCATCAACCTCAGACTGGACAGAGATTTGTTCCAAGACAGACAAAGAAAAAACCCTTGTATATGCATACATTCACACAAATACACAGGGACAAGGGTCACCTCACATTAAAAACAGCTCAACTGTTTCAAACATATGCACACACACACGCGCTCACCTCAAGTCAGTTCTACCTCTGCTAAGCATCTACCCTGCAGCTCAAATCATCATCTGGCAATCAGCAGCAACACTTAAGAGCTTATGTTTTCGACCGTTTAATCTCAGGACAACATTGTTTCTGTGGGGTTTAACTGCTTTCCACTGGAAAAAAGAAAAAAAGGCCCATTTACGACAAAGACATTGGGATGGAAAAATTATGTGGAAACAGAGGGATCAGGACTTGAGAGTGACCATTACTGATGCGATAAGCTGGGCGCTGATAGAGCACAACAGGCTTAACCGGTGCTCTCCGAGTGGCCTATTACTGAAGTGAGGCATTAATCCATCAACCTCATTAAAATGCACGGTAACAGACAGTGGAAAATTACTGTCTGCTGGTCTGTTTGCATGTTTGCTCCCTCCCCGCCTGCCAAATTTACCTTGTGGGAAACCACTTATCAAAAAGGTCTGGTGTCTCATCTCATGTGACTGTTGACACAATTATGTTTTACAAAGAACCAAACAATGTCAGGAGACAAATTGGGAAAGAGGTTTGAGGGCTGCGGTGAAATGATACGAAACTGTTTTCCATATGGAGCTGTGAAAGTCAGGAACAAATCCAGTGGATTTTGGTAATTCTGCTCGAGGGGAGGCCGCTATTGCAGTTAAACTACGGGCGCATCAATCATGACACAGTTCCCTTCGGTTTTGACGTTTAACTGCATCTGATTTGGGGGGCATCAGGATGTAGGGCATTACCATATTTTGTTTGTGTATCAGCGGGTTGAGATAAATTGAGAAAATGAGACTTGCGCAAGCAATACAGCCTCCTAAAATAGTTCAGCGACTTGTTTATATAACGAGGCTGGAGTCTAATTACTCAGTGTGGTGAATGGGTAGGACAGGGGCACAGAGCGCCACAGTGGCAGCTGGACATAACCAACAATTTCTTTTAAAGCAGGGCAGAGAAGGCCGAGCTGCCCCCACAAACACCTGAAAATGGGTTTTCACAGCTGGTCTGCCTTTCTGCCACTTAGTCATTACATGTTCTCTCCTCATTGTTTCCCCCCCTTCATTATTTGTCCTACACAGTCATCCTGTCTCTCTTTACTCATTAACCTTTAGTTTTATTTGGCATTTATGTACTTGACATGAGCATAAGCTAAACCAACAGTTTTGGTAGCATTTACGCTGCAGGGATGCACACACATGTAGGTGAAGTGGTGGCGAGTATGCAGAAAATGTGTCCAAATACATCTTAATCATGTAGGAATAAACTATTAAGTTTGTAAAGCCTTATAAGGCTAACTCAAGCTTCCTTATTTATCAACACACTGTCCATTCTCGACAAGCAGCCGGCCACATTCCTCCACTGTGTTTATACAGTAAATACAGATTATGATTCTTGGCACAGTCCAACGTTTACCTCGATTGTTCTGAAGAAGTTAGATTAGTCCATTCAATGGTGTTGACAAAAACAAGTGGATTAAATGGGATGGTGAAATATGGGAGATTTGAGTAGGGAGGACGGCCGGGAAATACCCCAATGACTTCAATATCTACAGGGGGTGGCAGAAAGTTGACATTGTGATTAGAGAGACTATAATTCAGTCAGAGGGCCTCAGTTCAAGCCCCTATAAGATACAGTACAATACTGGGTTCAATGTTTTGGAGCTGACTGAGGGTTACAGAGCACAAAAACCCATTATTTTCTCTTCAGAGGATCATCAAGCATCATGTGGTTATCACTTCTCTATCACCAGACAATAAAATACACATTCTAAACCTTTAAATGCATCTTTTATGTGTTTTTGCACAATGAGTTCTTGGACTATTTATACATATATTACATGTTTGATGAAACTTAGACAGCTTATGCTTGTTGTTGGTAAAAGGGTACTGGCATAATTTCAGGGAAACATGATGTTTACTTGTTGGCGACAGTGGCGGAGCATTAATGTTGACAGACATCACACTGTGATGCAATGCTGGCAAACCCGAGGCAATTTTACAACTTATTAACTTGTAGGTACACAGTAAATGTTATAAGATAAACACTAAATACACTGATGCAATCAAATAAAAAACACTGATTCTTGCTGCTTATATTTATGGGAAACCTGCTTATTTCTAATTACTAATAAAAATAAACAAACAAATATTAGCTTATTGCATGCTCCCTCCTCCTTGGGTCTCTGCATTAGTACAACAACTCATCCACTGCAGCACACCTCGACTTTATGGAGAGGATGAGCATGTAAAAAAAAAAAAGTTTACAGTGTCATGGCAGAACTGCTGCAGGGCTGTTAGCTCACGGGTCGATGAGAGCTGTCCTCAGATGACTAACTCTTCACAGCGAGGTCTTTATGGTGCTGCGAGGGTAAAGTCAGATAAGCACAAGACAGTAAACATATACGTGGTTACGTAGGCCTTACAACACCACAGCCCCAGCTGTACAGATTTCGCACAGAGTATCATAATCAATAATAGAAAAGTCAATACATTTGAGAAGTAGACACGCAATCACACTATTGTTTCCCACTGTTACAGGAAGACAACATGGCCAGTGACCTGATTAACTAAGTCATGGATATTTGCTCATGTTTATGGATATTTCCCCTTCAGCTATTTAGTCTCAAATGTTTTCTTTTTCTCCCTACGTCAATATGTTTTTGACAAAAGCAAAAACATATTGACGCGGTAAAAGGAAAGAATAGCTATGACCCTCTGGCCTATGATTGAACAAGCTCAGTCCCCCACCAGCGCAGTCCTGCCCAACTGTGCGAGAGGTGAACTTTAGCCTCGGGATGGAGTCAGATGTCATCTCAAAGAATTGATCCGTCCTGAGCAGAGCTAAAAATCAGCAGGTGCTGCAGTGAAAGGGTTTCTGACCGAGTCTGTCTGACCTAAGTCTGAGGAGTGTTTTTAGAAAATAACCTGTCGGAGCAGAGACGTGCTCCTTTAGAGAAAGGACAACTATGATCAGTGGGAACTCTTCAACATCTCAGAAATAAAATAAGTTTACTTGCATCAATCTCTCGCAGCCTCTCCAAGGTAAAAAGTCTGGTACGTTAAGGCACGAGTCAGATGTTTACTCTGAGTGGGTCGAATTTGCAAAAGAGTGAATCATTTTCAGTAACTTCATAGTCTTTGATCATGGTGTAATTCACTTCTACACTAATGGACCTGAATCGTTTCAATGAGCCGTGGCTCTAAATTATTTGAAATATCATTTACATGTCTGCAGACAGACCTGTCAGAGAGCCATCAATTACTTGCTTCATTCAGTATAGCTGACACCATATCCATTCCACAAGGAAGAATCAATTCCTCAGCTATCATATGCAATTTGGTGGAGGTCCAATGAGACAGGTGACTTTGTGAAAGGGTAGTTAGGTTTTAACTCTAACTGATGTGGCTTTCAAAGTGTGCTGGCCTTTATATTCATCATGTTTCCTCTGAAAACGGAAGGAAGCATGCAGGCTTTTCCTCCAGTGCTTCCTGACTCAGGAAAGTCAGCTTCTGAAGGTTTTGATGTACAACAGACAACAGTCTTCACTAGTAACAGAAAAAGTCAAGTCAAGTGCAAGATATGATTTTGTTTTTTCTTTCCTAACTTTTCAAAAATACAGGAGGTCCATATTTGTGCTACAGCTTCACTTTATTCATTTAATGGCAGTGGTGGTGCTGCAACATTGTTCACTACACTCCAAGTAACATTTTATTTTCATTAATATTTAATTTATTTTTCTGTAATCACCTCCCAGGCCGCTGCAGTGCCTCCGTACACTTTGCAAACCACTGCACTAATCCAACACAGCGTCCTTCAGTAGCAAAGTCTTCAGGCGCAACCTGTTTGGAGGATGACAGATAATCTAACCCACGTGGTCATCAGACGGGAGTTGATTCATTAAACCTTCCAAACCTTAAATAATGGAGCAAAATTCCCGCTCAAGATGGACAAACGACTCCTTTAGCAACGCCCAATTGCAAAACGTGTGTGTCATTGCAGGCCAACAGGCTAACAATGAATAAACCAATTCTGTGTCACTGAACAAATGTTTCAGGCCGGCACTACACAGAGGGATCATGCAATACTAAGCAACTTTATGAATTATCTAATATATCTTTACAAATTTCATTAAATGAATTAAAAAATGAAGAATGTTCATTTATACAGTGTAGATAAATATCTTAACTCTGCAGGGCCATTAGATTTTTATATAACGCTGCAATATAAATTCTTAACAGATGCTTTCTTATACAGTATGAGCACATCTCACCCTTCAAAGATGACAAAGGGCTTTAACCCTACTTATGCAATGGCTCCACTCACTGTGGCCTGCTTTACAAGAAATTCCTGCATCTTTACAGAAAGTTAAGAGCAGCAGAATTTTTTTTTTTGTGCAAATCTACTGACATTTTAAGACGTTTTTTCATTAAATTAAATTAAAAGAGAATTTGAATTCCTAACTTACAGACATTCAAAGACAATCCATCATTAATGAGTGTAGAATGAAAAGGAAGCGGTCCAGCAGCCTGCTGTGTGATCACTGTCGCACAACTTCCAACATGATGAATCTCTAAAGTCTCACTACGTGTCTGGTAAATCTGTTCGAGCCGGAAACTTTTCATGGTCAGTCAACTGGAAATCAAAAAGGTTGCCCCACTAGAGTCATATTAACAGTTCAGAGATAATCTCTCCAAACACGTCGTCGACTCTCATGCAGATGCCTTGATGAGCTCACCCTCATTAGTGGAGGAATTCAACTGCATCTGTCGCTAGTTACCCAGTTTGTGTGTGTGTGTGTGTGTGTGTGTGTGTGTGTGTGTGCGTGCGTGCGTGCGTGCACGTGCATGTGAAGAGGAGAGAGAGCTAAACTGAGATGGAGGAAATTGTAGAGGGACAGGGAGGAAGCAGGTTTTCATCAGGAGGGAGGCAGTTCTATCCCTGGGAGTGGAAACTGCATGATTGCTTTTGACACCATGAGGGAATACTAAATCTAATCTGAGCTTTGAATCTGTATTAAACAGTGCAGTAAAAATGACCAACATGCAGTTTAAAAAAGGAAATATCTACTCTTTAAATCTTTTCTACATATTTCTGTGGCTAACTGGCCAAATGTGTTGCTGATTTAATTATTACCCACTTTTGGCATTATTCTGCTTTCAGAAAATTCCCAGTCTGTACTTTTTACAGAGTTAACACAACCAACATTCTGCTAAACAAAGTTATTTGGCCGTGTATTACAATAACAACCCCATTATTCTTTAAAGGAATTGTTCAACATTTTGGAAAACACACTTACTCACTTTCTTGCCGAGAGTTAGATGAGAAGATTGATAGATTCTCTTGTCTGTAAGGTAAAATATGACGGTACAGCCAGTTAGCTTAGCTTAGCACAAAGACTGGGAATAGGTGGAAACAGTTAGCCTGACTTTGTACAAATGTAACAAATCCGCCTAAAACCTCTAAAGCTCACTATTTTACGCCTTATATCTCGACTGTTTAATCCTTAAACCGAAGTGTAAAAATGACATGTCGTGGTTTTACGTGGGGGTTATGTGCCGGACTAGTTCTTGGCTGGGTGTAGTCACTTCCTGTGAGTCTTCACTGGTCGCCTGGCAACCTCATGGTGGCTGCCAAAGCAAATAAACCATTTCCCAAAATGTCGAGCTATTTCTTGAAAGGTTTTAGAGTGCGTCCATTTGCAATTAAACTAATATAACATAGAACACACGTAATGTCATCAATACTCTTCCCTTAAACTGTTGACACACAGTAATCTGTTGTTCTTGTGAGAATGGATGTGAATTTTTAAAAAGGAACTGTAGAAAATGCTTAAACGAAAAAAATAACTCCTAGAAAGCACAGAACATCACATATTTATGGCACATTGTATATCCAAGGGTTGCGTTTGCCTTTCAGTTATTTTTGCTCCATGCAGGGAAAAGTTAAGAGCGACAACGATGAGAACGACAGAGAGGATTTAGCATGAATTCATTGGCATTTCAACAGAGGTAGTTTGCCTCTCAGCCCCAAGGGCCCCCTGCCAGGAGTGCTGGAATAAACGCCATTATATAAGTAGACATGAAAGCACGCTGCATGAAATCCTGGGTTGGACAGAATTAATGTGCACTGATGAATAAGCATGAGCGCTGATATTAATACAGTGGTGAGTCTCAAAATACGAGCAGAGCCACAGATTACAGCGCTGAATTAAATAATGAGGCTGAATTTTTTTTTGTCTCATCACCTGATTTCTGTTTTTCACTTCAAAAAATTGATCACTTGACAGGGAGATTTTTTAAGGTCAGAGTAGGAGGTATACACAGGGGTCCTTGATGATGAGAGTGACAGCTGAATCTGCCTTAAAACAGCCAAAGGAGCACTTGGGCTATAAATGCAAAGAGTGCAAGGACATACGTAACTGTGAGTCTTCATTTCAAATATAACATCTCATTAATAACCTGTTGCGTTTTTCCCCACCTTCCCTCTCTCTCTTTCACACACACACTGAAGACAGTGCAAAAGGTGATTGCTAGTGGGACAGGAACTAATAAGATTTAACTCTGGCATCTAATTTTATCTCCCCTCTTTGCTCTTAGAGCGCTGATAGAGCACCGCTGCTGGACAGAAATACCAAACAGGTTCTTCCGACCCCAAATGAAGGACCGCAGGGGCCATTTCGAGGAAGCTGCACTCTCTTAATTTCCTAACAAGTCTCCATCTAAAACATTTCCATCACTGTCTTCTCCCTCCACAGAGGACTGGACACTTTTGTCTCTGCACCCACCACAGGTAGCCAACCCCTCTGCACTTCAATTTAATGGACTGTCATGAGGGTCTCCCTAAGGTGCACAGCAGCAGCATTTTGAGAGTGACTTTGAGAAAAATGTGAAGAGGACATAATGCTTCCACATTTGTAAGTGAAGGACGTTCCTTTTAATTAAAAAGTGCCTTCAGTAAAGAAAAAAATCCACTTATATTTTTGTTGCAGTTGTGACTTCATTTGCTGTTTTTGTTGGGTAAAAAATAAAGAAATAGATCGAACGGAAATACTGTACAACCTTGTCTCATTATTGCTGGTTTTGGTTATTCCAACGTGTCCCGCTGCGCACACACACCGCTCACATGAAATTGAGCCACCACCTCGTCCTACTGCTGCCAACGCCCGGGGCTACGCGGATTACACCCTGTGATCCCCCTCACTCTACAAAAAGCCTCCGACTCATTGTACTCCTCCTCTCTGCACTGTTGGTGAAGTGGGGTGAAAGAAAGACAGATCACAAAACAAGATCCACCGCACAGATGGAAGAGGGGAGGCCCTCCAAGACTGTTTGTTACCGTTGTTTCCATGGAGATCAGCTAAGGTTCAGTTTTGACAATGTAGTATGTTGTGAGAGGGCTGAGAGGGCAAGAGATGGAGATAAAGCATTTGGTTTAGTCAGAAAAAAAGCTAAAATCTGTTTTTCTAAGCTAGAAACAAATAAAATGGGTGATTTGTGCAGGAGATTATCCTCAGCAAGGCAAAACAAATGTTCTTACGCCGTGTTTTCTTTTACAGCGTCACAAGCCTTTTCAAAACATGACACCAACCAGACATAACCGATGTAGATCTGGTACGGTATGCATTAAGCGTCATTGTGGCGAAGTGACCGACTGTCTCATTAGTCATTACTTATCTGCACTGCTACTGTCTTGCTTGAGGGGAGACTACAAGCTGGAGCTTTCTGCTTCTATAATGTTATCGCGGTGCTCTTAATTTGGACAGAATCCTCTTGCTGCTTCCTCTCCTGACTCAATGGTCAATTTGATCCGATAATGAATAACTGGTGCCTTATAGGCCTCACACACACACACACACACACACACACACACACACACACAGCTTTTCTGCTTCTGCTCAAATCTGTCCCGACATCAATTTCACAGATAAACGTGCGGCAATAGGCAAGAAATTGATGTTGCCAAAAATTTTTCCTGTGACTGCTCACACATACGAAAATACTGAAATAAGGCAGTGAAACGAATGTATTTTTCTACAACATAACATAATAACTGGTTTACCCTTACTGTAGACTGCACAATGAGACCAGCACAATGAGACAGATCATCAGCAGCGCATAAACGCACATTACGGCACACCCATTTTCCAGCTACCTGGTAGAGATTACAGTTTTTAAGCTCTGTGGCGACATCAAAGTTTCCCATAAATGAACTGCATCACAACTGTGAACAGTACCAGGAAACAGCCACGGACCATTTCTGAAAGCACTTTCGATATTTATCTCTTGAAAGAAACCAAAGGACATCCTGTAAGTAAAGGATCATTTCCTTGAATATCACAGTCATCTTTAAAGCATGCTATACCCAGGTCTTATGAAGCACATAATGGCTGGCTGGATCTGATAATGGAATTTGTAGAATATCTTTTTGGACACCCTGACATTCAAAAGGAAGGATGATAATCACAGTTGAATATTATGAGATAACTTCTCAGATGTGACCATGAAAGCAAATTGTTGATTTTTGTTTATGTTTGTTTCCCACATCCACGGCAAAATAATTAAGTGACAGAAAAGCAGTAGTGACAGAAAACCCTGACATAAGACTTTGAAAAGTTTAGAGAGGGAGGAGCATTGGCATTTTTGGCCACCAGTAGCGCTATGGAGCAAGTTATCATGTGTGGGTCCCAGTTTTGTTTCTTCTCCTGCACACACACGAGGACAAACACGCAGATGAATGCAGGTGACCGTTCTGCCAATTGTTTCACACTATTCCGCTGATCAATAGGTGGCGGTGATGTGCCAACTAGTGCAGCAATGCGCCAGCAAAGGCAGGGAAGAAGAAGAAGAAGACGGCCAGCAAGTAAACATAAAACATTTACAAAGCTGATGTTTTTCTTAAGAAGGAAATGCACTCAACATGTTTGTAAAACCTCAAGGAAACACACAGTGCACTTTTATGAGAAACACTGAATGTAAAACTGAAACTTTTGTTTACAATAAACTCCACCTTTAAGTTACTGTCAGCAAAACGGTCGCTGCAGTGACGAGTTAGTGAAACATAAAAGGAGCAGTTTGTCCTTGCAGCTTGAATGAAAGCTGGGTGGTGTGTTATGCAGGTAATGCCCTGAGAATAATGACCAAACGTTAATCAGTATGGTACTCTTTTATTTACAATGAAGCCGAGTGAAAATACTGTCAACAGCAATTAAGTAGAACTGAAATTAGCTAGAAGCAGTGAGTCTATTCAGAGAAATTGCATTGGGCTTTCAATGGGTCATCACGGTTTATTGTCCCCTATCATCCTCTAATCTTATGAAAGCAAATCAACATAGAAGTCGTACGCAAACCGGGTCCAGCTGCAGCCGCACACACCACAACATTTTGTTCCTCCTGATCTGAAATTGATGTGTTCATTTATGTGGGTGAATGTCGATCAACAAAATTATTCATAATTTCCATTCCCCAGGCAGTGTGAACAAATGAGCTCTTCCAACCAAATAATTCAGCAATCGGGGGAAGATATTGAAAGCAGTTACAACACAGAATTATTCATAGTAGACAGCAGCGCGGAGCAAAACAACTCGGGTCTCATCTACATTATGAGAATGAAAAGCAGTCACTGCCTTGTCAAGGAACATTACACTGGTATGACATGGCTGTCTTTATTTCAGCTCCCTGTCAAATAAAGCTGCGCCGGGTCCGGCACAGAAACAATATCAATCAGACGCTCGTTCCAGACAGTGGGAAGTGTATAGACATTCAGCAGCGTATTGCCTTGCATATTATATGTGATCCTGGCACTGAAAACATCACGATCAAGTCCTACGTCAATACAGTTTAGGTAACACAACATGAGTGGGGAGGAGAGCTGTGCATGCAAGATGAATTACCAAAAGCAGTTATGAGCACAGTATCCATCTCGCTCAAGCGACTAACTTCAGCGTCAGACCAATGTGTACCTCTGAACTGAGCTATTTTAGTAAGAATGTCCTGTTGCTGTATATTTCAGTCCAACAATCTTTGGAGCCAGCTGTTTCAGGGAGATTGAAGTTCTCATAAAAGTGAGCACAGATAATGAATTTTTACAGTTTGGGAGAGGCTGTGTGCTTGACCTGATTTGATCAATTAAAATGCACAGATGTTCATTTTTCCCCAGCTGTTTTGTTTGGATTACAGCCTTGTTTGTATGTTGTTGTCACTGGGAGTCTCAGAGCTTCAGACATCCAACACACTCTTGACTGGCAAGTAGAGTAAATTTCAGGTAATTTTACCCGTCCTCTGTGCTCATGTTCTTTTCTCCAAGTCTGGCTGTTAGATGTTGCGTCAAACACACCTTGAAGGACAAAATAACTCGCAGTAAACACAATGAGCAAAGTCTCAAGTGTGTCTGGCACAGGTCTAAAATGGGACAGAGATGGCCATAAAACAGCATGACATGGCAGACACAAATGTATTGCTGGATTGGTCCTCACAGAGACAGGATGTGCTCCACGTTGTCTGAGTATACAGACATGGAGCATTTCTCCATCCACACCGCCTCCTCAATCTCACTCACAGCAGGCGAGAGTGAAAACAACAGAACCACACATAACACAATGGCTGGTTACTGGCACTGACCTCCCAGCACCGTCAATTGATCCTGTGGATGCTTTATTTTTTTTCCTCTCAGAGGGAGTTTTGATTGTCACAGCATCAACATGGAGACGCACAAATCAAAATCTTAGACTCAACTGCCCCCACTGTGCAATTACACCACGACATCATATTACAATACACTGAAACTGTTCATGTGTGGGCTAAGACACATTTACAGTTGCGTGTTAAGCGTAATGAATCCTTCACACACACAGCTGCTGTAGCTACGCTGTGGGCTACGCTGTAGTTGACATACACTTAGTTAACTACACGTCAGGGCTACAGCGGCTACAGAGATACCACAGTAAGACAACAAGAATTAGTCAGTTTGGGCCACCTGGGTTTTCTCCGATGCCGGTGGAAAATGTTGTGAAGTGAAGATAACTTAAAGTAAGTCGTAACACACATCTAGGAGAGCCATCTCCACTGCAAACCTCCTGCTCGCCGCGACTGACACTTTCCATTACATCGAATGAAGGGATGTAAACACAGTGATTCAATAACCACCATTGCTCTGCATCACAATGTAAACGAATGAATGTAAATTCAATTACTGCAGGGAATATAACTGAAGCACAACACTGAAGAGCATGTACATACTAAGTCTAGCATTGCGGTGGTCATAACAGCTGAAATCTGACACTGAAGTATAAATCAAAACCTACGTAGCAGGTTATCTGTGGCAGGACTCCTGTTAAAGTCCCTCCACACTCATGGTCCACCCACACAGCTGTTTTCACTTGTGTTGCTGGATTAGACCTCTTCCCAAGACTGTGTGGGCAGGTACAAACTGCACTTGATGGACAGCTCCCTCCCTCTCCTGTTAGCTTTACTGCACTTGTTAGGGCAAGACAATTTACGCCGTTATCATTGTTATCGGTTCAGTTTGGTGACATCAAGTTATTCCTGGCACAGCTCCAACCAACTTCTGGGTGACTACAGCTGTAATTCAGACTTTACAAAAGAACATGTAAATGGTATTAAATATGTAAATGAGCTTAAATAACACTCCTATGTCACTACATCCTTAACAGGCTAAACATCTCAGTGATTTCTGTGGTGTTAGTATTATCAGGAAAAAGTATCAAAAGTAAAAGTACTCAATGCAGAGAAATTAACTCTGTGAGTGTATATAGTATATCTTATGAAAGTACTATATACGGTATTGACTATTATATAGTATATCATTAGATTATTATTACTCATGCATTAGGTTTAAGAAGTATTTTACTCTCGTAGTTGGTTGAGGTTTAGCTAATTCTTAACTACTGCCTGGAACTAATGATTATTTTCATTATTATTGCCATACGTGCCGTGAAAGACAATGAAATGAAAATCTTCGAGATTACCACTTAAAGCTCAAATTTCACAGAGTTGGGTAGTTTAATTTTTTGCAGTGCAACATTTTTTTTAAAACTTCTTCATATGTTTTGGATGTAGAATAAAGTAAAGTAAATTAATGTAAAGAAACTATGACTGCGAGATAAATGTAGTGGAGTAAAAAGTACAATATTTCCCTCTGAAATGTAGTGGAGTAGAGGTGTAAAGGGTCATGAGACGGAAATACTAAAGTTAAGTCCATGTACCTCAAATTCGTACTGAAGCGCATGTACGTAGATTCCACCACTGCCCATAGTGATACATACAGGAAACGTACTGTATCCTACTGTATCTCGATAAGTGTGTGAGTGTGTGTCCTGTGGTGGCATTTCAGGTCACACTACTCCACAGAGGGGAACATTCCTCCCTCTTAAAGAGTCCGGTCCGGTCCGAAGCTCCGAACACACCGACTGTGTGCAGCTGACGGCCACAGCTGCTGGATTCAGCACTCTGGTTGCCCAAACTGCGTTGCTGCACGGTGGCTGGAACAATGACAGGAAGGCTGACCGCAACCATTTCCTGGAGTCCAACAACACCATCAACATGATACTCGGTCCTGTGAAGATTTTCCTTTCTTCAGTTTGTAGACAGATATTGATAATGAATGCTAATAATTTTAATATTCATCCATTTTGGGATAAAAATCATGTTTCTTACCACAACATGACTACAGTGGGGTGAACAATGGCACTGTAAGGCACACATTAATTTGTGGTTCCCCTTCATTTTTCTCTCACTGTGTAATTGTGACTATGCATAAAAACAAAGCATGTTTCCTGTAACCTGAAGAAACAAGTCGCACCAGTCTCAGAGGTTACTGTAAGCTGGGACAACAAGAAAAATGGAGAACAGTCCCAAAATAGACGAACAACCCGACCTCGTGCCAAAATAAGGATAATAAAAGGTTCCAGGCTGTGTTGTGTGCGGGGGGGAGGAGGGAGAGACAGAGGGGGAGAGAGAGATTCTTTCATAAACAGCTAGTATTATAGGTCTGGAAAGCAGTGGGAGGCTGACTGTTTTCTGTGGACTAAACACTGAACCCACTTGTTGGGAAGAGCTTAACTCAGCACAGGATTCAGCTCTTTCCAACGCACCATAATTGCAGTTCTCCTGGTTTACTTTGTGTATTGGAAAGACAAGGAATGGCGGCACCAGACTCTCGGGGAAACCCGGGAGCTGGAGTATCTCCACCGAGCCACAGCAGCTGAGCAGACCGAGGGGGAACGAGAGCTGAAGTCTGAAGTCTGGACTGCTGCCCTGGGAATGAGAGCGAGTCACCGAGGCTCACCAACTATAGCCACCACAGTATCCTGTCCAAAACATTGGTAACATTCCCTGAGCTGAAGCAGCCTCCAGAGAAACGGATCCAAACAGATGGACACTCCTCACAAAACAACCTCCTCAGTCTCTCCTGTGCAGTTGGCTTCCTGAATATTATATTGTGGTAAATATGGCAGGAATCTGGACAATCTGGGGTTGTGAGAGCCCACCAGCTCTATTACATGTAGAGTATATAATAAGATTTATATTTACTTGTGTGGACTCTGCTGCAGTTCAAATGCAATAAAGCCGGCTTTTCCTAACAATAGGTACAAAATTCCAAATGTAAATTAATGTAATGGAAAAAATGGGCTCTCTGTTTTAAACGCAGATGCATATTCAGTAGGTTGTTTGCAGTCACGTGATTCCGGTGACACGCAAAATCCAGATGGGGGTCAGGAAGTGAAAAGCAGAACAGGAGGAAAGCCTGTACTGTGCTAGTTTAGACGATGTTAAGTTACTTTACCTTTGACGAAGTGGTCACTGTACACACCAGCATTATCCGACTCCGCTCCTGCCGACCGCAGATGAAGGTTCGCAAGCTGTATTTATCCCCTCTTGTGAATAACAACTTTTGGTATTCGATAAAATCTCTTTGTGGTTTCTCGGTTTGATCAATTTGAGCAACCGCAACCGACGCAAACCTTTGGCATTTTGAGAGCTTGTGATAGAGCTTCCTTTGTGGAAAATCACCTCCTGACCCCCATCTGCAATTGTTGCCACAGCAACGCAGTGACGTGACGTCATATGCAAACAACCTATGAAATCACACACAGTTGGAGGAGGTATACAGGCATCAAGAGGCACTGCATTAGTCAAAACAATCTCCTACAATGCAGATTAGGTGATTTATTAAGATGAAATGCAAACATCCACTGCTTCTAGTTCCCAAATGTGACAATTCGTTGGTTTTATAAATATTGTAAATTGAATGTCTTTGACTTTTTGGACTGTCAGTCAAACAAGTTATGTCAATGAGTCTCCTTTGGTTATGGGAAATTGTGACGGACATCTCATAATTAAGTAGCACTCAAATGATAAGTTGTTGAACAGATTAGTCAGTCCACAGAACATTCATCGCCAAAACATTTAGCTAATTAATATTGCGGGTCATTTATCAAGCCAAAATGCAAATGTTTGCCTCCCAAATGTGATGATTTGCTGCTTTTCTCTGGTTTATTTCATTGTACAAAGAAAGTCTTTGGGTCTGTTGTTCTCACAAAACAAACAATTTGAAGATGTCACCTTGACTTGTGAAGAGCATTTTTCACCATTTTGTGGCATTTTATAGCTTCATCGAAATAAATACTGACAGATTAATCAGTAATGAAAATAATTAGTTGCAGCCTATGCATTTGCCATAAATGTATATATAAAACCGTATCAGAAAAAAAAACATTGTCATTGTAATATTGGTTTTAGCCACATCACATTAATGTAAGTGACAATAGATAATGCCTTGGATCTTCTTTTTTCAGCATAACCAAACAGCATGCAGTAACTGCATACTGTTCCTCCCTGCAGCCAACAGTTATGTATACTGTAATATTCCCAATCCAACATACCCCCACAGACTGTATAAGGCATCCAATGCAGTCAGCATGGCTTCACTCAGCAAAATCATCACACACAATAAAGAGGAGCCCCGTCTTCAATAGCAGGCATCCAGGGATTCAATTTCACAAACATCTGATGAGGTGGGGGAAGGGGGAGGAGAAACTGTAACTCATTGATGCATAGCTTACATCAGCAATAAAATATTCATGAACACACACACACCAACTACTGATACTGTACACGGGCGCAATAAATTCCACTTCCTTTGCAACATGGATAGATGACCTAGAAATAAATCCAGTGTTTTAGAGCTGGTGTCACTCGACTGTGGAGCTCAAACAACTTTAAGGACTTCCATGGAAACTGAGGAACACAGAGAGACCTGACGAGGCTGTCACATCAATAAAACAGATGATATAACATCCTGGAAGAACAAACACTCCCTCTGAAAAAGGATATCAGGAAAAAAAAAAAAACTCTACCTCTAGCGCATTTAGGAACCATTTCTGCCAAGTTGGCAGGTTACCAAAACATTACTGGAAGCATTCAAAAACAAATAAGCACCTACTCGGGGTGCGGTGCTGCGAGGAGGAAACAGCCTGGCGCATGATTGGAAGCGCTGAAAAGCTCTGAAAAATGAATTTAAGGTGCAAGAGAGAGGGGGAGAGAGAGGGGTGTTTGTTTGTTTGCTTGATATTTTTATCAGTCACTTTGTGCCAAACAATATTTTGACAAGATTCCTTTCAAGGCAGAATAAAAGCAACTGTATCGACAGCTTGAGGTCACTCTGGTTAAAGAAGAGAAGGCCGCAACCAACGAGAGAAACAAGACAGGTTCGAACACACTGAAAAGATGCAAGTGTACTGGCAGGCACACAAAACGAAGTGTACACCATGTACATCACAACAAGGAAACTGTGTAATTATCACACATTATTTAAAATGTGATCCTCGTCGTGACCGGCAGAACAAAACCAGAATCCTCTCAGATAGAAACCTGTTCTTCCACCTCTGGCAGTTTTGTGTAGCTAAACCAACTCTGTAAGTGATAACGACACCTGAGCTGAAATCTAAATCCAGCATCTCTGCTACACTGCAGCACAACCAAACAGCTCACAACTGCAGATCTGTTACAACTTAGCAGGACTCCTGTTACAAAGAAAAAAAAAACACTCGCAGCCGTCATAAAAATAAAGAAGCTCCACCCAAATGCTGCATTCCTCCGACACTGCTGCCTCCATTAGGTTAGTTACAGGCTTTTAAACATTCACCTCATTGTTTTCATTGTAAAAAGGCTTATCAGATCTAAGCCCTTACCCTTTTCAAACTGCACCGCTAACGACTGCCCCACCTCCCAAGTCAAGCTTGTGTGTGCGTGTCTGCGAGCGTGTGGACAACATGAGGAAGGCAGCCTGGTTAGACAGGAGCATCCTGTCCTCGTTGACGCTCCATGACGTGAGATACAAGCAAAAAGCCCAAACCACAGACAGATCAGTTACCTCTAACAGAGTGCTGAACAATGCGGCTCGCTTCAGCTGCCAGCAACTTAACAATTTAACAGAGGAATATCTGTTAGACCTGGAGTGCTTCATTTGAAATTAATCATTTAATGAGAAGCCATGAAGGACTGATGCATTAGCTCATATAAATCCTGTGCAAAGTCATTTAGCAAGGCTGCTGGTTTTCAGCAACAATTACACATTCACACCTGGAAGCTGCCCAGCACAACCACAGTCTTATCTCGTGGCCACTGGAGCAGATGGGTAAGTGCATTGTTAAACGGCCCCATGAATTGGCTTCCTTCAGCAAAGTGATGTGTTCATTTCCCCTCCCAGATTTACACTGTTGGTCCAGGGATCAAATTCATGACCTGCTTCTTTAACCTTGTGGTTTCTTTAGCATACCCTACGGCATCTTAACAGACAACATTAAAAATTCACCAACAGCTTTTATTTTGGTTAAACTGTAAACACTTCAACACGCAGATAATTTAATAGCATTTTTTTTCTTTACGTGCTTTCCCTAGCTTTCATTTTGGCATTTTGCCTTTGTTCAATACTTGAATAAAAGCAAACTGACAGGAAACAGGAGAGAGTGTTTGAGTCCAGCAAAGGTCCCGGGCCAGAACTAAACCAGGGACGTTGCAGTTTCGTATGCATCTACAGACCACCAGGACACAAGGATGCTAATAGTTCTTTATGTGAAAATATTGTTGGCACACTTCAGCTTATACTTCAACACTGTTGTAAAAAAGACCTTGAATCTGGCAGTTTTGATTAAATGACTTTCTGAAGCGTTGTAACATAGAATAGATCATCTTTAGTAACTTGCAAAGAAAGCAGGAGCTTAAAGTTGTGGAAGGTCTGAACAAGGCATAGTGTTGATGAAACATTAGTCCACACTGCCCTAAAAATCTCCTGCCTTCTGTGCAGGTTAATATACTTTGGGGCTGCAACTAACAATTATTTTCTTTATCAACTAATCTTTTATCGTAGTTATTCTTTCGGTTATTCAATTAATCGTTGAGTCTATGAAATGTCAAGAAATACTGTAGTGAAAAAACATCCATCACAACTTCCCAGAGCTCAAGGTGTCATCTTCAAATGTGCTGTTTTGTACCAAAAACCAAAGAAAAACAGCAAATCTTCACATCTGAGAGGCTGAAACCACAGAATGTTTTTCATTCTCTGGCATTTTTTTCTCTAGTTTTGTTGAAAACCAATTGAAACAATGAATTTTTCAGACAATCAACTAATCGTTTCAGCTCTACTATACTTGTTTGCAACCAAAGGTTTGTAAAACACATCTTCATCTGTAGAGCACATTTCTCCTGCAGGTTTATGCACATAAGCTACACAATAGCCATAATATAGAATACATTTAACAAGTAGATACTTCACCCACAAGAGGTCCTTTTAAGTGAATTGCTTTCCAGTTATTGTTTGCTGGAATGGAATGGAAAATGGAGCAAAAATGTGACTAGCCTACTGCTATTATTCCTGCTCTTATCATTACCACCACATATAAACATGACAAAAAGTAGTTCTTTCCATTTCAGCGCTCACATTCTTCAAATACCTCAACCCCCCCTGTGTGTGTGCGCATGTACGTACATGTGAGCATGCTCATATTTAAAACCCGGAGAGAGGTGCCTGTCCATGTATTTTCATGTCCCCTCGGCACATCTGGCTCTTGTTACAGCCCCTGTGACCTGTGTGTGGTTCGGCTCCATCCCAGCCCCCATCGCTCCTCTGTGGGAGAGCAGAGTAATGACTGAGTGCTGCTGCAGTTCCCAGGACCCCTGGCAATATGGGTGTTCGTTCCTTTGCTCTAGGCTGGAGATGGTCTCCTGCTGACCAGTTTGTTATTTTTCTTCATCTTTGTCTTAGGAATGTTTTGGGGTTTTTTAAAAGGAGAATGAGTGAAGCGGCTTCATCCAGACATTTATGTCATCCTCAGGAAATGTCTCCAGAAACACTGATTCATGCTTTTGTCAGGATGTTGGCCTTTAGTATCATCACTGTGGGTCACAACACCGGCAGGTTTTTCCACAAGATAGCAATTATTGGTGTGACCTGATGCGGTGTCCTTTTGATTAATAACCTAATCTAAAAAGATAAACACATACAGGGTCACAAAATGTTATCTGTGGTTGAGCCATAATGAAAGCACTGACAAACAGAGGTGAGAGAACAAAAGTGTGAAAAGTGATTTGTGTTTCAGGCTATCAGCATCAGATACTGTTGTCCTAACTTTTGGGGGTGAAACAGAATTATCTATAGAGAAATGCAGTGTCTACACATATAGTAACGTCATTATGATGTTTTGCACAAACATGTTGTTGCATCAGTATCAATATAATGAAGACTACAAAAGTCTGCTGCCTGAAAATGTTGCTTAATAAAATAACTAAAAGGAGTTGCCAGAAATCCCTCATATCCTAACGCTTGGAAGGTTCACAAGGGACACAAGTGAGTTTAAAATAAGCATCGTACTTGGACATAATTAAGATTAAACTGGTAGCCTTTTTCCACACATTCTGACATAACGCCTGCCATGCATAAAAATAACAAGGTCGAAATAACAGGAGACAATTCTCAGGTTGCACAACTTGTTTTGCAGCTGTAAGAAGTGTGTAGGCGTGATTCCATTTTGTTCCGCGGCTCTGTGAAGCTGCTGCTGCTGATGGATGATGACAGACAGACCGAAGTTCCCTGCTCAGTACTCATTTCTCTCTCTTCATCTCTTTTTTAGCCAAGTTATTACAAAGTATGCCGCTACTGAATCATATTCACACACTCACCTTATAAAATGTTGCGCTCATGTCTTTCAGGACCCGTTCCGTTGTTTTATTTTGTTATTTTCAAAATTGCACTGCAGGTCGTCGCGCTTACATATCTGATGTACAAAAATATTTACGAATAGATTAATTTGAGTTGAGTCCAGAGAGACTTTTTTTGTTAATCCATGAACTGGGGGTTCGTGAGATGCCACAATCACGACCAAATGCTCCTGAAAAAGCCTCTACAGTAACATCTGCTGATGTAAGAACTGCAATGTATTAATATTACGGGCAATTCAGGTTCACCTTGTGTAGTTATTGGATTTCTGAAATGCAATGTCATCTTTTTATTTACTGAAACTATTTACAAAGATTTCCTCTATAAATTGCATTACAAATATTCAAGGTAGGAGAACACAACATGTGGCTTTCTTTCTGCCATTGTTTGGTTGCCATTTTCAAAGATAAATGAATGGGAGAGCAGATACGTACATATGATCAATGAAATGATTCTAAAAGAGTGTATCAGTGACACAGTTTTATGGTGATGATGGTTTAGGATTTAATTTCACGTATATTGGCTCCAAAGTCCTTCCTCGCAACACAGAAGTCTCCAGCAGAGCAGACGGCATAAGTCAATCTCTGCAGTTCATTAACTTTCAAAGAAGAGCAGCTGCACTGAGATGAAGCGAGATCTGGGTCTGCTTAGTGAGAGAGAGGTCGGAGAATGGAATAAAGGGAGGCTCTCTCATTGACAGCAACACAAGGACCAAAGGCAGCGGGACCACAGACGCTGCAGAGATGCACCACTCTGCCGCTGATCAACCACCCCGAGATGACGATACATTCCTCTCTGAATGAAAAAGCCCGGCTTCTTTAATGGGTCCGCGCGAAACAAGGGCCCACATCCAACAGTTCTGACTGTGAACTGTGTTTGCAGCTTTATCATTACTGCACTTCAAAGCGGCACCATCTCTAAGGGACATGCTCCGCTGGCTCTATAGGGCTGCACACACTGTTAGAGGCTTCAGCTCTCATTGGCTAAAGTAGGCCAGAGCGCACAGAGTGGCGTGTTAAAGATTAATGAAGATATTGCACAAGTAAACCAGCTTACAAAACATGCTTAAGCATAATCAAATATTTAGGAGGTGGCAATCTATACAGCTGGTGTGTTTGAGCCACATGTTTGATTCAAGGACCCCAGAAAGGTCCCCCGGGTTTTAGTAACATATCATGAATAGAAACAGTGACACTGGTTCAATAGCTGGCTGCCATCCAAGTTTGTGTGAGATGCACCCTATGTATCATATATGATTAAAAAGGGCAAATGGAGAAGACAGGATCAGCAAAAAATTTATTAATATTGCAAAAATGTTCTTAGGCTTGCTATGGGCGTTTTCTATTGTCAATATAGGAAGTGTTGAACGTATAGATATGAAAAGGCATTTGTCATATTCATAATGGTTTAGTGATGTTTGCTCCAAGGGCTGACTTTAAATTATCTGTCCACCACATCTCACAGATATATTAAATGGGCTGTGCTTCCCCAGTTTATGGCCCTTTTTGTGTTTACATTAGGATATCATAAAGCACATCTTTTTTTCCATCTTCAGAGCATAAAATATTGCTAATACTAGCTGACATGAATGAGCAATAACCTTCTCAATATTAATTAATTTCTGAAAGGCTATTTCCATTTTTCATATGGGCATGTTCACTGACACAGCTGCATTTTCTGTTGAGGAAACCGTATTATTCATCTCAATGCAGCTGCTGGAAAAACACAAATAAGTCACAGGGTGTTTTTTGGTGACATTTCAAAAGTTCATTTCACACTTTGCTACAAAAGTAGGATGAAACACAAGCAAAGAGGCGTGGATTTTAATCCTGATAGGGCTTCGTGAAGGTGTTGATGCATCTCGTTTCTGGCAGACGACTTGTGTTTGGTGGCAATGCAGCCATAAAAAAAAAAAAAAAAAAAAGAGGAAGCACCTGTGTTGGGATTGTACAAATCATGCAGAGCAGTTCCTTTCAGCGCTCAGCAGGCAGCTTCTTCTCCCATCATCTCCGGGCCAATCATTTCCTGTCAGAAGATTTTCCAGCAAATTTCTCCAATCCCTTTATTCCTCTACAGTTAATTGCTCCAGTTCTCCAGAGTCCAATTAAGGACTCCATAGCGTCAGCCTCTCATTTCTGGTGTTTTCCATTTCACACTGGTTGTACCTCGCAATGAGGCTTCAACTGAGAGATGGGTCGGAAATAATTTTGCCCTTATCAGGCAGTGCAGGACCAACAGTTTAGCAGAGCCTCTAAATTCAGGTGTTATCGTTTACACAATTAAGTCTCCACAGAATTCTGACTGCGAGAAAGACAGAGCCTTCAACAATTACCAATTTTTGCAGGTGAGATAAAAAGCAACAACTTCATAAAAATAGAGAGAATGATTAGATTAGATAACCTGTTTGTAAAATGCATGACGTGATTACTTCCAGCACAAACACTTTTGAAAAAGCCACCTAAGAGTTTCTCTTTAAAAAGTATACTTTGTAAAATCTAAGTGAAATATCACTTTTATGCATCAACAAAAATGAATGATCGATTTAAGCCAACAAAACCTGCCTCCACCCCCTGTTCCACAAACTACATACAAGCCACATTATGTAACCGACAAATACAATAAATCGAACTGTTCAATGCTGACAACAGAGGCTAATAAATGATAAAACTATGGGGTGTGACTTCTGTAATTATGTTACCACAAATATTGTGCAAAGTGTGACAGAGAGAAATGAAAGAATAATACTTAGTGTGGTTTTCTTCACTGCCCAAGAGAGAGACGGAAAAACAAAAACTGACCACAAGTCAATAAGTGAAAGTACTCCTGCTACTGTAAAATTCTCCGAGCAAAAAGAAACAATTACATCTTAACTGTAAAGCAGCTGCACAAAGCACTGAGTTGCCGTCACCAACGGGGTCGCTTAGCGTCGCATAGTTAGTTTAACCAAAGTTAGAAGTTGGTCTAAATATACATTTGGACATTTATTTTTTGCTTCCTCAGCAGATCAACTGCCAGAGAACAGTAGGGCCATATTATGTAGATATTTATATGAGGGGATTTTGGATATTTTAATATGGTAATATAGGGTAAAATTTAGCTTTTTCTGGACTTTTAGAGGATGCACAATGGCATACTGTCAGTGCTAGCCAAGTGAAATTAATAATGAATCTGTCCACTTGATTAACATGTTCATATTACTGAGAGAATTCCTTCTCAGGTTTTTCTTGTGTGTAAATACGGTCTAAAAGCACCGAAAGTCACACGAAATGATGCCACTTTATCTCGACTAGTGCAGTGCACGTTCACAACGTGCCTGTTCAGAACGGGCCGATTGATTGCCCTACGGTATTGCTGCTTGCAGCTTTCTCGAGAACCGCTCATCCAAACAACTTCACACTCGACACTGGACTTCCTTGGGTCCTCAGCAATACACCCGCCATGTGTGAAGTCAATCGGATGAACGGTTGTTGAGATAATCGAAGGACAGACAGACAGAGACTCCTTCTATTTATAGTTGAATATTAAGGCATTTTGTAAAAGATATTGTAATATCTGATATCGCGAGGCTCTATGGGGAGCTTTCATTTAAAGTAGCCTGTAAAAAATACGAGCCAACCAACTGTGGAAGGAAAGAGATTAGAAGTTCATCCTTATCTTCAGCCACATCTTTTGAACTACTAAGAAAATCGTGGGCTAGATTAAAGTGAAGTTCCCATAGAGGCTGCCTTTAAGTGCAGTGCTGTGTCACGAGTTACAGATAGGAGAGTGTCATTTCATGTACTTCATCAGAACTACAGATAATATCCATCTCTTTTGCTGCTGCTGCTTTAATCTTGTGCTGAACAGAATATTAATAATCTTCATAAAAAGGGTCTAACCACTTCAGAAAGGAGGGAAGAAATCAGCACATTAGATAGCAGAAATAGGCCAAGATGGTGCCATGGAGTACAGTGAGGGCACAGTATGCCAAACACAATCCTCCCTCACATGCAAAGCCCTGGGGTGGACCAGCAGAAGGGGCCACGAAGGCCTCCAAATAGAGCAGCCGTACGAACACAGACGGGGTGTTTTTTTAATCCACCACCAACAGAAACCACTGTTCACAAGACGGGGAGTGACATGCTTCTGAGAAATGCTACGTTTGACTTTGAAGTGAGAGTAGGAATAGATGAGTTATTTATCTAACACCTTTTTTTCTCTCACCTCTGGTTGTGGGTAATCAAAGACAGCTTCTAAGGAAAGTAAGAGATTTATTTTGCATCCTCCAAAACACAGTGCCCCGTAAATTCTACATCGTTCATTTTCATGAATGAACACCAGCGACCTGTTTCGTATTCCAGGAGGAGGAAGCAGGAAACAAAAATACTTTCTTGGAACTGGTGCTACTCACGCCCTTTATGCAACACTTCCACATGACACAAGCTCCTTGCAGGTAGACTTACCTTTATCATGTTAAAAACTAGAGCTTAAATCAGTGAAGCACAAGTTTAAAGTTGTTATAATTATGATGCAGTGCAGCTTTACTACTCTACAATGAGC
This sequence comes from Oplegnathus fasciatus, assembly GCA_003416845.1. NCBI lineage: Eukaryota > Metazoa > Chordata > Actinopteri > Centrarchiformes > Oplegnathidae > Oplegnathus > Oplegnathus fasciatus. The sequence continues at coordinate 435,577 of NTHP01000388.1, read as the reverse complement.
AATAGGTTATTTTTAAACAAGATTAATGCAATTGATCCAAAGGCTGTAAAGTGCTCAACACAAGGAAGAGCCAGAAAGTGGCCCTGCAACATTGCAAAGAACAAGTTCTACATGGAGACTCTGCGCCTCGTCATCAGTAGGGGAACTTTCATGAGCTGCATGCAAGAGGGAAGAGATGGTGAAAGCCTGAGGCCACAGACAGAAAGGCACAAGGCTTCAAAACACATACAGAATATAAAAAGAAATCCATCTAGCAGTTTAACCAGCAGTCAGGCTTCACAGATCAAATAAAAAAGGAGTGCTTTTGTTGTTGCAGTGACCACAATTGATACATTTTTAAATGAAGCCTTTGATCTTGTGGCCGTTTGATCCCATTCAGAGATTATACTGTAATGATTTTTAAGGTTTGTTCAACTTGTGTCAGCCCTGCTTATCAAATCACTTCTTACCACTAATAGCAATCCCTCTAATCTATTTCACTTTTTATTTAAATACCGGCGTAATGGAGGTGCAATTGAACCAGACAGAGCACAGAAATTATAAGTTGCAAACTGCAGCGCAAGTCTGATGATGTGGGCAAGAAAAGGTCTTTAAAATGTAAAATAACCATCCGGAGATGCAAGTTGGCAGTTAATACCCATTTACTACTGTGTGAGTCAGCCGTTTCTTAATTTTATTACTTTAACTTAGTTTTAATTATTCCCCTTGTTCTAAAATGGCCCTATAATCTAGAAGTAGAGTCAAAGTGAGAGGTGTAATCCATTTGCACACCACTTGGTCACGGCAACCTTTTACTTCTAAAACAGATAGTCCGCTTCATTCCAAATACATTAATATGAATATTCCTTACTGCCATCGTCTATTGCATTTGCTTTAACAGTGAAGAAGGGAGGAATTTTAAAGCCATATGACAACTAAGTAAGGTGCAAAGAGGAGGTGTAACTCAGCTGAGACAGTTGGTGCACTTAGAGTGCATCAGGGTTTTACATGATTTGCTGCTGTCAGAAAACGTTGCCTGAAAGTTTCCTCACTGACAAACGACCAACCCCACTGCCACATTTGCTAGCTCGCCTTGATTGATTAAAAGTGACAGAAAAGCGAATAGACTTCAAGTGACTTTTGGTCCCCCCGACACACCAAACCAACCGTAAAGAAGGAGCATCAACAAAGACGGACGGATGCATCACATCAGCCAGCTGACCAGCCAGTCATCTGTGTTCCTAATCTTAAAAACATTGTAGGAAAAACAACAAAGAAAGTGAACTGGCCAACCATTTTCACGTCACAGCGTATCTGATTGAACAGTCAAAAACGTTCAATAGGCACTGCTGCGCAGAAAATAAGGTGAAACCACACTAAACGGTTGAATAGAACTAGTTTCCTAAGATGAACAGCCTGCCGCCGATTTAACATGCTGAATTAAACGAAAGCATCCTGAGGGCCGACTGGAGCCACACTGTGAAAACTAAAGACAACAGCCGGCCACAGACTACCCAACAGCACCCGACAGACAGCTGTTGGCTTCATGTGGCAGAGCCTTTAGATCACTGTGTAAGTAGCACACTCAACAAGTTATCAATGTGTGTCTATAAATATCTTTCACCCATCCAGCCCTCAACGTTACGTTCCATATCAACAAAAACAAAAGGTGACTTCCAATCAACACCCCCTCAAAATATTAAAGAATAATTGAATAAAAAAGTAATGAACATAATGAGTTAACTTAGCATTTACTTAAACAAACGAGCTGAAACAATTAGTTGATCAAGAAAAAAATAATCATCAACTATTGTGATAATCGATTGTTTAGGTTATTGTCCAAGTGTAAATGAGAGTATTTACAGCTTTTCCTTGACTTAAAATTATAGTGAAATGATTATCTTGATTATCTTATCTTGAGTTTTGGACTGTTGGTCAGACAAAAAAAAGCTATTTGAAGACGTCACTGTTCGCTCTAGGAAGCTGTGATGGGCATTTATCACTGTTTTCTGACATTTTACAAACCAAACAATGAATTGGAAAATAATAGGCAGATTAACCGATTACGGAAATAATCATTAGTTGCAGACCTAATTTTGGTTATGTTGCATTAAAGAAACTATTATTTCATCAATAAGCAAAATCATGGGGAAAAAAAGATAATCTACTCAACAGGTGCAACACAGGTAAGTTTTAAAATTGTGTTGTTCTTCATTATCGTGTTCAGAAAAATGTGTCGCCTTCATGACAACATGCTCAACATGTGTGATGATGGAGGAACATAAAAATCAGACATGTTTAGGGTACAGGGTGCGTGGATGCTGCAGTGTGAGGAGAATGAGTGAAGGCGAAACAAAAAAAAAAACAAGCATCATCAGAGCTGTAAAACCTGCCCAGCTGCAGTCTTTGATCCTCCCCTCAAGCTCTCCTGCCTAATTCCAACACCTGCACACGCCAGCAGAGTCAGACGCAGAGCTACATGCTCAGCCCCACAGCTCCGGCTCGCCATGCCTGGCCACACACAGCTCAGAAAGCTACTCTCATTTCCTCCCCATCAGCTGTAGGCAAAAAAAAAGAGGGGGCTTAACAGATTTGTTTGTTCCCAGCTCTAAAATAATGGCTTCATTTTAATCAATGAGCAGTGACGTACTGGAATGCGGTGCAGAATATGACAGCATCTTTATTTTAGTCCTCACTTGTGGTTATGCCTCACCTTTCAAAGTTAATGAACAGAGAGAATGCATCAATAACATGCCGAGGGCTTAACAGATGTGACTGTTCCATGTCATTTGCCCTGAAGGTTTATCACGGCGGTGTCATGTTGCCAGTTCTCGGACTGTATGTGCCTCACGAGGCCACCGTCTAAAGCAGTCAACTTAATTAGGGCTGCAACTAACGATCATTTTCATTATCAGTTAATCCGTCGATTCTTTTCTCAAATAATCAATGAATCATTTGATCAACAGAATGCCTAAAAACAGTGAAAAATGCTCATCACAGCGACGTCTTCAAATGTTTTATTTTGTGCGGACGGTCCAAGAAATTCATAATTATAATTGTAGAAAAACTAAATAAACCACAAAACATTCATGTTTGAGAAGCTGGAACCAGAGGAGTTTGGCATTTTTCTTTTTAAAAACAGGACTCAGATTGATGAATCCATTATGAAAATTGCGCCCAATTAATTTTCTGTCGATCGACTTATCAATTAATCAACTAATTGTTGCAGCTCTAAACTTAGTCCATGTTATCCTGTGGCACAAAGGGCAGCAGAACCAGGTTCATCTTGATGCTTATTTATCCGCATTGATGTACTTTATTCATTTTTCTTTCTACTTTGCGTTCTAACACTACAGGAGCCTGAGTGGGTTTCTGTCTCATGAATTTCTGTTTGATATTTCAAACTGACTTTTTCATTTGGTGCCAGCAGCCTAACACGTTCACATTAGGACCCAGGTATAATGATTGGATGCCTTAGCAGCACACGGTGGTTTCTGGGGTTATTTCTACAGAACACATACCGGGTCAGGTCAGGCTTTTTTTTGGCTTCATCTCCATGGCGATGTGGTGGGTCGTAACTGGGTTGTTTTAACCCACTATTTCTCCAGCACAAAAACGTACTCCGGATCAGGGATCTAACTTGGGAGGCAGGTTTAATAAGAAGAGTTAAAAACCTGGAACATCTGGTTTTACTTGAGTCCATGTTTCAGATTTGAGAGAGCTCAAGGCTTTACTCAGCATTTATCCAGCTAACTTTATTAAGCCTGCTTCGTTAGACGGGTCCCTGCTCTGCCTTTTCTCCACCTTAAATGCTGAGCCAAGACTAACTCGTCAAGCTAGCTCTGGTCGGGCACAATAGCCCATTTCGCCTCCCTCAAAATATCATAAAATGGTTTTAAGCAAGTTGCCGAGATCGGCCAAACCACACAGCTCCTCGTCTCCAGGACGCAGTTTTGTACGCACATGGGTGTAGTTGCTCTGTCTGGGTTTCTCGCTGTTCACGGGCAATACATAGTTTAAGGATTTAAGTGTGTAGGATTACTCATTAGCCTGCATGCTGTGATTCAGAGCACAAATAACATTCCTGGTCATGACCAGTAAGACCATACGGAGGAAAACAGAACAAGGTTCCCTGGAAAAGTGGTGAGACGATGGAACAAAACATCTGCATGGAGAGCCGCTTGTTCTCTGTCTATTAGTCATTTGGCATGAAAACTATCCTCTCATTCCTACGTTATACTTTGTATATAAACCCCATTCAGTGCCGTGTCACACCTACTGTAATTAAGCCTGAAAGTCTAAAGGTATATTGTGCAATCTGCAAATTACAGCTCTACTAATGAAAAGCATGTTTTTGCTGATCATCAGTGAGTATGACACCAACATCTGCTTTCCCCATCTATCCAGAAAGATTACGTCATCTGGACATAGATTAGGATACTGTGAAAGTTAATTTACAAAGTTTGTGGTTGAAAGAAGAATCAACAGTGAGGTTAAACACAAAGTAAGAACCTCCAACACCAAAACAGATACTCATTTCCCAAAATGTGCTGGTAAAAAGCCAAAAAAGCACTTTTGTTATATTATTGAAATTACCTGTCTCTCTCCTATCAGGATAAGTGACTGTTGAACACTTAAGCACAATAAGATTTGGCTTTTGAAGAGTACACAAGACGAAGAAGACTCTATATGACTAACAAAGACATAAAAAAAACCTTCCTGTTGTCCCACTGAAGACTTCATTTATTTAGTAAGTCTTTCCAGGAGAGTACGTGATGATGTTAAAGGATAACTTGGATAATTAGCTTGCACTGAGATCAAACAGGAAGTCGTTGAAAGAGGAATACGTCACTGAAGCACACAGGAAATGCTTATCTGTGCATCGCCCACACTTACTGTGCCTGGAAAGCTACGGGCATAATAAGATCTTAATAATTTAAAGTTTTCTCAAGATGGAAGCAATTGACTGAAAACTTATTTTAGATCAATCAAACTCCTACAGATTTTCAGTATTTTAGATTTCTCTCCGGACATCAACACAAAGGCTGGAACTTTGTGAATATTCACAGAGACACACACAACAATTTGACTTGAGTGTTGCTAATAATCAGAACATTTTGAATGGAGTCTGTGCAAGTAGCTGTTGTCAGTCAGGAGACTGAAGGTTTTCATGCAGTCGCTGTCAGTTTGATTAAGATTATTTGAAATATGTCGGAACTGTTTGATTTTTAAACAGAAATAAAGTGCTGTGCCTTGAGTGAGAGGGTTATTTTATAATCCAGGTCATCCGGGTTTTAGTGCACACCCACAGCTCAACTAAAGTTCACCTCGCTCTTCCAAAGTTAACTCACCTCAAAGTCTCTCTCCACGTCCCTCTATCCACCATTTCACATAAATCTGTTTTCGGCTTTTACACACAAATTTCAGCATAAATGAGCAAGCAAACGTCCACTGCTGTTTTCGTCCAGTCTCATGTGAGAATTCTTTTTCTCAGGGGAAATGTGGACACAGCTCTAATCATACTGTACCTACCATTCAGGGTTTTGTCCTCTCAATTGCTCAATATGTGCATCTTCTTGACTGTCAACACTAAAAGCGCTGTGTATGTCGGTGGAAATCAAAGTTATTGTAGGTTTCAGTAATCTTCAGGTCTGTTCGCAGCTTTAGACTACTGTCATAGCCGCTTCACCAACAAGCAAACAACCAGGATGGAAAAAAATGCTGTGACATATGTTTGATTATTGCATCAGTACAAAAGCAACCTGCTTCTTGCAACACCACTGCCACAAAGCAATGTATATGCAACTGAATGAGCTGTCAAAGATCCTGTCTATAACAACAAAGCACGGACAAGATGTTTACTGGCTGGTGGCCACATCACACACTACAGTCACACAATAGCCTGAACATTGGTTTTCACTGTAGGTTTTCTAACTGACTAATCAGAGAAATAAGACTTGAAATTATTAACACTTATTTATTTATGGACTGGTGTTTTGTCTTTGGATGGAAAACAAGGAGACATACTCCTGCTGCACTGTGCTCTCTGACAGCAGAGCCAACAGGAAACCACATAAAATGAACTTTAAATTAATAATGAATGAATCATAAATAACTCACAGTAAATGAGCACATCTGGATATTTACAGAATATAATAAACACAGAAATTAACAAGCCAGATATTAGACACACAGCAAGGGCACAGTGTGTATAATAGCAGCAAGCTCTCATTTTATCTAAACATTACACCACTGCAGATGCAGGAAAAAAACAAACAAAGAGCCAAAAATGCAGCTTTTATTACTTACATGTCCGTAGTTGATGAACCCATGTTTACTGGCAATTCGATCAGCTTCCTCCTGACCTCCAGGTATGTGGACAGCCCACGTGTTGGTGTAGACCTTCTCACCAAGTACTGGTCCCAGCCCAGAAACCAGTAAGACCAACAGAGGCCCAAGTAGCAACTCCAGCAGCCTGAGCCTACGGCCTACAGAGGGAGATGGAGGGCCAGAAGCCATGGGTTTCTCCTAGTGCAGCACAGTCTCTGAGCACAGCGCCTCTCCGACAGGCCGGGGCCGCCCACGGTACATGCAGGTGCACAGAGAGAGACAAAGAAGGGGACAGTCACAGCTCACCTGACGGGAAACAAAAAGAAAAGAAGGAGATTTTACTCAAGTTTACTTATCTGCAAAGTTTAGGAAGCCTGGTGAAGGTTTACAGTGGTGAATCATTCTTTGTGATCCACATAACACTGTAACACAAAAGAAGACTGTATACTCTAGACGTGTGAAGATCCACAGGGAATCTATTCACACAAGGCAAAACAAAGAATACTTGGTCCAAATTTGTTCTTCCCATTGCAGTTGCTTCAATATTTGGTGGAATAAAGAACAGAAACAGAAATAGAGGCATAAACTTGGTGTGGAAATTTTGTCAGATTGGAAGATGTACTGTAACTGAGACAAAACACGTTAAATGCGTTCATCTGTTTTGTCCATGAGGAAGAACAGCCACCCCCAACAGCAGTTTTGCCCAGGCGTACTACAACCCAGCTAAGTACAGGCATTTGATAATCCCACAGGAAGCAGTGAGCAGGACGTCAAGGCAAGACCCGATGTTGTGGTCAGACACGCAGCAGCAAATTTTGGCGTTTACGCTCCCGTGGGAGGATACGGCAGATGAGGCTTGCGAAAGGAAAATGCGTAGGTACACTGGGTTGACAGCAGAGGTGGAGAAGTGTGGTTGGAAAGTTAGACTACGCCCTGGATGCTGAGGGATCAGAGCAGAGTCTCACTACGAGGTGAAGCAGCCACTCGAGGGTGGAGCTTGAATGCCTGAGGCGGCAGCCGCTGAATAGGCTGCGGCCAAGGAGAGAACACACACACTTAAAGTGTCAGAGAAAAATGGTTACAGATATTTCTTTACCCACTATATTATGATTTGTGTGTGGGAATCTCTTTGTAGCATGCTGACTGATGTGTTGTAAGAAAACAAACATCTAATACACAATTTTATGAAGAAGACAACGCAATACATCATGTGATAGTAGAGTTACAGCAGCCAGAGTGAGCAGAGACACAGATCTCAGCTCATGGTGTAATTGTTTGCTGAAACAATTTTGCCTCTGAACTGTTGTTTTCCCACCAGGAGGGTCAGCTTTGCCTTTAGCCTGTTGAGGCCATTATCCAAAGTGTTAACTCTACTGCAACCCTGAGTTGACAGGACTGAATGCAGTGCTCCTATTCTGTGTTTCCTACTGTATGTTTCTCATCTTGATGCAGGTGTTACAGCCATCTATAATCACCAACCTCCCTCCCGCGTGAGCCGCCCGATGAACAAAATACTCAAATTTAACTCGCTGTGCCATTATGCCACACTCCAAATGAACAAACAAGCTCCTCAAAATGTCCCTGAACAGTCCGCTGTGAAGCAAGAATGATGTGTCTGATGATGTGAGGTAGCTGGGACATTCTGCTGTGCACTCAAATAGTCATTTAGTGTACTATTACTGAGGCGTTTCACACTTAAAATACAATTCAATACTAATTTAAGCCACTGAATAAAGCACCACATATAAAGATGAGCATTACTTATCTTAAAAGTAATTTCAATATATTACAATAATATAAAATTTAATTTATAATTCAATATAGTGAGTGTTTTGACTTGTATCAGCAATGACAAGTCAAATTAGATACTTATGCGATTCCCCAAGCGACGGCTGCCTGCTCAGCTCTGTTTGACCAGATACTTCCACAACTGAACGTCTTTACATTTAAGGAATTTGGGGAATTGACCACATTGATTTCTGACGAGACTTTTAGGTGCAGATAATTCGCGTCACTTGCTGCCAGCTGGCGTCTATCCATTGCTTAGTGACCCTTCAACAGACGCTGTTGATGCATCCAGTCTCTCAGCATTTCACCACGATCAACAAGTTTAGCGTGTTGTAACATCAGTTTCCTTAGCTTGTATATCAAATTTGCTCTTACAAATTAAATATATATACACACACTCACATATATATACACACACATATATATACATATATATACACACACACATATACATATATACAAATACATATATAGATATATATACAAATACATATATAGATATATATACATATACATATATACACATATACATATACATATATATACACATATACATATACATATATATACACACATATATATACATATATACATATATATACACACACATATATATACATATACACATATATATATACACACATATATATACATATACACATATACATATATATACATATATATACATATATATATATATATACATATATATATATACACATATATATACACATACATATATATATATATATACACACATACATATATATATATATATACACACACATATATACACATACACATATATCACACTGTTAGAGACATCGCCCCACAAGCCATGAGTGAGTTTAAGTCATCAACATTTGAATGTTAATCAAGCAAGCAGATGTTTCATAATTGGACCAAATCAATTCACTTAGATAACGCAGATACATAGACTAATAAATTCACGAATCTTTTCAAAATAAAACATCTGTTTTATTCTCCGCAAGATTTGATGTTCGGCTGTATCCATTTACCTAAATGTAACTATGGAATTTTTGTTCCATTTAATTACACATTTACAGGTACCTACATGTACAACTTAAGATACATGTTTTGTTTGTTGGAGTAGAGTTACTCTTCTGTATATATGTATATTCAAATATCAACCAACATATGGGTAAAAATCTGCAGGTTACATTTTACACTGAGCTTTGATAAAAAATGTTCATTAATTCAAGTGTACAGCAAAAGTGACGTTGCAGTCATAGATCTTCATCAGGCACTCATTAATTTGGTATAAATGGCCTTAAAGGAAGAATTACTCTTGCTGCTGTAAAAATCCCTTTGGTGGATAATTTTCCCATCTGGCTGCCGGTTTTACTCTGACGTTTTAAGGAACTCCCTGGATAATTTCACTTCCTCTTCTATATACATTGTTAAAACATCGTTCCCATGCTGTTACACCACTGTACTCTGTCACAACAACTCATTTGGGTAACTTCTTCATCCACCACAGACAGATAACAGAATAACAAATGCAGCTCTTTTATATCCCCTCTCACTTGTATTAATGGAATTTATCATTTATTAGGCTGTTATTACATTTCACTCAACAAACAAACAACCCTTAAATGTTTATTATAAAAGAAGCCCCATTTGGTCAGTGGCGATTCCTCTGCAGTTAACCTGATGCATGTGTGGAACTGATGAAAAAACAGCATTTAAAACAGAAATATCCTGAGAGGTTTTCCAGGCAAAGCGACGGGTAAATGTCTAAAGGGTTCAGACAGATTTGGTTCAGTGTGTTGTGAAGCCACAGATGACGGCATCATTAGCGATCAGTGGGTTTACAGGTCAGCCTGGCTGTGAGTTGGTACGACACGCTGCTAATCCATGCCAGACACTTCAACAGTAGATGTTCACTTCATAAATAAATACCTGGATAACAACAGCCAACTTCACAACAGAGACAACTATATAGAAAACAAGCGCCATGTATATTAAACCAAGCAGAACAATTCAGCTGCCATGAGTGTCTCTCAAAGTAGAGCAGTTTTTAAATGTGCCAGCCTTCAGTAACACCCAAATCCCTCCGCCGCCTCTTTAATTCTTCCTTCCTGCTCAGCTAAGCCTGTTTTACAAACACGTAAAAATCAGCCCAAATTAAATAGCAAGGATCCACCCAACATTAATTACATGTTTACTTTTTGTATCTCAGTTCCTTCTGAAGTTGAACACAAACAAGAATTGCTTCCATCATTCTGAAAGGCCCAAAAGTGAACTAAGCCAATATTTGCAAAAGAATTAATCAGATTTGAATGAATCAAAACTCTAAAATACAGCATACAATGAAAAGACAAGCAGAGCAAGAGAGAAATCTGGTGGCATAACTCACTCAACTTTGTCCTCTGTCCTTTGATGCAACAGGTAAATACAATGTCAAGGTTTCCAAACCTCTGTCTGAATCCACATCCACGCACCGACTTTAAGCACAGACGCCTGTGACCTCATTTGGGCGCTCGACAAATCAGTTTCTTTCACGTCAGTGTGAAAACCACACGCCGTGGCATAACAACTGCCAAGCTACTTTACTGTTGGTGAGAGACAAAGGAGAAGCCGACCGTCGCACTGTGAGTGGTCTTTAGCGGTACCTCAGTAAATGATACCATATGTCGGACTGCGATAACAGAGGTTACCACTGAAAAAACTGCACCAAATTATAATTAGCCAAGTATCATTAAACCCAAAGGATAATACCAGCCTCATTACCGAACTCATCAGGACGTTTTAAAAAGGAAACAGTTTACACCTCATCAGCTTATTATTCACATTTTAATGAGATAAAAATGAACTCAAATGCATCCGGCATCAACACGACCCTTTTCTCACACTCAAATATCTTGTTATTGCTGCCACCTCTCACATTGTGACACTCGTGAAATCAATATGCAGGAATGCTCAGGTTGGGAAAGTGCAACAAACTGATGAAATGCCAATAATACTGATAACATTAGGTTCATTCATGAATATGCCAGAAACAACACTAAAAATCACATTGCGTTGCTGCTAAGTAGCACGAGACCAGTGACATACCACATCAGTTCCTAAATAGTGACATGAGTAGAATTCCCATGGCAGATCTCCGGTGTAAAACTGGGTTTATCACTATTGCACCAACATCATCACCCTCACGTGGTGAGTAGCAAAGGTGTTACACAAGCAATAGACTACTCACTATCTGCAATTCTTCTGGTTCAGAGTAAATATCCAGTACGTGGAGGTAATAGTGTTTCATTACATTCACTACCAAAAACATCAGCCTTTACTTTCTTAGACATTTTTCGCCCACAAGCGTGAGCACAGCAAATCACAGAAGCGTATATGGGCTAACACTCTATTTTACAAAACATGGTCTTTAGAGCAATTACCAGCAGTAATCCAACATTCAGACCATTATTACCACAAAGATTAGGCTTTAAACTTTTTGATTGTTTGGTCTTTTGGTTTCCCCAATTAGGCTTTACATGTTTGCCTTGTTTACTGTCAAATTAGTGCCAAAAGGTTGCAGCGTTATCTGAATGTGAGTTTGAATAAATAACATCTGCATCTTATAAATCTGCATCACAGCAAGGGCACTTCATCTACAAGTGTAGATTAAAGCAAATGTCTTGAATCTTAAACATGTTGCCTGGTTGTCGTGAACACATGTTTAAAACACAGCGCATGATTGGAATTACAAAAGGTGCCTGTTACCTGATCAGCAAAAGAGCATAAGACTACAGATCAGGATTCTGTCCTATTCTGAGTATTTTAAATGTTAAACTCAAGTGACTAAAACTGTGTATACGTTTTCAAAAAGACAGTTATCATAGAAGACAGAGCCTTTAGACGCAAGAGCACAAAAACATCTGAATTTTCTTATTTGCAGGGTTCTCTTTGTACACGTTGAAGAAAGCGTCGGGATGACACAAAGCTTTCACCACGAGTTGAATGACACACAGAAAGCAGGAGTCATGACATTCAAACATTTCTACGTAAGGACCTTGAATGTGGCTGCTTTTGAACTAGATTCAATGTGTTGTTAATTAAAATGTTTTTAAAAACCAGTGGCACTGTGAGAGCTTTGGGACTTCGGTTGGAAGTCCACAGGTGTTCAAAGTAAAAAAAAGGGGGGGGGGCAGGAAACAAAATGGTGGAAACGCACACCTCTGAAGAGTAAGAACTGTATAATCCAGATCCCGACACAATTGTCAGAATAAAAGCCTTTCTTCAGGATGTTGAGAAGCAGAAAAACACCTTCGTCTTTCAACTAACACCTCCATTGCCCTAATGAATGAAGGCTTTTAATAACAGGAGTGGATTTTGACCTCTCTACCCTGGTGTAGATTTTCATCATTTTGCTTTTTAGTTAAGAAAAAACGTATCACAGCTTCTTTCAAAGTACTTAACCATGACATCACAGCTGG
>NTHP01000388.1:389735-421715 GCA_003416845.1 Oplegnathus fasciatus | reverse complement strand
TCTCTCTCTCGCTGTCTCTCGGGCCTGTAAAACGTCTCTGAGCTAAACTTAAGAGGTTTACATGCATCAGCTGACGGGAGTAACGCTGCGAGTTCGCGGTCGGTGGACTCACCTCACACGGTAAGTCCGTGACAACAACACGCAGTCATAATAATACAGTGCCTCTGAGCGGCGGCTGGTCCGGTGATGACTCCTCCGCTTGGCAAATATGTCTGAAACTGTACCGCGCCGTGATTAACGTAAACTTGACACCGCGGTAGGCTGACCTGCTCCGTCTCACAGGTGCCTCCCCCTTTTTTTTTTNTGTGACACTGAACAGCAACAGCTCAGTTACACTTCAGCCTCACAAAAAAGATGCTTTTCACAGAAAGTTAGCCTTCACATCGATACAGATTAAGTTTCATCAGATAAAGATCACAGCAGAGTAAGCCCAACAAACATCAGCTGGGTTTTGCAATCAGATGCAAAGTTCACCTACGTGCCTTCACGGTCGTATAACATTCAAAGTACAGTAAAAGTTTTCCTGCATGTGTAAACAGCAAAACGTACTTAAAGAGGCACAGTCTGCAGGAGATGAGCTCAGGGGGGAGGAAAACTTCTTTCTCTCTCTCTCGCTGTCTCTCGGGCCTGTAAAACGTCTCTGAGCTAAACTTAAGAGGTTTACATGCATCAGCTGACGGGAGTAACGCTGCGAGTTCGCGGTCGGTGGACTCACCTCACACGGTAAGTCCGTGACAACAACACGCAGTCATAATAATACAGTGCCTCTGAGCGGCGGCTGGTCCGGTGATGACTCCTCCGCTTGGCAAATATGTCTGAAACTGTACCGCGCCGTGATTAACGTAAACTNTTTAATGCCTCTCCTCTCCTCTCATCCACCCCTGACGAACATTTCCGACCTCATATTTTACTACTCAGCAGTTGTGGATCACGAACACCACTAACATTTTTTTGCCGGAACGACCACAGAAACCGGACGCGGCGCAGTCGACGTCAGCTCGGCGTGTGAGTGTGAGAGAGATCCCCCCCTCCTCCTCCTCTCTCTCTCTGTCTCTCTTTCCTCCTTTGGAGCCGACACACACAAACTGACAGCAAACCGGGATCAATAAGACAACACGCCGTCCTGTCCTGCCCTGTGTGGGGGGTACCGGAGCCGGGGAACACGGTAAACTCGCCGACCAGCCCAAACAAGTAGAGATCCAAGCTGGAGCAGACGGGAAACTTACAACGGCTCAACTTACCCGCTTCCTTTTACATCCTGCTCGACCCGGCTTGTTGTTGTCTCTCCCCCGCGGTGTTACAACCGACGACGGCACGGCGAAGCGACTGAAAAATTGATAACCAAGAATTGCTGGTTATAAATAGTCATGATACCCCTCTGGTGTACCGCTGAGTGGTCCGTACAAGCCCCAGGAAATACGTCACGGCCGTGGACGGAGTGGAGACGTTAGAGCAACACCTACTTACCGCCCAGCAGCGCTGCGACACCCCCACCTGCTGGCCACAGGCCGCATAGCACCCTCAGGCTGAGGCTCTGCCAAACAAGATTTTTATCCCCAGATGGGAGATTTTTTTTATCGTAAAAACACTTCATATATGCCCAGTATCATGCCAAGAAACGCAACAACAAATACAATAAATTAACGTACTCCTTAGGGCCAGATTAACCTGTTTGGGGGCAAAAATTGCTTTCAGGCACCTCTTGACCTCCAGACATTCCTCAGTGTGTATGTACCATGAACGCAGTGGTGGAAGAGGTATTCAGATCTTTTATTTAAATAAAAATACTAATAGGCTACCACACTGTGTAAATACCCCACTTCAAGTTAAAGTCCTGCATTCAAAACCTTACTTAAGTAAAAGTATGTAAGTATTATCAGCTAAGCCTATCAAAGTACTCATTCTGCAGTAAAATAGTCCCTGTCACTGTTTTACTATTATATATGAGGTTTTTGGATTAATATTACTGCTGCATTAATGTGTATGCTGCATTTTACTGCTGTAGATGTTTAAGGCTCAGCTCATTTTAACTACTTCATACGCTGTTGGGTTGTTTAATCTGCGGCAATACATTATGGTCTATGAGATCATCATATGTTTGTAGCGTTGCTGTCCTGTGAGAACCACATATCTCTAAATAGTCAACTTTTCATGAGAAAAACAGTCTGTTTTCAGCTGTGTGACGATGCATTTTCCAACTAATCCAAGAGGGGGTTTATAAATAGTTTATTTATCTGAAGAAGTAGGAGAATTTTCTCAACCCATAAAGGAACACGTAATCCTTCAGTTTATCAAACATTCAAAATGACCCAATTTGGAGATATGTGGTTTTCACTGGCCATGAAGACTGAAAAATCTGAATTATGGTGGTGTAGAAATATAAAGAAGCATAAAATGGAAATACTCAATTGAAGTACAAGTACCTCAAAATTGTATTTAAGTACAGCACTTGAGTAAATGTATTTAGTTACATTCCACCACTGCAGACTACACATGGCGGCTCCATTATTTCCCCCGACAAACCAATAGCCTGCTCCTGTGCTGGAATACTATCCAGTCCCAGGTTTTCTGTGTGTCAGTTTGTGAGGATTTGATGCTTAAACCCAACTTTAATTCGAAATATGCACCATGTGTGCGGCCGACCATGAACTGCAACAAACCTGGTTTCCATCCAGTCCCTGTCTCTCTCTCTCACCCCACTTCCTGTCATGTCTCTGTTGAATCTATCTAATAAGAGCATAAAATTACCACCTTCACTGATATTGTACTTTAGTGGATTGAGTTCCCTAACAAATGTGCAATGATGTAAATTACCAAAAAACAATTGACAGGCAGTGAACCTGGGGCCTCTTGGGGCAGTATCCTGTGAGGCGATCACATTCAAACTCTGTTTTATTCATCAAGCTTTGAATTGTTTTCTGAAATCTGAAAACACATAAAGGCGCTACAGCTGAATAGTCGGGACACAGATTATTTTTATCAGTTTGATCCTTAAAAGTCACAAATCCTGAAAGCTTAAAAGTTTCACTGTGCAGTACACCACTTCAGTAATATTATTGCACAAGTTGAGTGTAAGTATTGCATTTCACTCTCATCTGGAATGCAGAACCAAACTCAGGAAAAGAAAAATACCTCCATGCAGGAGCATCAGGGGGGATTAGTGAATCCCCAGACTTACAGATACAGTCAATAAATCATTCTGATATTAAATTTAGCCTCTTACTATTACATCTCTTCTCTCAACAAATAAAAAACACATTTTATCATACCTTATTCCAGTATTATGCCTTCAAATACACTTAAATATACCACATCTCTTAGAGAGGTTTAAAGAATTTCAGTTTATATCTGATAAAACATACAGGAAGTATAGAAGACACTACCAGAGAGGACAGGTATTGTACTCTGGAAGGATTCATTCATCAAATCAAATCTGTAATGAAATTAGCAAATTAGGTCCTGGTAGAAGGAAGACGGTCCCCATGGAGGTCACAGAGACCGATGGTAGGCAGGTTACTGAGGCAACAGAAGCTATAAATAAAAGGGAAAAAGATTTCAAGGGTCTTTCATTGACCCCAGTTCTCAAGGGAAACAAATTTAATCATTTAATATCATCTCAAGTTTGTTTGTTGATCACGCATCCTGTCAAACAAACATGAATCATGGCATTGCTTCCACTGAGTGTGGAACAAAAGAACATTATACATCATGCACTTATTTACATATCGTCAAGCTGGTAGCTCACATAAAAGTGAAACATGTGCAGCAGAGCACAATCAAGAGCAATGTAAATTAAAGGACCAGCACGCAGAGGGAACAGAACAGTTCAAAATATTTATTTGAAGTACAAATATGCTGATACCAAGGGAGGTCAAGGGACAATTAAAATTTGTTCCAGCATTTTAAATGAGTTGCCAAAACAGGAGGCACAGAGCCAGTGAGCGTACAGTGAAGCCGTCTGCGTTAAGGGATGCAGGAGCCCAGTTTCTCCCTGTAGAAGCAGACAGAAAAAATTTATTTAGTATTTATCATCACCTTATAAACACAACATAAAAATCATATTGGTTAGGGGAAACAAGTATTGCCATAATAAAAGTGAATGTGCTCACAAACACTTCCCCAGTTAAAGAAAATGGCTATAACAGACTCATTATGAAGGAGGTTATTAAAAGGACATTTTATCACCCTCATTTTTTTTCCAAGACACACCTCTCAGCTCCAGCAGGACGTCTCCTTCGTACCGAGCGAGTCCGACAGCGCGTCTCTGCTCGGTGTCCAGCTCTGCCCACTGCTCCTCGGTGACAGCCCACGCCTGCTCCGCGCTCAGCCATGACAACTGAACTGCACTGAACATCACCTGTCAGACAATTGAACACATTTACCATAAAATGTACAAATGTATGCTTTTGTCAGTCGATTAAAAAGCAGGTTCCTGTCACAGAGCATGACATATAAACATATATAAATACATACAATATGTAGGGTAAACTGTCTATATCCTTCTTCCTAAATCAAATATATTCTACATGTCCATTACTGCAGCTCTTTCATCACTGATTATGTTTGTTCTTAAATGTTTTTTGTTTGAGGGCATAAGCCTCTTGCCCCATTGCTAATAAGTTATCCATAATATAACAGTCCCTTTTCTGTATTTTGCAATTCATTAAGATTCATTGTCAAGTTGTTTTCCAAGTGGGCCATTTTAATTAAGAGTTAAGTAATTAGTATTTCACAGAAAAAGTTACATTTGTATACTATGTCATGACAAAGACCTAATTTATGTTTTGGGGTTTTTTTATATTATGAAAAATACATCAAACAAAGTATTATTGTGAGAAAATATGTAAAATGTGGTGGCAAAATTCGGTGGAAACGTTGATAGAGAAGAAGCAAATTTCATGATTAAAGAATAACAAAAATATCTGTTCATAGGCCTTCTCCACAGCAGACACTTTGACTTGTCATAGTAGGAAAAGACACAGGTGTTACTAATGACATTAACTTTGGCTCTGTTGTATCTTAGTGTCCCATTAAGCCATGAGTGTGACAGTGAGCCAGCATGCACAATACCAGGACCCTGAAACTGAAGCAGCTAAATGGAATTCAGCCATCATTAATTTTATCATTTACATTTGTGCTTTTCCTTCTGTCACATGTCAAACTGTCGTCCATGAAAAAGGCCAATTGATTCCTCTCTTTTACACTTTATGAGGCTAAATGTGTTATGGTTAAATCTAATATCTCAAAATTGAACAATTCAGCCAAATTTGCCATTGGTGCTACTAAAACATTGTTCTGCAGATCAGCCTGAATAAACCCTGAAATTGTGGGTGAAACTGAGTGAAACTCACTGCCATCTTTTTTGGTGACATCAAGGCGATGGCTTCGGGGGTGATTCCCTCCACTTGTTCTTGTACCAGAGCTGACAGTACCATGTCCTCCAGGCCCACTGGACAGAGACACAGACACTGTAGTCAGATAATTAATGTTTCTCATATCAAATCACAGGAAAAGTTTTCCTAAACTTTTACACCCTCAGGGATATTTCTAATTGCACCTATCCATCTATGAGCTGTCATTTCCTCCTGCCAGCCTCCTCCCTCTTTGGAAAACAATTAAAAAAAAAAAGTTGATCACAAAAAAAGTTTATACCCCCTGGGATATTATGTTCTGCTGTACCTGCCAATGTCCCAATTTCAGTGAAAACTTCTGGTCCCCAAGCGCTGACTGGACCAAAGGCCTCGGGTCTGGACAAACGGCTTGTCAATGCCTCCATCTGCTG
The DNA here is from genome assembly GCA_003416845.1 of Oplegnathus fasciatus. Classification (NCBI taxonomy): domain Eukaryota; kingdom Metazoa; phylum Chordata; class Actinopteri; order Centrarchiformes; family Oplegnathidae; genus Oplegnathus; species Oplegnathus fasciatus. The sequence goes on along the minus strand of NTHP01000388.1, from coordinate 415,933 downwards.
TTCTGTGCATGGCAGGGACGTCTCCCGCAGGAACAGGACCGCCATACTGCAGTTTGGGGAAAAAGATTTGGGACTTTATCCTCCCTCCTCTGAGGGTATGCAAAATGTTTTCATGAGGCTTGTCCTGCTGAGAAATGTGCACCAGCCTCCTGTTAGTTAGCATCTGCTAGCAGGTGGATGTGAAATCAATTAATTACTATCTGAAACCACAAGCAAGCAATTCTGTTACGGCACTGGAAGGATTCATCGTTGTTTTACTGTTTCTAATTACTGCACAATGTGCTCGCTACCTTGTAAACAAATTGGCAGTATTTATCAACCCCTTTGGACTGTATATGTCCATCTTGGTTTATGTTTTTACTTTGTTTTGATGCCATTTGCCTGACATATTGGATCATTTTGCAGTGTCTGCTGGTTGTCTCATGTTGCTTTAAAAGCCCACTGATGAATTTGCTGAGTGTGAGCTTTCTTTTATAGCTTTTACAACTATTGTTAGGTGTTGTTGTGCTAAAGGGAAGTTGGATAAATATACATGACTGACCTGAGGTTGTAAGGGCTCAGTCTTTTGATCTCTGAGGGATACAGACCACAGATCAGGTGGCCAAATGTTGCCAGATCAACAGCTGTTAACTGCTCCGCTTTCAGCTTGCGTTTCCGCATCACGCCTGAAATCACTGCTCTCATCTGAAAAAAACAAATAGAAACATTAAACACACACTAATGGACATGCTAAAGTCTTCAGGATGAGATTCTTTTATTTATAAGTTTTACATCAGAGTGAAAAAGTTCACCTTTTTGGGGCTCCAGTCTGTCAGTGTCCCCAGATGTGCCAACACACCCAGATCGGTCAGACTGGTGTCGAGAAGCTCTCTTTCTCCCATCTCAGTCACCAGTGAGCCGAGAGCCAGCACCTGGTCTGCTCTCAGCTCTCTCACTGGACTGAAGGACTGCATCGAATGAAGAAGCAGAACATGTTTCAACCACAGACTATGTTGATATTAAAACTCAGGTTTTACTCTTTGCTCTTACTTTTTATCTTCAAACTAAAAAAAACAGACACAAGCCAAATTTTGATTACATTTTTAGGGGTGATGCTTTTGCCCCCCAAGAATTGTGTTGTGATGTTTAGATAGGATCTTAACTAGTCAGACTTTGAGGACATCTGATGCATATTGTTACTGATTGACCCAAATTGTGTCTGCATGATCCACGGGAGAGGACGTGTTGTATTCTTACTGGTATGGGAAAAAAATATTATCTGAGTCTTAACTTCCCGTGGTGTTTCACAGGCAGGAGATTTACCGACCTGCCTGAGTTTCACCCACAGTGCTCGGCGCTGCTCTGAGCTCATCGAAGCGTCCTGAGCAAAAACTTCCACACACTGTTTGACATCCTCCTGCGACATACGGCTGAGCTGAGTGGATGTCCAAGCTGAAGGAAACGTCCCTCTGATGTCTGCACAGCTTGGAACTGGCACTGCTCGAAGAGACACCAGTGAATTCAAATAAAAATGTACACAAAGAAACATTACACATTTCTATGGAAGCCCATTTCTGCCAATGTGATGAAAAAAAGAAGATCCTGTAAGTCATTATAATGAGAAACTTTCTCAAAATAATGAGTTAGTATCTCAAAATAATGAATGAGATACTAACTCATTATTTTGAGATACTGACTCATTATTTTGAGAAAGTTTCTCATTATATTGACTTACAGGACCTTATTTTGTTGTCACATTGGCGGAAATGGACTCCCATACATTTCAGACTGACACTTGCATATAATAACAGTCACTGGTGGACTACAGAGCTATTTCTCCTGTAGATAAAATGTATTAGACAGAGTGTAACTCCAGTACTAAACGTTATAGGAAATGTTTATTGAACCTTTTGCCCTCCTGTTCTGTGCTTTGACAATCCCTCGAATGAGACTCTGAGTCTGCTGCTTGAGACGATGCTGGTCCACACACTGAGTAACACACACTCCACCCACCACACTGTCCTCCCAGCGACTTTGACCCACCAGGACCTGCTCCACTGTGTCTTTATTCAACGTTGTCTGCACAGGGGAAACACATATTATATATTCATGCCTGTCAGGATATATTCTTAGAAAACCAGTTCAAGTGCAGTGAAATGAATTATTTGCATGGGTTGATGCTTTTTGGTGCTTACCAGTGGGATGGAGTTAATCTGCTTTGTTGAGAGAGAAAACACCAGCCTGCCCAAATGTTCCACATCCCCAACTTGCCATTTGGATGGTTCCCTGTCAAACAAGTACACGTATCTTACCATTACTTCTGTTTTATGTGATCCATGTCTTACTGCAAGTACAGCACTGGAGTTTTTTCTCTCAGGCATTTTATGTATTTTAGTCTGCATACAAACTATTTTACTATTCTAATCATTACTTCCAATAGGAATCAAAATGTACTGCATAGCTCAGTATACTATATACTACTATAATACTATATATGTGAATTTTTAGCCATGCGATAGCCGTGTGCCTCTGTGGATGTTGGTCGGTCAGTCGGTCCACCATTTAGGTCCAGACTAAAATACCTCAACATCTACATCGTCATGAAATGTTGTACAGACTTTCATGCTCCTCAGAGGATAAATCCTAATAACTTTGATTATCACCTGACTTTTTCACTAGCGCCATCACATGGTTCACATTTGTAGTTTTGAGTGAAATATCTCAACAACTGTTGGGTGGATTGTCATGAAATTTAGTGCAGACATTCATGATCTGCTAAGGATGAAATGTAATAACTTTGGTTTCTTTTAACTTTTCATCTAGCACCACCATTAGGTCAAAATTAAATTTTTTTCATTCGATATATTACCAAATAGCTGCAAAACCAATGACATTTATGAAATTTATGTCAACATTTGTTATCAGAAAGTAAGCCGTTACAGATTTGCTGTTCATGAAACACTTCAGGAATAAGCCTTTACTTTCTTGATACTATTACTTTTGTCTGCATTTGTTTTTTATTTATTTATTTTTTATATTTTTTACATAGGTGTCATAACCATGACCTGCAGATTCCTGATTCAATTTTATTGAGTTAAATAACTTGGAATTTGTCAAAATGTTTTTGTAAGATGCATGTCATATAGTTGTCATTAAAATGTCATATTTTATGTGTTTTTACATAAAAATATAATAAAAATAGATCACTTTTTAAATGCTTCTGTATATTTCCGGCCATTTTTGCATGTATGTGTGTAACCAATAAATCACTGTTTTAAAATAATGATTGAAATCAACATCTCAAAATATTATTGATCCAGGTTTCATAACCAGAACATGTTGTGTTTTCTCCAGCCAACGTGTTCCTTTACCCAAGCAGCTCTTTCTGAGTGAGCAGGGCACTAATGTCTCTCAGAGCCTCTTTGGGAAGGCAGAAGCTTCTCATCTCCTCCAGCCGCAGAGCCAGAGCTCCTCTGTCCACCAGAGTCAAACTGTCCCGGTCTAAGAAAGGCAGTAAAGGCCCCAGGACGTCCAGAGTGGTGCCGTCAATCTCCCCCTCAGCCTGAGAAGAGCCCTGCAGAGCACCACGTACAGTCAGTGAGCCTGGATTACAGGGATTTCATGCTGATATGACTTCACTTGTGTGGAAAGCTGTTGAGAGGATGAGGAAAGTTATGTTCTGAATTTCTATTTCTCTCTTTGTATGTGTGTGTGCTTGCTTGAGAAGCCTGAACCAACATATGTAGTTTGTTATTCCTGCTCCATTAATGTGTTAATGCAAATCAAACACATGACTCACCATCATTGACGCAAGCCCTGATTTAATTTAACCAGAAATAGCATCTCTGAGTTCCAGTTTGCTCTGAATGCTCATGGTGCCGGTTTCTTATTTTAATTACCCTGAGGCTGATTTCTATTTTAACTTAATGATGTTAATAAATTACATGCAGCAACTGGTTTCTGGTCACACTTTTCTACCTAAAACAAAGAGCAATGTGTCAACTCCTGCACATTATGCAAGGATATGCAGTAAATGCAGTATTTAAGTAGTTCATGTTGGTGTTTTACCAGCTCAGTTACGGCTTTCTCGGCTAAATTCGTCTGCTTGTAATGTGGCAGTCTAAGGAAATCAGCAAAGTGAGCCTGAATGCGGTCCAGGATGGCTCTGAAGGATGCATTAGAGAGGTTCTCTATCATCGTCACTCTGGGAAAGAACAGAGCAGAGGTGTAAATGTAAATGTAAACTCTGAAATATTTATGTAAAGTGAAAAATACATGTTTAATAAGGAGATACTTACGGTAATGTTGCAGCAAGCCCAGGGCTCAAAGCACCGAGGTCGAGGTGAGGTTGTTTCCTCAGTTCATCCACAATACATTTTCGCTGGTAACACATCCAAAACACATCTGAACTTGTTAGAATCAAACATGATTTTTAATTTGTTATGGAAGCATAACAACAACAAACTAATGAATTACGGCTGCGTATCGGAGACTGAGAGTTTGAGGAGTGTTTGTTCCTCACCAGAGCAGGTCTCATGCCTCCAGGCAGCTCACTAACAAACTGAAGCAGCCCTGAAAAATCTGTATTGTTGCTCCAAAGCCTCAAAAAGTCACAACTCATTCCACTGGAAATATGACCCAGATCCCTGCAGGTAAAAAAAGAGGTCATTAATTAAATTGTGTATTGAGTGAGTGTCTGACCTGAAATAAACTGTGACTGGATGTGTTTGTTTTGTGTTTTTAATTTGGTTTGCAGGTAAAATGACTCAATAATTAAAATTATAGATCTGAATGTTCTGGTGCAATACATCCAACTTACCTCACCATCCTGCTGGTAATGTTTTTAAATTCGTGGATCTTTTTGAATAAAAGCTGAGCCTGTCCAGACAAAAAAAAGTGTCAGACTGTGACTGACTGACTGTGGGTTACTATCAAACCAATAACATTTGAATCAAAGAAGCTAAATTAAACTATAGTTACTATAAAAGTCCAACCATACAAGTATTTTTTGTACATTTGAGCCACTTTACTACAAATCATATAAGTTAAATTCAATTGCAAGTTCACTATCATACTGTCCTGTAAACAGCTGAAACCAGTGGTGGCCTATAGGTACTCAAAAACATTGGTAAGTATTGTAGTTTGCCAGACTAACGCTGCATTTTGTCCCTCTAGTGGTGTGACCTAAAGAGCAGGAGCACAAGCATTACTTACATATGTGCTTGCTCATAAGTCAGATCCATATTTTGGCATATTTTGGCAAAAGTGTGAGTGTTTCCCAGGAAAAGCGAAAAAGTTGTTTATGCTGCTTGATTGCTTTGAGATGTTTCAGCGGATGTTTTGATACTTCAAAGCCTGTGAAAAGTGTTCACTATTGGAATCCCTTCAAAATAAAATGAAAGACTTTTCAAATCCAGCTTTCAGGTCTGTGGGGGGAGTGTGTTTGATGCTGAAAACATTTTGGGTGAAATCTCACTTATGTGAAGTCCAATTCTTTGGTTCAGAGCAAACTGCTGTGAAAGTTGGTATTCGGCATCCTGGGTGTTCACAGTTCACAGAAGATAGATCCTGCTGTTCAGCCATGTTTTTGATGATCTCATCACTCTTCCTTTAATGCCAGCGTTCGGCCAAAACGTTTCCATTTTCGGCACTCCATGAGCTTTCCTTTTGTGCCTCTCTCAGACCAAGACTGGAGTATTGTACACAAAACTCAGAATTCAATGGGCAGATCAGCATGAGTTTGAGCATTAGACTCACCACTGATAAAACTAAAGAATAGCAAAATTGTCCTTGTATTGTTTGTTCAGTCCACCTCTTTCTTATCATAGTGTGTGTAATGAACATTGAAGCTTTAGGGACCACTTCAAACTTTTAGTTTTCTTGAAGGTGAAATGAAAAATTACCAGACTGGCAAAACTGGTGGTATATCACTGATGTGACTGTACCACATTAGATATACTATCTTGTATATGTGTGCAGTGGCACCACTTTCAGGTTGAACCCAAAATCACTCATATAATTACAATAATTACAATCTCACTAAATATTCTTCAACCTCACTATAAAATGATTTTTTATAAATCTTTAATCACATTAATAACACACAGTATTGAAACATTTAACTTTAGGGTTATTTAAATATAATATTTTACTTTTAACATTCAGCGTCATTATATATTTGAGTGCAGCTACTAACTGAAAAGGCCAATCTTTATTGATTTGACTCGGGTCTTGTTAGGCCGAGAACAGGGGGTGAAATACACTCTTGGCTGTGACAAAATCCCTTTAAGGTAGCCATTATTAATTTATGCTACACTCCTCCACACCATTGTACTACATCCAAACTAATTAGCTTGATGGCGGCTGACGTGTATGGAGTATTAATATCCTGAAAGGCTCATGTGAAGCATATCCAATGAGTTGCAGATTAATGGGAGCAAAAACCGAAGCTGGTAACATTTTCTTCTTTAGTCAGAGGAACAGCCTAACCCATTGTTGTCATATCAATGCAATGTTAAACAGCACACAAAGGTAGATTAGAGTCAAATGTGCACCTGCTGTTGCGACCAGCGTACGTCTCTGTACAGGCTGATATATCTCAGGATTGTTTCTCCATTTAAGGTTTCTGTCAGCTTCCTCAGAGGGACAAATGGTGAAAGACAGTTTACCTGCTGAGTGATGTTCTGCAAGTGTAGGGCCTGTTGACAAACAACAACAACAACAAAAAAAACACTGTAAATTTAAACCAAGTAGCCTTTATAGGCTCTTTAGAAAACACAAAGCAGGTTTCATACATATGGATCAAATGAACACTTTCTGGAAACCCTAGAGCCAGATTAGCTAGATTAATGTTACTCAGGCCACAGGCTTTTGTTTTTACTTAATGAGATATTTCCCAGCAAGTTTTAAGCTTCTCTGTAAGAGTAAAAAGGATGATGTTGAAACGTATCAACTGCCGAAACTTATCCACCTCTATTGTGTTCAATTAGTCAACACATGACAACAAGGTGAGTCACAGCAAACTATAAGGAGGGATGAAAAGATAAGAGAAGTTATAAGTGATGCACTGAAGACAGATAATAGCACTGTCACCTCCTGCATTGCATTGTATAGCATGGCTCTATGGCCAGGCTTAAGCTCAGTTAGCAGCGTTCTCCAGCACTGGCAGTGGGCGGCTTTACTGATCTCAGGCCACTGGAGGTCTCTGAGCACAGCAGGGGAGAGACCAGAGTGTAACGGCTTCAGTCTGCACAGTTTTTCCACGGTGAGCTGGCAGGCAGAGAGAAACACAGTGGTGAAAGTGCAGCTGGCTGAAATTCTGCAAAAATAGTTTAGAAAAAGTCGACTTACAGTGGTGTCCTTTGAAATCTTGGACAATATTTGAAAAGCCTGAGGAAAGTATTCAAAAATTAACAACAGTGCATACAAAAATGCTCGCATTAAAGGTCACATATTTCATCAATGTTCATCCTCTTCTTTTCTCAAGAAATCTGGCAGCTAATTAACTGCAGATCTACAGTTATGACAAAAATCCTTGCAGTACATATTAGAGTCAAGGCTAGATTTTCTTTTTTATGAAAACGGTTGATGAATAGTTCCTTGTAGCATCTTAGAGAAACCACAAATGATTGCCTGGACATTTTTTCAATCAACTTTCATTGAAATCCAACTCAATTTTATACATTTACAGCTACACTTACTAATATCTAATGTGACAAAATGGTGGAGAACATTTTAACAACTTCGCCCCAGGATAAGAATGGCAAGAAGCCACATGTGAAACAAATTCCCTGCTGACCTGTGATGGAGAATATCTGTGTAATCCTGGTTGTGAGAGGATTTCCAGGAGTTGTTGTGAGGGGAGCGACAGCAGGAAGGAAGCTCCTAACTGAGGTAACAGACCACCGAGGGCAGACAGTTCTGGGGGAGCCATGGTGCTGACATTCAGGTTCTGAACGGCTGGTATCAACCAGGAGGACAGCTGTCCGTAAGCACAGTCCAACAGAGTTAGTCTGGGCATTGTGTGGAACAGCGCAAAAAAATCTGTAATTGAGGATATTAGTGATTTAAAGAAGATTTGGTGCTTACCCTGCCGCTGGCACTGATGAACCCCTTGGACATGCACTGAGCCAGCTGCTGCCAGAGAGCCAAGGATGCAGCTGAGTCCTGAAGAAATGAACCTAGCTCCATTGGATCCAGGTAACATGCAAGGACTCCTAACCTGCAAAAAGAAATTATCTGTCACTTTTCACTTTTCCTTCTTTTTGGCATTTTTGCCTTTATTGTATAGCAATAGACTGAATAGAGGCAGACGGAAATGAGGAGAACAAGGAAACCAGATGTACTTTTACACATCTGGTACAGAACCACACATCAATACCTAAACAAACTATGACCAAGCTCATCGATGCCAATCAGTCATGATCTTGTATGTCAAGAAATAATCATGTCAACAGGGACAACACTTATGTCAAGTAGGTCCTCTGATGACCAAACATTTTAGTACTTGTGTGGTGGGACTGAAACTCTGTATATGACCGATCACCTTGGAAACATATTGGAGAACTGTAAAGTACTCCAATATGCACTTTTAAGTCATCATAAAGATGGACAAATATACAGAAACATTAAGTGTCTAGGTCCTACCTCAGTATGTTATCACTGGTCAAATTATTCTTCTTGTTGAAGAGGGTCCGGAGCACATGGCGCCCCCTTACACCATCGAGACTGCCGTTGCCTAGCAACTCTACCAGAGGAATAAGCTAAAGGAGACAACAGATTCAAAGTTAAAACAAGTTGAGAGCTGAAAGCAAAAAGCCACCAGTTATACAAAGATGGGTGACAAATTACATGGACAAACCACTAAAAGTGTTTTGGTAAGGTGGTGGTTTGGTGTTTGATGATGGTGGTGGAGCGCACTTTTCTCCAAAATCTCAAATTAGGGTTTAACTGAGTTTAGACCATAGCATATGATTCACTTATTTTGTACACTCACAACATCATTCTGTGGTCCTTGTGGCCTGTATGGAAGCATCTCCACTCATTTTCAAGTTTCAAGTTTTCCCTTTAATTTGTCATCTGTACATATGTAAGAACCCCAATCAACGGCTTTACTAATCACCTGACCATGTCTGAGATGACTAACATCAACATTAAATTAATGAAATGGCCTCTAACCTGTTGTGATGTCAGCTGCTGAAAATGACTGACTGGGAGGTAAGGCAGAAGCGGGAGGATGGAACTGAGAAAGTACGGGGGCCACGTAGGGACATCACCCACCGCACTCGACTGCAGGAGTCTTTTTACAAAGGCCTTTTTCTGCAGCGACTTCATCCCTGAGCTGTGGTCACGAATGGCTGTCAACCTGAAGAGCGACACTGAAGCTGTTGGCATCAGGACAGTAAGATATATCAAACTAAATGCAGTCTGGGTTGGTTGATCAGTAACTCACACGCTGTCGTTGACTATCAGGGAGGCTGGGAAGCTCATGATGTCAGAGACGGACATGAAGGGGATGAACTGAGACAGGTCCACAAACAGTTCTGGGGTCACTCGGGGGAACTTGTGGATGAAAGCAGCGGTCATTGTTTCCATGGCCTGCAACTCTTTTTGAGAGGCCTGACAGAGAAAACAAAAGAGCAGCACAGAAACTGATGTGTATTCAATTTGCCCCTCTTTAACTATGCATGGGCCGGGACATAGATTCAAATAAAACAGAAACAGCACAAGAGAGTGCAATAGAGTAGAACTGTAGGGCTTTTACCTATACAGTTAGCTTGATGAAGAGTCACTAATAGTACATTCAGCGTTTTGTTGGGAGTTTAAGAACAAACCTGGCCAGTTTCAACTTGTAGCTGGTCCCAACTTTGATGCATATGGGAGAGAAATCTCTTAACAGCATCTTTTTCAGCAGACATCACTAGCGTGCGAATGCTGTCTCTTGGCATCTGGAGGTACTCCTGCCGAGATAAAGTGGTTCGCCTAAATGTAAAGTTCAGTGAGCAGATTTGTTGTGTACAGTTAAAAGTGAATATAGCTGCACAGGCCAGTACCTGCAGCAGAACCCTGAGAGCAGATGAGTTGTCGTCCCGCTGGATGAGGTCCCACAAGACAGGCTGATGTGACAGCAGAAACAAGTTATTCACTCTTTGTTCTGTGTGTGTGTGTGCAACATGTATTACTCACGTTGTGGGGACACATATCTTTTTACACAGTCACATTGTTGGGACTCACCTTCCTTTTGGGGACAAGTCCCCATAACATAAATCATTACGTTTTAGGGTGAAGAGTTGGTTTAAGGGTTATGCAAGTAGTGGTCATTTGTGTGAGTGTGTCAGTCGGCTATCTTACACTGAAGCAGCTCAACAGGTCCTCTTTGAGAGTGGCATTCTGCTCTCTGCGGAGGAAGACTCCCACAGTGTGAAGGACACTCATGGAGGCTTCTGGCTGCAGTCTGGCCCAGGAGGTGTTGTCAAGGAGACTAGAGAGGAGGATGGCCTGACCCAAACCTTGTCTTGCTTCTCCTTCCCCCTCGTCCAGGCCTGAAGAGAGGCCCACCATGAAGTCCAGGACTCGCAACACATATCCCAGCGCTACTAAAAACCCTTCGAGCTCCCTTCCCTCGACCTCACACACACTCAGCTTGTGTATAACCTCCACCAGCAGTGGGGCCGGGTCCACACACAGCTGCGATGTGTCAAACTCATACGGTGCTGGGAGCATGTCAAAGAACCTCTGCAGGAAGCACTTCCTGTCCTCCTGTTCTGCCTGCAGATCAGCACAGAAATCAGCGAACTGAGGCATTGATCTTAACAGCTGGTTGTAGAGTGTGGCGTTTAGACAAATGTACTCTCTCAATCCATGTGTCGGCCCACAGAGCTCCAGGAGGGTGGAGTTGGTGAAATGATGCACAGCCCACTTCCTGTACTGACAAGTCTCCTCAATGGTGTCAACATGGGAGAAGTTGTGTATTTTGGAGCAGTATGCTGCGGCCCAGCTACCCTCTGGCAAGTATCGGTGCGAGTCAGGGGACTCTCTCCCGCACAAAGCTGAGATCAGGACAGAGTTGTTGGGCAAGAAGCAGTGTCTGAAGGCTTGGGCACTGAGCAACCTGCTGCCCAACTGGACCAGACAGTTCTCGTCGAGTCCTGGACTCCCTATCGCCTCACCTGACAGCTGCACACACAGGTCGTCTATACTTGTCTGGTTAAAAAATTGGTAGTCCTTTGTCACTGCAGCCTACAAATATTAAAGTTAGAATAAGTTCAAATGAAGTAGAAGGAAAGAAAAGTAAAGAACAAGCAATGCACAAATACGTGAACTTAAAAAAAGAAAACACTCAAGTGCTCACTCCTCAGAAAAGCGATACGTTACCTGATGTGCTCTCTGCAGCCAGAAAGAGGAGTTGGCACACACCGTGTTGTTGAATTCATGGGCAAAGAACTCACTGCAGACATGAACCCAGAGGAAGTCCTCCTCAGCAGCAGACAGGTACCAAGCTGCATCAGAGCATGTGGCTTGCAGGTCGAGCCCCATCTGGGCCACTGCAGGATCAACTGACCCGTTCTCCCCTTCAAACAGTTTACAGTAGAGGAATACAGTGAAGTTGGAAACACCTGTCAAGCCCGGGATGGATTCATTACACGCTGCCTCCAGGATTTCTATAGAGGTGGAGTACTCCATCTCTTTCTGCTGGTCGCTGCTCTCTCTCATTCTCCCGGTTTGTGGCTGGTTGAGCTGGGAGAGGTGAGGCGCATTAGAGAGTTCATGAAGGTGTTTTTGTTTGGAGATTGTTCGTGAAGAGGGGGCTGTTTGTGGAGATGAGTGGGCTGGTGTTAGTCGTGATCTTAGTTCATCTCCTTCAGTGGAGGGGCAGGACAGGAATGGGAGTGAGCTTGGGAGACCCTGGGACCTAACGCCCAAAGCCTGAGTGTTCCAGGTCACATTATGTCTTATCCCCCTACATATGCATGGACAGAACAATGGCAGAAATGTGAGTCTGTTTTTGCTAAAAATGTACTGTCAGATATATGGACTGCAGTGATACAGTGAGTCATATTTCTAAAGTATCTTACCATAAGATCAGTTGTCGCAAGTCACCTTCAAAAAGACAAAACGAAAAGCAAAATATTAGGAATAGGAAATCAAAGTGAACGAGTGGTGGAAAAAGCAACTGGAAGCTTCTGCAGTACACGCCTATGCCTGATGTAACAGTGCAGCTCAGCTAACAATGCCCAAGATATAATGTTACTGACATCAATGAGAGGATAAAGAGATTAGCCGGGCTAACAACAGATGCTTTCACCGGCCAGGATGATTACAAAGATTTTAAAGCAGTGTCAGTCACTGTCACTGTCTCTCTTGTATCTTTCAGGTGAAACCAGGGCCGAATTTATGCTCTCAACAAAGTAATACAATCTAAACAAGGCATGATTTACTTCTTTACCTATAACATGTTTGAATTTACATGTTATTCAGTTAATAGCACACTCTGAATCTTTCTGTGGGATGAGCCAACTTTTTAACTCAGTTTTTAGTCTAAAGTTAGCGAATTTTTATCTCTTGTGATTGTGCAAACAACTTCTGAGGTCAACTGCTCCACATACTCACCAACTGAGCAACTGCCCTGAGCGCTGGGCTGTGGCACGTCCACCAGGCTGCTGACATCATCAAGCAGTGCCATGGTAACCCGTGACACTTTTTTCCTCAGGTTACCGTACACAGAACTACCCACCCTGTGCAGAAGGCCCCTCCTCAGCCCATCCAAACCTTGCACCAGAGCTAGATTTTTCTGTGCCAGGTGGCCACCTCGCTCTCCTCCACCTGAACGTGATAACGCCTGCAGCAGTAAACTTTGCATGGAGTCTGAATCATCCTCTGTGGCCATCGTGTCCTCCAGAGATGCATTTCCAGACAACCCATCCTGCCTCATGGCCTCCGGAGGCAAGCTGAAGGGCTTCAAACGTCCGAACACACTTGAGCTCCTACTGTGTTCAGCACCTTCCCTTGCTGGGTGTAAACTGACCACAGGCTTCCAGTTGCGCGTTTCTAAGAAACGCAGCAGCTGCTGAAGCCAGCTTACACTGAAGGCACAGTCACTACGACCCTTTAGAGCACAGATGAAGCCCTGCAGGCCTGCGCTGGCCTGGCCATAGGTCCCACTGATCAGAGCCTGAAGCGCAGCTTCCAGCACAGCGCTCACTGTCCTCCAGTTCTGAGACAAGTAAGTCAAGAGTGGCCTGTGGGGTTGCCGCTCTGATAGAGTGATCAGACTCTGCAGCAACCCCAGCAGCCAGTCCCAGTGAGGGCTGCCCCTCAGGGACAGAAACCAGTCCTGCACTCTGACGCTGGGTCGGGGTGGCACCCGGCCGTTCCACTGGTTCAGCGCCGCACTCCCTTCAGACTGGAGAAAGTAATGCAGCACCTTCTCCCACAGCTGCTCCTCATCGGGCTCCGCCGGTGCCTCCTCCAGCTCGGCACCCATCTCCTGGAGGTACAGAGAGATGTTGTAGAGGAAGCCAGAGAGACGGTGCCGGTCAATTGGCTTGTTTAATGAAGGCAGGTTCTTGCTGGGGAGTAGGCCAAGTGTTTTTAGGCTCCCCATGATATTCCTCACCCAAGGGTGCACAGACTGGTCCTTGTTTGTTTCTGGAGGAGCTTTCTGAGGATTCCAACCACCTCCTGTACTCCATTTTGAAATTATCTCCTTAAGAATGTCATCTCTGTGGTCCTCTTTACCACCTCCTAAAAGAGTCCCATCAGAGACAGCTTGAACCAGCATCATGTAATAAACATATGTAATAATAAACATATAAATATTGTATTTATGATGTTTCAGAGGTGCACTCACCGGTCTTCTCAGGGGATCCTTGTCCCAGTAAAACAGCACAAACTATGAAACTTGTAAATCTAAGAGTGGCCATCCCTGGCCCTTTCTCTGCCATCTTCATCTCATGCCAGCATGCGCAGTGACACAGCGGTGTCACATCTTTCTTTTAAGGCTGTTTTTCCTGTTGATTTAACAATAACCTGTGTTAAACGGAGCGATGGGATGGACTCAAGGAGTAAAGTGTCTCAGCGGAGAGGGGATATTAAACCTTAATGACTGGCTACCACATCACCTTACCACTTTCACTGCATGGTTACTGAAACAAGTATCAGTAATGTACTTAACTTATAAAACAATAAGGCAATGAAGTATTAAAGCTAGTTTCATTCAAGTTATGAATACGGGGTAAGATATTCAAAAATGCAGTTCTTGTTCTTAAAGAGATCACAGTTTGACAACAACAGCAAACAACAGACAGAAAAAGTATTTCTTGTAAATTTAAAATGTCAGTGGTCACTAACAATAATGAAAATTTGAGAAAAAACAATTCAGAACTCACCAAAAGTTACAATCCATTAATTTCTTTAAGTATCCTTTCAAGCTTTTGCCAGCATCTCTAACTGAGCGGTGTCAACACACTCGGAGCTGACCTCTTTCTGAGCCACTCTCTGTTTCACCATCACTCCAACTTTCTCCTCCAGCACCCCTCCCACCTGTGTCCTCTGTCTCTCTCTGGGCTTTTAGCTGTTTGGGGCACTTGCTGTTTTCTGTCTCTGGGATTTAAGGGTTGATACTTGGCCTCATATTTCATGAGTTATCTTGTCATGCTACAGTATGTTGGTTGGCTGTTTGCAATGACAATGTACAGAAAGTGTGTCTAGGCTTGGGTGTACATGATCCTTTAGAACAGGACTTGTCTCTCAGTCCTTTAGGTCACTGCTTGCATTTGGATGTACAATATATTGTGTTCCTGGTTCAGTATTTTAATCACGAGGATACAGGAAGGTCACAGCACTCAGCTAGGTGCTCAAACAAGGTGAAAATCTGGATCATGTTAATCACACCCAGGATATCTATCCCATTCTCTAACTGTCCAATGTCTCCCACTGACTGATTCCCTATTGAGCCGTCTCTCAGCTGGGACTCATCTCGTGACTCTGGGTTTGTTGGGGGTGTAGTTTTACCGACAGGGCCGGGCCAGCAGGACTGTGCAGGCTGTCACTGTTTAGACACATTTATCCCTCGGTCAGGCAGACTCACAATTGAGCCCTGTGCAAGGGCACAGCAGCAGGCTCCCCAGAGTCAGACCACTGTCTGCAGGCCCTGAAACCCTAGAGGGCTGAGTGAAAGGACCACCCCCTCCCTCCACTCACTTTAGCTGTATGATACTGTGGCCTGCACAGGGACAATAACTTCCTCCTGTATTATTGATACCACAGGGAACAGCAATCACTCAGTGCAGCAGGGCTCGATTCACCACAGGAATATTCAATGAGAAACTGGATCCACCCCATACGTTCCTCCTCTCTCTTCTGGAAACTCATGCAACACATGGCCGAAATCAGCTGGTGAAACTAGCTGTTGAGATTGGAATACTTGGTTTGAGTCCAACTTTTAGCCCCTCGTCTTCCAATGGAAATATAAAAGCATAAATACCTCAAATGACCCCTAAAACTGACTCGGCTAGAATTTACTGACATTAGAAGATGAAGAATTTATTTCACTTGCTGTTTTAACCATGATGGAGTTCTTTAAATTGTACCTAACAGATGTGAATATTTGTGGAGATCAGAGAGATATTTTTTTTATCCTTTATTTTAAAATCTTTTTAATCCCAAAAAACCCAAAACATCCTTTCCCTTTACAACAATTCACACTAAGCATGTTTTATAGACTACAAGTTACAATAATGAACAAACAAAAACAAAGATAGATATAAAAATCTTTAAACAATGAACCCTAAACTTTATAAAATTAATTTGTTGGTTTTTTTTAAATGAAATATATAGTATAGCTTTTTCATTTTTCAGGATAACAATTTGTTGGACCAAAATTAGACAGAAGGGGCATTATTTCTACTGCACTTATTGACTGCCATTATCACTATCCTTAGAAAAGTTTGAATATTATTGGTACAGTAGGGGTTGTAATTTTTTAGGTATCCCCTAAAAGGAACAAACAAGGGTCTGCAGGTTTACGCTCTTCAATTGCTGTAGTCAAGGTTTCAACAACAAATGGTTGCATTTCCAAAACATAAACACGTTCCACTTCTACTTTACATCTGGTATAGATGAGGGAAGCCTCTCTGGTGTCAAGTATACTCTATCAATCAATTGAACTTCTGCTACGGCTGGTCTTTATTCCACAATGGCTGCTCAAGGAGGTGTGTGGACAAAGTCACACTTGGAAAAATGAAAAAAAAAACAGTCTTAAAGTAAGTGGACAGCGACATCTGTTGCCCAGTCGTTGAAATCAAACACTCGACAAATACTACAAGGTGACACATAAGAACCAGTATGCACGGTTTAACCTCTGCAGGACCACCGCTGCACTAAAGATTTGTTATGTTGCTTCTACAGGAGCTAAGATCTGGATTTCTTGAATTTATGTATTAATTTCTGTCCATCCACTTAACTCTACCACAGTCAGAGATGATGTGTTATTGTTAACAGACCAGAGCAGCCCATATTCTGATTGTTGTTTGTTGCAAAGTTGTCTGAATTCAACTCATTTAGTCCTTCTGCACTTCACATCAGTAGAGATTAACAGGAATGCACTCAAATCGCCCCACAAAAGCAAAACACAGTGACTACATATTTGGTCCAAACTGAGTTAAGACCAGAGTTTATATTTTACCACAGAAGAAATAATTATGCCACATATTTTTTTTTAAAATTCTGTGAAAGCAGCTTGCTAATTTGCATTAACTACAATAGAGACCATGATGGAGATCAAAAACAGCTAAACTAGTCCTGTAAAGCTACTGTAACTAGCAGAGTGTCAGTAACTGCCATCTCAGCTTCTGACTCTAGTGGAGTTCATGTGATTTGGTTTTAGTTAAGCTTCTTTTAAATAGCACAGACACACAGCGAAACAAAAATACATCACATTCCCATGAACTATTCATTAAACGATAGAAGAAAAAATAATAAACAATTCAAAGAGTTCATTTTCTCAAATGAACAAAGAAAGCTGAAGTAACAGATTATGTTTGTAGCTCTATTTTCCCTGAGGATTGTCAGAGGCAGAGTGCAGCTTTTAGATATTTTGTTTCGTCTATGGGGTAAAATAATTAACCTAAAAAGGTATAAAATAAAGGCATTACAATCTTTTTATCTGTTAAACAGTTTGCTGGTCTGAAAACTTTAAACCTTTTTTCTTAATGTCACTGCCTCTGTAGTTACTTATCTCTGCCTTTGGAGGGCAGCATGAATCAAGGCCATGATGGACCTTTTGATCTAACCCCCCCCCAAATATTGTTCTCTCATAATTACAAGATGCCAAGTCATAATCATGAGGTACAGAAAACAATATTTCATGTTAATATTTTTGTGTTACTGAACATCAACATTTGTTTCAAAGGAAAATACGAGAAACATGTGAGAGTCTAATGAAATCAGATGCAGAGGTGGAAGAAGTACTCAGTTCTTGTACTTAAGTAAAAGTAGTAATACCACAGTGTTGAAATACTCTGTTACAAGTAAAAGTTCTGCATTCAAAATGTTACTTGAAGGTGTAGTCTATGATTCTGGAGAAAGCTTGTTGATATTTGAACTCAACAGCCAAACAAATACACCTCTCCCTTCAGTGCACAGCAACGCACAGCATTAGTTTGTCCTGTGCACGAGCACGAGTTGTGACATATTATACCAAAGTGNCTGTTTGTTTCCCGTTTACAGAGCCAGGACTGTGTATAAACACCAGTTTTCAGTGCATACACAGAATGGAAAGCTAGCGGACCGTGAGGAGATATTCACTGAATTTGACAAAAACTGTTTTGGATTAGAATCGTAGACTACATCTTTAAGTAAAAGTACAAAAGTATTAGCACCAAAACTTAAAGTACCAAAAGTAATAGTACTCATAATGCAGAATGGCTCATTTCAGAAAAATAAATATTATATTATTGAATTATAATTATTGTCGCATTAACGTGTACCTCACTTTAATGTTGCAGCTGGTACAGATGGAACTAATTTCAACTACTTTATATACTTTATCTGCTGGGTAGCCTGTGCATTTGTCCCCCAGGGATCAATAAAGTTTTCTCTTAATCTATAATATTACATCATAATTTATTGGTTGATTATATTTTCTATTATGAAGTAAGTAGTAAGTAAGTAGTAACTAAAGTTATCAAATAAATGTACTGGAGTAAAAAGAACAATATTTACCTCTGAAATGTAGTTGAGTGGAAGTATAAAGTAGTACCAAGTACCTCAAAATTGTACTTACGTACAGTACTTGAGTAAATGTAGTTAATTTCCACCACTGATCAGATGCAAAGAAAGTAAGACTTGCTGTAAATGGTTCAGTCTTTGATTTCATTGGATTTATCGGTTCTCATTTTAGGGCAAACCCAAGATCCAAGTCTTGCTCCAGACTTTTCCCAGTGAGGCTGCTCTCAAAGGGCACAAAGCTCCTCCACAGGGACACCAAGAGCCCTTTGCTTTGCTTCATAGGTCATCAGCAAATCCTTGCGGGCCTGCCGGAAGCACAGTTTTTTCACGTAAGTATGAATGTTACTGCACAGATAAACCACAAAAACAGATTGAAAAACATAATTAGTGAAACAAATGCAGGACAGCACTTTCAGGAAGTGAATGAGCTGCTAACCTTGGAAATCCGAGCTTTTTTATATTGTAAGTTCTTGATGGAATTATTACTGGAGTCAAGATTTTCCTGCAAGCAAAAAGCAGGTTTCTTTTATGTTCTTGTACGAACAGAAGGACGACGTGCATAAAATACACACATAAAGACATCAGTGATTGAGAGTACGAAAGTGCAAATGACTAAAAACAAACATAATCACCAGTACCTCGGTTTTGTTTGTGACCCCACCAAGGGCAGTTTGGTCCACGTTGGAGGCAGAAAGCACCGAGCTGAGCTGAGCCTGCGTCTTCTCCAGGCCGTCAGTCAGGGCTTTCAGCTTCCTCTCCAACAGCACGCTCTTCAAACCTGCTTTATGCTGCACCTTCTGAATATTCTGAGTGAATGTCTCGTACAGCTCGTCCCTTTCCAGCTGAAGCTGTGAGACACACACACACACACAGATACAAAAACATAAATACCCACAAGTACACAAAGCATTTGGCTCACATCCAGGGTTCACATGAATTAAGCTAACATTTGAGCAACATGACACCGTGCAACCGAACCTTAGCTTTTACCTTGCTGAGTTTCTGTTCCAGTGCCTCATAATCCCATTTCAGATCATTCAGCTGCTTTTGTTTGATCATTTCACTGGCATCCTGTCAAAACCAGAGTCACAGATTAATCTGTGCCTATGTGCAGTATACTGCATGTCAGTTACCAAGACAACAATTAAGGAACTAGTAGAAACAAATATAAGTGCACAAGTTGCAACAGTAAACTCCGTATTACAAAATTCACATACGGAACCTTTTTCATCGCGCAGAATTTAGTTTTTTTCTCATTTTCAGCGTTTTCCTCCTCGAGTTTCGAGAGACGCTCTGCGAGACGTTTGTTATCCTGCAAAAGAGGGAGCAGTTCCTTTTCCTTCACCGCCTGTGTCATCATCATGTCCTCCATTTGTGTCTAAGAAAATAATCAGATATGCCATGTGAAAAAAATAAACATAACTGGATCAAAACTAGTGCTGCAACAAAAAAACATACTAATGCATTTATACACTAAACAATTTATCAGTTAACTGTAAAAATGTCTTTGGTGTCAGTCTGATGAGGATGGCGAATGTGTGCACTTATACCTTGAGTGACTCACTCATATCCATATCCTGCTGCATGCGATTAACGAGTTCATTAGCATCACTGAAAGCTTTGTTGTGGCCTTCTATCAGAGCGGTGATGTGGCTGCTCCAATGGTCCTCTCTCTCACAGGTCTCATTTTTCCTCATGTTGTCCAGCTCTTGTGGCAGCAACTCCATCTTTTTCTCATACTTGGCTTTAATTTCTACTCAAACAGCAACACAAAATTATGGCTCCCTCTTGACAGCAGTTGAATTCAACTCAGAATGAGATTTTTTACCTGCCAGTTGCTTCTCCCAGCTGTTCCTTGTTTTAGTCATTTCTTCATCATGTTTCTGTTGAGATAACAACCAAACTGGTGTTTGTAGCGTTGATGCTTACTTGTTGAAATATATCAGGGTGAAGAGAAACATTTAAATCCACAGATCTTTATGTATAGAAATTAAACTTTGTGTGTACTACAAACCAGTTCGAGCTCTCTGACAAGGTTTTCATTGTCGAGCTCCTGCATGTCTACCATGGTGGCCCTCATTTTCTTATGAAGCTCAGTCTCTAATTGTTCTTGCTCTTTCTGCACCAGCTCAGCGGAGACTAAACCATCTGCTTTCAACTCAGAGATCGTGTTCTGGTGTTCACACAGGAGGTGCTTCATCTTCTGCTTATACACCTAGTGGGGAAAACATAATCAAATGTGCAAAACAAAATTAATCTGTCCATAGATAATCTTTGCTTGCCAGTTATCAATTTTGTTGAGTTGGGCCCACGACACAGAGAAGGTGCCCCCAGAACCTTTTTACTTTTAAAATAAATACTGTACCTTTTGTAACTTTTCATGAGAATAACTAAAAGAGATTGGAGATTTATTCTCAATTTGTAGAGAAGCCTGTGAGCCTTCAACTGATCTGAGAGCAGAAAAAATGCCAAAACTGATTTATGATTTTATTATCTCAGGTTTCTGGGATATTCATTATTTCAGTATTCCATTATACCTGTGGAAAAACTGGGAACATTTTCAGGGAATTGATTATCACAGCTGTATTTACAGTATGAGGTTTAACTTACAACATAAATATAATCATGACTCCCATTTTTCAACGTGTGATTACCAACATAGCAGTATCTACTGTAGGATGCTAACAAGAACAAATTCATTGCTGGCTTCCTTTATTTACACTTTCAAGTGGCTTTTTTTGTTGGTCTAGAAATTCAATAATATATTAAAAGTGATATATTTCAATTGATATATATGATTGATGACAAACTGAGTGCTAATATCCAGTAAACGTAATGCAATCACATGATTTTCCCTGACTTTTAAAGTTGAGAGGACAACTGGTGCACATCACACAAAGGACTGTGGGATACTGAGGATAGTAAAGGATACACTGGTCCTCCAAATTCAGTCAAAAAAGGTTGCATCTATTGCTTGCATTTAAAGAGCTTTTAAAATGCTACGTGTTCTGACATATTCCGGCTTAAAATACAGACTAGGGAAAATCTACCCTGTGAATTTGGATGCAGTTTGACTGTGCAGTTACAGTATATCTGTGTATTAACCTTACCTTGATCTCTACTTGGTGGCGCCCCTCATCCTCTTCTATGTCCTTGTCTAAGTTTTTCCGTTCGGCCTTGACCTCCTCGAGCTGTCTGTCTGTGATCTCCCAAAAGGTGTGGATCTTGTCCCTCTCCAGCTGAAAGTAGTTTCTCTCCTCCCGCTCTCGATCCAGCTCCTCTCGTAGGCGCACAATGTGCTCTTCCAGCTGAAATAACACAAACATATTTAAGTGTGGGCCTATTTGAGCCAGACAATGTACATGTCCAGTAGCTTTTGATTACTATAACAGCCAAGTACTGTAGCTTATTGACCTCATTTGTCAAAGTCAATTTACTGTCCACAGGGGGCACTACTCAGCCTGTGAAAACAAACGTATAATGTCTTCTGTGGCTCCGGAGGAAAGTCTGAGAAAATAATCCTGACGATGTCTTCAAGGCTATCTGGGCATGTGCTTAGAGGCTACACATTTATAACAAAAAGCCTGCATTAAATACTGGGGAGTTTGAGCTTGACATTTTAGCATTTTAGCAAGCAGGGAGGATCTAATGAGAAGATTCTACTGGTAGTATCCAGTGTTTTGAGACCTTGACCCATACTAACAACTAAAAGACAGGATATCTCGGCCTCTGCTGCATTGATTTAGACCATTCTTGTTTAAACATGACTCCCTGGGTCCCCCAGCTGTAGGGAAGTGAAATACTTACTCGCTGAAATACCCTTTAATGGACAAATCACTTTGAGCGGGAAACCTGTCTTTCCTCCTGACATAAAACATCCTCCCATCAGTGGTGGAATGTAACTAAGTACATTTACTCAAGTACTGTACTTAAGTACAAATTTGAGGTACTTGTACTTTACTTGAGTCCTTTCTTTTCACCCTACTTTCTACTTCTACTCCACTATATTTCAGAGGGAAATATTGTTCTTTTTACTTCACTATGTTTTTCTGATTTAATTACTTGTTACTTTACAAATTAGGATGTTTACACACAAAATATATTAAAAGTTTATGAAATATGTTTTGTCATAAATAAACTGTTTATACAAGTACAGCTGAAACGATTAGTCAATTGACAGAAAACTATTTGGCAACTATTTTGATAATTGTTTAAGTCATTTTTCATGTAAAAACATTTCATGGTTCCATTATTTTAATTTATTTTCAATAATTTTGAGGTTTGGACTGTTGGTAGGACAAAACAAGCATAGTGATAGTGTCACTTTGGGCTCTGGGCAATAAGGATGAGGATTTGTCACCATTTTCTTTTTTTTTTTACAAACCAAACAATCAATTGAGAAAATAATCAGCAGATTAATCCATAATGAAAATAATCACTAGTTGCAGTCCTGTACAAAATAGTTTAAAATTAGCTCCACCTCAACCAACTACAGCAGTAAAATCCTGCTTTTACATTAATGCATGTAATATGTAATAGAGTATTTTTACTGTTAATATGTTAAATACATTTTCCTGATTATATTTACATACTTTTACTTGAATAACATTTTCAATGCAGGACTTTTACTTATAACAGAGTATTTTTACAGTGTGATATGAGTACTTTTACTTCAGTAAAGGATCTGATTACTTCCTCCACCGCTGCCTTGCATCACATCACCCTTCAGCTCTGACCTGCTCCTTGGACATCTCCTCCTTCGTGAGGCCGTCTATCAGTGTGGGCGTCCTTGCCTTTGCAGGCTTTTTACTTGAGCCTTTGTTTTTGGGTGGCTGGACACAAGTCAACATATTAGAAAAAGGTTAAAACTGCTCTCTACTGACAACCTAGTGTGTTTCTTTAACATTGTTATTGTGGCGAAGTATCATGAATGTACAAACGAGTAGTCAGATATGAACACATAGACCAGGCGTTAGCTGCTAGGTAGCTATCAGTTAACATTAGCTAGTTACAGCAGTTAGCTCACTATGAAGGCACATTAATTTAAATAACTCACCATCGTATATATTCCGCAGATAACACGGAGATACAGGCAGTGTTTCGATAGTTTTGAGAAGCTAGTACCAGTTAGCACTTTAACCCAGAGAAGTCCACTTCTCTCTCGAGCCTGCGGACTCAAACATGTGTTGCCATAGCAACAACAGCACGCGGTTATTACCTGTACGTCCAGGAGGGGGCGAGCTGCAGCAGCACTGACTCTCCAATGACACACCACAGGGTACAGGTATTTACTCAAGTACAATTTTGAGGTTTACTTTACTTGTAACGTTAACATGTAACGTTATTTTTCAGATTAAGATTTTAAATCCAAAACTGCAACATTTTAAGGCTCCCTATTTAGCATTTATTGGCAGTATATAAACATTTAATACATGGTTTATATTTATGTAGTGTAAGAAGATAGAAGTATTTATTAATGTCTGTCAACAGCTATAACTTCCCCTGTGAGCATCCATAAGTGGAAACTGTTGTGTAAACAGATACAAATGAAACACAGTTATCATAATATATATCTTCATGGGAGAAGTTATAATGACAAATACTGTATAATGATGAACATAACAAAACATAAACGGCTTACAGAAAAGAACTGTCTATTTTTGGCCCCTTGTCATGTTTCAGATGTCAATGAGTTGTTAAAAAAAGTGATTTCCCCTCTAAACTTCTCACATGGTTTCACTTAAATAACTGTTTAAGGTCCCAATAAGGTAAAATTATCCAATATTTCACAAAAAAAGGTAAAGATTAGAGAAAGAAAATCATACAAAATTGTGAAGCAGAACTTGTTTTTCTTCTTTTATAGCCCATTAATCATCTCCCAACCCCTAAAATTTATCTTGTGACCCTTTTACTGACGTTTTTGTAGAATAAAGTCAATATCTACAGGGACAAGCTGTAAATCAGAGACTTGAATTGATGATCATACATTATTGGGAGTTGGCCAGTTGAAAGTGAATTGGATTTCTTGGGCTATGAGAACTGGTGTTTACTATGTTACATCCAAATGAAATTTTAACTTATCTCATGACAGTAAATCAGAAAACTAAACTCATCAAATGTTAACCTCATTTGAAAGTTGGACCTTGGATGACACTGTAAAATGTCCTCCCTCCCATTTCATATATAATCATCAACGAAACCAGTTTTGAGCAACCACTTCACTAAAATGAAGCATTATCAAATCTTTAAATCTGTGTAATTTTTGTTTTTGTATGACCCAAACACCACTGGTGCTGACATACAATTTATTGTTGCACACAGAACATACAGTACCGGCCTCCTGGGCTACTGTTGTGTCTTTTGTGACTGCACTGGCAGTTATCATCAGGAAAAGGTGAGTTTAATGGGCGTGGTAGTCAAGGCAGCCTGTTTGTAGCCAAAGACTGGCAGAGGAACACCCTCATCTTTAGTTTGTAGAGAAAATATCTATTTCAGATATACGGTTAAATACCCTTACTTAAAATACAATGACTTAAAGTCACTATTGAGACTGAATAATATGCATATGAAACAGAATTTATCCCAAAATACACATATAACATAGTACATAAACAAAAAGGTTGACTTCATTCCTTCCTGGAAGGCTGTAAAACCTGTTCACTTTTCTCCATGAACATTTTCCTGAACTCATTATTCTTGATTTTCACCACCTGGAACAGCAGCAAACCCAACACTGCAAAATGTACGTGTACTAAATTATGTACAAATATCATTTCACATTATTTTTCCTTACTCGGGTACCTCATGCCCTCACTCAGACATGGAGTGGTGAAGTGCTACACCTGCAGGAGGATAAATACAAGTGTTTAGCTTCTTCACAAGGAGATCAGACTGAACTGCAGAGCTGAGCAGCTCTCCTCAGACTGCTGGACATTCAGTAATGTAATGACTGTTTGGCAGGGCAGACATGACAGTGTCAGTATACTTACAGCTCCTATCTAGAATATATACAGTATCATGCTAGTTGCATGGCTCTAGGGATGGCGATGTCAGTCTGTCAGACCACCACTTTGAGTCCAGACTGAAATATCTCAAGTATTAAATGCTAAATGCCATGAAATTTTGTGCAGTTCCATGTGTGTAATGTGTATTTTTAAATCAACACTGTGAGAAGATAGCACTACAAAGCTGAAGAAAGGTTCATGTGAGGGACCAGAATTTAAACTCATGCATATTGTAATCCATTATATCAGTCCTGTAATAAATATTGTGAAGCTTTGTCACTGTTGACACTGTCAAACAGGTCTTGATTTAACTGTGAAGCAGTAGTTTGTGGTGTTGTAGTGTTATTATACTGCAAGGTGTTTCTAATATTTCTGATTCTCAGTATATGAATGAGGTGGACACAATATTTGAATTCATTTGTTTATTATTTGTTATAATCAAATAGCTATCTAAAAACAGACAAATATGTACATTTCCAGAGGAAAAATAAGACTTTTGAAGTAACACAGGAGTTGATGGTCAAACATTGAGCACAGGGATGTCAAAGAGGTCGCAGAGGCCTTCACTCTCATCCAGATTATAGACGTATTCATGTTCGGACGGGGGTGGAGAAAGACGGAGGAGCGGAGAAAAGACTGAGGAGCAGAGGTAAACACATGGTTAATACAAATATACTACAAATACCAATATATCAAAGATGTTAATACAATATATATGAAGTCAGAGAAGAAAAGGCACTTACCTTCAGAGGCCATGAGCTCTGTGATTAGATCTGCACTCATTATTTCTACAGAATGAGGGAAGACATACTGAACCATGCATTCATATACAGTCAAATAAACATAAGAATTTAATGAGCATAAATAATTCAGAGACAGAAGATACAACAAGCACACTACCTTTGGTTGGGTGTAGTAGGTCCTTCAGTTCTGTTGATAAATCTCGCACTGGAAAAACATATAAAAATATAAAAAGCCGTCAGCACT
>NTHP01000388.1:370366-381154 GCA_003416845.1 Oplegnathus fasciatus | reverse complement strand
GGGGAGATTTTAGGCTATGTAGCATACATACAACCACACAAACAATTTATTAACATGTAAATGCATAAATACAATCTAAAAAATACAAAATGTTTGTGTATTATTATAAAAAAAAGACT
This sequence comes from Oplegnathus fasciatus, assembly GCA_003416845.1. NCBI lineage: Eukaryota > Metazoa > Chordata > Actinopteri > Centrarchiformes > Oplegnathidae > Oplegnathus > Oplegnathus fasciatus. Next base: position 381,035 of record NTHP01000388.1, on the reverse strand, counting down.
AAAAACACAATAGTTAAAAGTGTTTCATTTATGAATCTATACACAAAATAAAGTGACCATCTCACAGTGTCACAAGAAGAACGTAACATTTAGAGGCAAAATGGGGGGGAAAAACAGCCCATTTGCTCCTGTAAGCCACAGTTTACCACATGAGCCACTTACTCACAGTAAATCAGTTACTTACTGATAAAATGCAGAAATATTATTAAACGACAAAATAGGGAAGTATGTAATTACGTTTTTTGCAGATTCATTAAATGAGAAGAAGAGTCTATACACAGCCTTGCAAGCAGCTCTGTGAGGCTGTACAGCAGTACTTTGAGCTAAATGCTAATGTTAGCATGGTAACATGCTAACATGTTATACCTTTTAAGAAGGTATAATGTTCACCTTAGTTTAGTTTTAGCTTGTTAGCTGTTATTTGCCAATAAACTCAAGTATAGCCGAGGCTCATGGGCATGTCATTGGATTTTCAAATATTTGATCATAAACTAAAGTATTGGACACATTCTTCTGACCAACTGGTGTCGCTAGATGAAAAGTCACTGGATCACCAAAGAGATTACGATTAATCCTCAGCGGAGCGTGAATTTCTGTACGAAATTGCTGTCTAGAATCCATTGTTCATTCAGGTGTGAATCTTGAAATCAGAGTCATCGTAATTTGTAGCTGATGCATTTTCCCCTCCTGTCTGTGTGCAGTTAGGTTGGAGGTCAGGGAACATGTTGATCGCAATCATAACTCTTCCTCTTCCTTGTAGCGATGAAGTTGGAGAGCAATACACCACCCTGTACCAGACGGTGAAGGACGTGTATCTGAAGCTGCTCTCTCTGGGGCTGCGGGCTCTCGTCTACAACGGGGACACCGACATGGCCTGCAACTTCCTGGGAGACCAGTGGTTTGTGGAAGACCTCGGCCTGAAGGTAGGCACTTTTAATTTTAGGAAAGATTATAAAATATGTTGGTTTTTTGTCCCCCCAAAACTACGACCAGATACACTTCTTACTGATAAATATTGTTCTCAGGCGACCACTCAGTACCAGCGCTGGCTTCATGATGACCAGATTGCAGGTTTCTACCAACAGTTTGGAAACATCACTTTCCTGACGGTCAAGGTAACCACCAGTGTGTTGTTTAGTGTCTGCTGTTTTACACTGATGATATGGCTGCGTTATTGTGAACTATGGCTGTCTTCTGTGTTTCAGGGTGCAGGTCACATGGTTCCCCAGTGGGCTCCAGGTCCAGCTTTCCACATGTTCCAGTCTTTCGTAACAAATAGCTCCTACTGAGCCACGATGGAGACTGCTGTATGTCACATACCTGCACTCATCACTTGTTAGATGATACATTATTCTCAGGGAAGATAATTTTGGAGGGAAAAGGACTGTTAGGGCACTTATTCATATCATGTGTGTTGTTCATAGAGTACCTGCAGTGTGAGTATTTGGAGAGGGACACATTATGTGTTGTGTTGGCTTTCACATTGGATATGAAATGAAACAATTAAAGTGCCAACTTCCAGCTTTTTTTTTAGATATTCACTAAATTTTAAAAGGACCACAAATAATTTGACACAAATGTGAATAAAATAATCAGATTTAATATTTGTGGCTACCAGCCAGCTTCACTTCTTGTTTCATTTTGGGGATTTGTGCCCTCAGTCTGGTTTTCAGTAAGTGAAAAGCTCACTTCTGTTTAGCCTTAAAAACTCCTCGGTGGCCTCGTCTTCTCGTTTAAGATTATTGTTCTGAAACTGGGGAGATACACATACGTATGAAAGGGTTCAAGTCCTTTACTATTCACTTAAAAAGTCAGCACTTTGATGTCACTGTTTCATTTCATGTCTGCTGTGCTGAATAAGAAGCCAAAACAGAAATTGTCCATGTCCAGATATTTAACTGCACTTCACATGATCAAATGAAGCGATTTTCTGCTGCACTGATGCAAAGCTGAATCTTGGTGTTTCCGGTTTTCTTTCACAGTAAATGAAGTGTTACAAGGTGATTGTACTGAACTTAAATGACGATGCTCAAACTGTCTTCATCAAAACTGCAACCTCACTTGCATTTTGTCTCTTTTATTAAATGTTTTGAACTGCCAGTGACATATGGATTGTCAGATTTATTCACATGCCTTGATTTATTGGAATATCACAGGTAGTTCTGGGAAGTATTTCCATTAAAACTTGCCATGAACTTCATGTTTGCAAGTCAACTTTCTGTGTGAGACAACAGATGACAACACATGATTTCTGATTAACAAACACCTCGGAGAGAACTGTACATGCTTTAGCCTGAAAACACAGTAAATCAGTCACAGAAATCATAAATGCCCCTGACATTCACTCATGACCAGACAAACTTGTCTGCAGCACCAAAAGGTTAAAAAAAATCAAACATTTTACACAAATGGTTCAACCACAAACCATACAATTATTTGTATTCCAACAATGATGCAAGAATTTTGTCTGACGTTGTAGAGTTTCTGTACTGGTCAGACAACATTACTGTTTTGACTGCTGCTTCTTTCCCTTCCTCTAAATTATATGGTAAATGTATGTAGTCAAATAGTGTGACCAATACAACGTAATTGCTTTTCCAGAACAAAAAAAATCCCTTTTACCTTCATACAATAAAACACCTCACATTATTGGATAAACAGTAAAAACAAAAGGCTGTCAAGTCTTGAATCTCACTTCAATTATGGATCATAACATGCTTAACGTACCCAAGATTATTTGGTGTGATTATTTGGATTAAATTAAATCCACTCAGTTCAGTCTTGATTACGATGTCATTGCAAACCTTTAAACATTTTCCTTATTTAAATATACTTCAGCTGCATTAGCTGTTTGGCTGGAAAAGTAATTTCATGACATGAAATTAGTTAAACTTGCAATCCAACTTAATGATCCTGGTAATTGTGTTATTAACTCTTTAATTAGCGTTAAATAGTCTTTAATATTGGGGCATAAAAAACAAAAGAAAGCTCACACTTTGGTTTTAGGTAAAAAAAAACAACAACTAACTTCTCATTCTTGGACTAGAAACTTGAGCTAGATGCTAGAAAAGTCTGCAGTGGTGTGTACCGATTCAAGTAAATAAAACCTTGCACTTAGTTTGACCAGTCGGCTTCTCCCCACTGACTTCACTGACAGCCAATCTGTCTCTAGCTTGTGCACCAAGAGCAAGTGTTTCCTGTAAATTATGTGCAAACTGAAGTCTGTGTAGGTTACATCCATTTTTTGCGTACATTCACAAAGACAGTATCATTTTTAAATACTTTGTAAAGGAAAAAGAGTTTGGGTTTTCATATCCTGAAAGTGGAGGCACTGCTCGTCTTGGACACCCTGCACATCTGTGCACAGAGTTTAGGGAGGCACACAGCTGTGGTTCAGCCTGTGTGGCTGTTAACGGAACATTAAAGTAATTAATCTTTTTAAAGGCCTGCAGGCTTACATGAACGTAGCTTTGTACTTTTGCAAACTTGTCTTATATGATTTGACCTCAAAGCCAATTATATCTTAGTACTTATAATTTTATAAAATATGTGACAATATATAAGAAACAACAAAACTAAAAAATAAATAACTCAAATGGCTTCCTGAATGTATTTTAAAGTGTAATATGATTAGTGTGCCTTGCCCAAATAGTTGAAAACCCCAATTTCCAACTCAGAGGTACGAACTGGAAATGAACAAATCAACAGGACTTGAACCGCCCTGCAGTTAACACATCACTCATCACTGATGTCCTCAATTCAACTTAATTCGTGGACAAACTATGAGCAGCACCAACATAAAGTCTGGACCTGGATTAGACCTGGGAAACACAGCATGTCATTTTCAATAAGAAACATTTACTTTGACATGCAAGTTAAAATACACAAATTGGTACAATTTCATTATTAAAATCAATTTGATTGTAAGACCTTTCTATACAAAGTCCCTCAGCTCTCGTAAACAGGACAGGAATGTGTCGCCTGTACAGGGTCCAGAGACTGGGGGGGAGCCTTTCTGTGCCCCTGTGGAAGGGCTAAACTGTCCAAAAACTGTTTTCACTGCAAGTTAAAACCATCATAAAAACATAAAACATGCAATTTAAACTGTACATAAAATAAAAGGCAAAGCGTCTGAAGTCACTTGGCATTGTGGGAGGTCTCTGAGTAAAGAGCTGTAGCGCTTTAACTCAACATGGAGCAGGGACGTGACATGCCGGAGAGGTCTTGATTTTCTAAATGAGTGTCATGAGGTGTTTCTCCATCTTATCCAGTAGTTCAGAATAGCAGCACAGGACTCATCTCCCCCCCCGCCGTCTTCAATAATGAGGACCCCGTTAAAATGTTCCTTTTAGCTGACGACGTCTTGATAGATAGAGTTGGTCGTGGTGAGGCCAAAGATGAAAGCTCCAATAGTAACCATGACAACACCGAAGACCACCAATCCATGCCAGCTGTAACAGAGAGGAAGGGGAATGAGTTTACTCAAATCTGCATTAAACACTGGACCAAATGTCTCTAATGTGAAAGGGTCGCTAATAAAACACCCAACTCTGCAGATTTATGTGCTTATATTTCTTTTAGGGCTGCAACTAACTTTTTTATTATCGATTAATCTGCCGATTCTTTTATCAATTAATCAAAACCCAACGATATTCATTTAACGCTGATATGAAACAGAGAAAAAAGATGCAGATATTTTTCTCAGGAGTTAGTGGCGACCAAAAAACAGAGCTAAAAGCAGGGTGAAAGATTGACTTAAGCTGCCCAGAAACACAACTCTAATTGAATGGTAACAACTCCATGAGTTGGAGATATTGGGGTAGCTTGTTTAGATATGTTTTCTGCACTCTAATGGCCAAAGTGTGAAAATGCAGCTTTAAGTTATACTTCATTAATCCCTGCAAGGAAATTCATCCTCTGTGTTTGACCCTGACTAGCAGCTACACCCAGGGACCAGCTCCAGTCAAAGAAGCATGTGAGCACCCACACAAGCACAAGGAGAGCATCAAGGGGGTTAGATCCAAGGACCTTGTTGCTGTGCCACACACTAAAGGTACCAAAGGTATCCAAGAATGAGCAGCATCTCACCTTGCAGATCGGTTGTCTGTCTCCGACAGCTTGGCTTGCATCAAACACAAACCTGTTGAGTTAAAGAGGCATCAGACAGATGTTACAGTGTGACATTAAAATTGCACAGAAAGACGGAAATCTTGCAAATGATGAGGGAAGTGTTACCTGGGAAGACAAAGATGAAGCAGGCTGCCAATCCTCCGATCAGTGAGATCACCCGACCAATATCTGGGATGAAGAGGGCGAGGACAAGGGTGACGACAAACCACACCAGCGTCTGCAGGATCCTCCTCCTCTGCTCACGACGAACGCACACCTCCACCTGCTCGCCTTGGAAACGCAGCCAAAGTCCTTCTATAACTGCCCTGGAAAGACACGCGATTACACCAGAGTGCAGTGAGGAAATGCTGCATTAACTGCATCGTAAAATAAGGAAAGTTGTCTTTATCACACGCTAGAGATGCACCGATCCCATGTTTTCTTTCCCAATCCAATATGAATGCTCTTTTTTCTTTGTCAATTTAAAATCTGTATATCTCACTTTATTCAGCTGATCTGAATCATTCTTAGCTGTAACTACACATCACTGTACTATAGGTATAAATATTCATACATCAGCACTCTTTTTAGGTTTGTGCGATTTAAAAATCTGTACTACAGTCTTGATAACAGATAAATGCTGAACAGGGAGACCAGAAGTGTGGAAATCACAGTATCTTACCTGCCACAGAAGTGTAAAATGGGGTAGGAGGTGATGACGCAGATGACAATAAAGGCTCTTGCGATGGCCACAGCAATATCATCAGGAGGGTACGACATCAACACATCCTGACTGACGTTGGAGCCAAATGTCAGGAAGCCACAGACACCTGATCAAACACAACAGGCATTTAAGTATTGACAGCCAGTCATGAGCAGTAACAACACAATCGGTGTCTTCTGCTATCAGCGTAATTTGAACAGACGTTTAAACTCTCACACACTTTAAGACCTGTTACATGTTGAAGATTAGGAACAACTTTATATCTAATCCAAGCGACACCTCTTTACAGGCAGTTTCCTAAATGTGTCAATTAATGTTAGACTCATCGCAAACACTGATAATACCTGTTCCTGTGTAAACGAAGAGACAGATTATCATGCTAAGAGTGACTACGACTCCCCAGGGTTTGATCTCTTTTCTGCTCATGCTGTCGAACACTGGCACACAGCTGACATGGCACTGTAGAGACAGATCAGGAGGAAGAAGATAAGACAAAAATAATTCATCAATATCAAACTCTGCTCAAAAGAAAAAAAGGCATATACTTTTATGATCTCAAATGATACCAAATGAAGAGATACCTGGAAACCAAAGCATATGGTGGGCATTGCATTGAAAACTGCGGTCCAGGAAGCAGAACTGTAACAAACACAATGATTTAACAACTCGAGCAAAGCATGACGACGAGGATGAGTAGGTGGGCAATGCTAAAATGATTAGTAAAAAGTTTAAAAAGCTCTTAGCTGCATAAAGTAAGGGCAGTGAGTGTCCTGAAGTGTGTGCAGAGCTCACCTGGTGGGAATATAGCTCGGAGTCACCTCTTTATCGGGCCAGATGTACTTTATAATGACCACGATGGTAACATACCAGGTTCCCATCACACTCAGTGCGCTGCAGTGAAGAAAAACAACTCAGACGCGATCGCCATGCAAGGTAAAAGCTTTCTGAAATCCTCTGTGAGAAAATGAGCTGAGTGAGTTGACTGTTTGTACCTGGCATACTTCTGAAAGCCAATCTCTTTAGGGATGGAGAGAGGAAGAATAACCAGGACTGCAGTGACTACGATGGTAAATTTGCGGTCAGTGTACCAGTAGCTGCCAACCGAACCGTCTGTTTCATGACCCGCTGCAGCTATCACTGCAACGACAAACAGGAAGTACATAAAACTTTGAGAAGGACAGACAGACGGACAGAAGGAGGCAGCAAAGTGTTTGCTGGATTCGAGTAGAGAGTTAACTGACGTACACATGGAAGAGATTTAGCAAAGTAGATAATTAAAGTCACAACCACTTCATTCATTCATTTAAAAAGCCCAAAAGAGGTGGAAGGTCACAGTCCATTTCCTGAAACAGGCGGGAGGGAGATTTCTACACTGTCAGCGTCTCAGTTCATGGATATGCAAGAGTCACATGAGGAACAAATTTACTGAGTGAAAAAGCTGAGTGGTATCATCCTTGATGCTCTTTGCCCTCGTCGATGATGCCACAGCCTTTTTTTTTTTTAAGTTTATCATCACTACTACTAGACATCTTCCTTTGTCATTACTGTCCTACATTTTAGTGATCTGTGTGTTTAGAAAAGTCCATGTGAATGTAGGTGACAGAACAGTAAGTAATGACAATCATAAAAAGCTAACCGCTGAGAAATGGCAAATATTTAAGGAAAATGTAAACTAAGATCAAAGATTGTCTAACCAATCTGATGAAATGAGACAAGATGGCAGGTGGGTGATTCACTGCATCACCGTGAATATACTTACAGCGATCCAGCTGGTCTCCAATGACGATAAAGAAGGCAATACAAGTCCCAAAGGTGTAGACAGCGATGGCTACTTCACATATGACTCCTGTGACTTTCCCGCAAGAGGCTCGAACAACCTCCTGATACGTGCTTTCGTTACTGACCTGACGAAACCACACAGATAATTAAAAAGTGGACATGCATTCAGCAGCAAAGGTATGGAAACATCCTGCTCCATCATCACTAAAGGTCATCTTAAATCAAAGTCACTGTGCCGTTTCTATGATGGATGTTGGATGTGTTGCGAGATGGTGCGTTAACATACTGAAGTTATCCCGTTTGAATTAGAGCAAACTGAAGCCTTGAGGGGAGGCACCAGCTGAGCTTTTGTCAGTCATGTGCCCACGGCAGCTTCATTCTGTTGTTCTTTGCGGACAAACACAATCTTCTGCTGATATAGCTCATGTGGTTTAAGATTTGGCAAACTCTTCTTCACCTCTTTTGATGCAGTTGTAACACAGCATGAGTGGAGTTTAAAGCAACAGTCCAAATAAGGTATCAGATAAGTTGCCAACCATAAAAAAATGAAAGATGATGATGAAATTTACTGGTGTATTTCTCCTGTGGCAACTTCCTTTCATCTGATATTTCCAGCAGGTTAAAGCTGAACAATTAAGGGACTTATTGTGTATACCAGCTGAAAACACTGCTCTTCTATTCTACATTATGTAGGGCCACTTCGGTAGCGTGCATCCAAACAGGTGTTCCTCTCTACTCCACAAGTAAACCTGCAGCAGGAGCCTCACTGCTGACTATAATCATCTCCAGTTTAAGGGATAGTTATAGAGACAGTAAAAGCATTAGGCTGTTAACTGAGTACAGTCAGTTAATCATACTCATGAAGTCAGCGATTCTCACCGTGCCACATGCTTTAAAACAAAGTTCATCCTGCAGCTGAATGTGGCTGATTTTTGTGCACATGTTTCTTGGATGGACTCTTTCTCCATTATGTTTTAACATGCAAGCGTAAGTCTGAGCCACCAGGAAGTGAAAGTCTGAGTTTTTGTGCAATGCTCTACATTTGATCAGGAATACAACCACGCTATTACACAAGGCTGCTCCGATTATTTCACCACTCCTGAGAGGAAAATACTCATGCGTAAGAAAAGTAGTCAGATTTAAAAGGCTGCAGAACACGATGGAGAAAATGAAAGAGAAACAAGTGGAACAGTAAGAGATGGAAATAAAGACTTTCGGGAAGTCAGAACTTGACGGTCCTGACGTGAAACAAACCTGGGAGCAGTAGCCGAGGATCACCAGTCCACTGATTATGAAGATCAGCATGAACTAAAACAAAGAAACAGGAAGCATCACATTATAGTTCCCGATAATACTGTCTATAGGCAGTTTGGTGTTGGTCACAAGAAAATACATTCAGTTTGTCAGCAGTTATCAGCTCTGACATTCAAAGTAGTGAGTAAGCACCGTGCATCTGCATTGAAGTTGAAGCCAGGTTCAGTCTTAGATTCTAAATTTAGATCAAACAGTCATTTTAATCAATAATGAAGTAAAACACGTTTTTTTCCTTTCAGCTTCTCTAAACGCCAAAAAATACTTGCTTTTCCGTGTTATGTTTTAAGAGGACATATGTTGGCGGACATTGGCGGATTTGGTCTCTAGTAATGTCTGATTAGCATTTGTTAATGTTTTTGACATTTTACACACTAAATAATGAATAGAATTGTTGGTTGCAGCCCAATTTATCACGTCACACCACATGTTTACAGTCTGAACACGAGCCTCATGCAGTGGGCAAAGGGCCTGTAGAAGGGGCCTCACTGGGATCTCCTCACCATTTGAAGCATCACTCCTGCAGTCACGCCTCCTGCCATGTTGAAGGCTGCAGGGAAATTGAGCAGACCTGCTCCCAGTGCTGCGTTCACTACGATAAAGACCGCTCCCAAAGATGACACGCCCCCACTCCTCCTCCTGTCCGTCTCCAGATGCGGGTCAGAATCCACGCTGGGGCTCTGCAAGAGCCACGCCCTTTCTCCAGAGTCATTACTCCCGACTCCGCCCCAGTCATCCACATCAGTGTTAATCGCCATGAGTCAACAGCCTGTAGCTCGGCCTGCCAAGCCGCACACCCAAGAAAATGAGACGTTCTGATCAACTCTTCCTCCACTTGGATCCAGACAGTTGGAGACTGAGTGACAGGACAAGGAATCAGGCAGTAGCAGTTAGTATTTTATGTCCAGTGTTCCCCAACAGTTGGGAGGCGGCTGATGTTTCTCAAAGTTATCACCAGTGTCAGTATGATGGTGGAGCCACTCGGTAACCTGTAATAAAATATTGTTTCTATTAAGAGATTCTTGCATTGGTAAATAAAATATGAGCATGCACAGTGCTGATATCATATCAACATACAATGTAAATTAATGTAAAGTAGTTATTTGTCAAGCAAATTCTTTACCAATTAATAAAACGTAACAATAATTCCTAAATCAACAATTAACCTTAACAAATATTATGTGAAAAGACAAGACAGGTTAACTTTTTCTAATATTTTTCATGGTAGAGCCAACGTTTCTTGTCCATTGTGCAACAGTGGGCTGTTTAGATTTGAGGTTGACATGAAATCTGCACAATATTGGCTGACATGATCTTTATGAGCATATTAAAGGTTCCCTTGTGGAGTTTTTGACCCCTATTGGGAGCAAAGTTTTGATGCACTAGTCCTTTAAATAATTGCATCTTATCTTCTATTAAAAAAAACACACAAGAAAGTAGATACTCAGGAGTATGGGGGTGACTTGACGCAGTGATTTAACTGTGTGAGGAGTGCATACCTTCACTAAAGTGAGACCATGGAAGCTTTTGAGTCAGACTCTTCACTTCAACTTAACAATCTGACCACTGCACACCAGGGACCTGCAAAAGAGACAGACAGCCTCAAGTCAAGCAGCTAAACCAGTATTTCTCCATCAACACTGGCTGCATTAATACTGACATGCATGTTTGTTAGTCTTAGAAATAAAACACAAGTGGAGGAGAGTTAAGCCAAGCTAGGTAAAGGTAATTAATTAATTAATTAAT
>NTHP01000388.1:349292-361569 GCA_003416845.1 Oplegnathus fasciatus | reverse complement strand
AAATCAGCTGCTTAACGTTAGATGGTTGACGCGCTATTACCCAGTAACAACCCCGCCTACATTTAAGAGTACTGTCTGTGGTGGAAACGCAAAACAGATCTTGGGTTAGGTACCTTTTGGCAAGGGTACTATATACTATACCAAAGGTACTATACCGAAGTGCTTAATGGAAATGCGGCTTTACTTAAAGGTCACACAGTCTAATAGTGGAGTACTGTGGTTCTCTTTAAGTTCATTATCATAACTGATTGAATGATATGACTGTTCTCCTCCTTTAGGTGAAGGGTAACCTCTCAATTGGTGACTTTGGTTATACCTTGCGGACACAGCTGAGCACAAAGGGCTTGCCCTGGTCATCCCTGTAGGCTCCCACTCCCAGGTTCATCTTCTTGGGGTTGGTGTCCTTCTTGAAGGCTTCGCTCACCCCCAGGATGGGATCGGGGGGACCCATCTGCACTCCACCCCACCATGAGCTGCAAAGACATCAAATAAGGTGAATAGTGATGTAGGAGGCAAACACTCAACAGTTCATCTGCACTGAGAAACAGCTATACACTAATGCATCCTTATAAGGTCATTAAATGTGCTGCTTCTTAAGTTTTCATGGCCTTACGTGACACTGGTCACACTAATGTGACGGCCATATTAGCCATGCTCCTGTAACGCGCCGTGGACCTAATGCTCGAGCTTAACTCCTCATGTGACCTGAGGATACCACACTGACGTAGAGACACATAAACGACACATGCTCAGTGGGCACAAGTTTGTTGAAATAAACATTATAATCCATTCAGAAGGTCCAGAGTTCAAAAACAAGAGCTAATCTGGGTCTAAAACACACTGTTAACGAAATCACTCCCTTGTTCACTAAATCACTATACACACCATAATAAACACCCTATAAGGTACTCCAGTAGTAGTAGTGTGCAATAGTGAGAAAAATATGAATATCATTCAAAACATCTGTTACCTTTACTTGTGCTTATGGTAATATTTGCAATCCTCTTTCAAAAGTTTTATTCATCTGGTCGGTGGCTTGTTCATTTCTTCTTATTTTCAGCCAATTAGTTTTATTCATACTTGTCTGGTGTTACAAAATACTCCTGACTTATTAATCATTCACTAAACTGAACACTTTTACATTTTTTTATTTAAGGACCGACTGCAATATCATGTCACCCTTGTCTTTGAACAGTCTTAAATCTAAAAAAAAATTGATTCAAAGCAGAAGAATGAATGGATTTATTTATTCATTATCATTTAGAGATTCACTATTAAGTAAATGCTAAAATATCCTCATGAACAAACCAAATCGCCTACTGTAATTTTGGAAACTACTGATCTGTGAAACTAGAAAAATCCCTTGTAAGAAGAGTGAGGTAATACCTGCACAAACACAGAAGTGAATAAAGGCAGAGGCGTAAGCAGACCAGCATTAAAGACAGCAAATGTAAGCTGCATATCAAATGTAAAAAGGTCATGCACTCTGACCTCCTGACCTCAGCCTGACAGTCTACAGCTTATCATGTGGTGCAGGCTGTGTAAACGTATTAGATCCACTTTAGACTTGCTACATACAACATACCATAATAATATATAAGCATGCCTACACACATCAGGCTGTCTATAAAGTAACATTGACCACTCCTAGTTTCAAGTGGGATGATTGGTTTTAAAATACTTTTCTTTCTTATTGAACACACACTGGTGTAGGTGTCAGATCCTGGATCACAGGCCCGTCATCCCTCTCTATAATGCATCATAAAATATCATATCTTTAAAAAATTATTTTCTGGAGCTAATGAAATGTGATGTAAGTGGAAAGGGGATGGATGAGGAAAAAACATCCAAATCTTAGAAATAAGGAATTTAAAAGTAGATGTTTCAGGTAGTTTCTCTCTCTGTGTAGCATCCAGGAAATCACTGCAGTAGCTGAGTCATCTGTGCATGATGCGAGTTCTGCATTAAAAAATAAAACAGCATCATGTCGATCTACTGAAGAGATCTGTGGTTTTAACACATCAACAAGGCAAAAATGAGTCCAGTGATTATCTCTACAAACATTAATTAAGGAGCATATCATTTTACATTTCGACTTCTTTATAGTACTACCACTCAAAATGAAAGTCTATATTCAGTAATAGGGGACTCCACATGTGTGGTCGAAATAAGATGAATGAAATGCAGTAAATAAAGGTTAAAGCCTACATTACAAGTGCAAATTAAAAACTAAACCTTGCTAGATTACTAGATACCATTATCGTGTTAAAGGCCAAAAAAATCAGGGCAATGTTGCCTGCTTTGCTACCGGATATTATGACTATGTCATAAAGGATTGCTACTAATATAATAACCGTCTTATCACCGTAACATTTTGCACTTTAGATGAGTAAAGTTAACACATTCGGTCACACATCTGCTTGATAAATGAGGGTTGTTGCATGTTGCGACCTTCACTGCACTGCTACTTGCATATTGTCTCAGGTTTCCTCTACTTTGTAAACCCTTTAAACTTGGCAGCTAAATTTAGGACTGAACACTTTGCAAAGGGCAAGAGTCTCCAAGCCCCTACTAACAATTTAAAAAAGATCACACTGGTTTATTAAATAGTGACTACAATTCACTGACAAACACAAGTTCATTGCATGAAAACTAAGTAGTGTGAACTAGTTGAAAAAAAAAAAAAAGGTATGTGCTGAGTCCAGCCTTGCGATTGTTAACTTACATACAATGGGGTGTTTGATCCTGAAGCTCTGAAACTACATGTACAGGCAGGAGACAACACAGTCAAAGCAACACTTGACAACGCAACAAAATACAACAGTTCTGAATGAACCTTTGTGAAGCTTATAATGTCTGAGACATATCACTTTCACTGTATTTTTTAGCCCATAGTTTATGGTGCTGTCGTATATGTCGTAAATGCTGTTATCATCACAACTATGCTATATATTTTTGAAGTTTAAGATTAGATAAGATTTCCTTACTTTCATTGTAAAAGTACAGTGAAGTATAGCAAGCAGCAAACTGTGAGTAACAAAGACTGTATATATGTATATGTGAGAACATAAATAAGGCAACATAATGATAAATGTATCGGTGCAAAGTGCAAACAGAAGAGGTTGGAATTATTTTACTATGTAGTTTTATTTTCAACACTAGGCTATGTAGTATTGTGCAACTGAGAATCACCGCAGCAGAAATGCTGCATACAGTACAGTGAGGGGCATTTGAGTTCAAGTGGTCTTGTTGTGCCTGCAGTGTGCATGTACACAGAACCTTTGAACAGCTGAACTTCAGAATTTATATAAACATCACAGTGACTGACAAGTTATCAGTGATCAACAGACCAAAGGCCTTTTTTGGCAAGCTACAGGACAGGATTACTTTCCTAAAAAGGGTGTTATCTCCCTATCAACTGCTCTTCATACTAGCGTCTACCATTAAATAAAAACGTCTGGTTACAGGTGGAGGGGGAAAAAAACCCTACTGTTATTTATTCAGCGTTTGAAACTAGGCCAACGTGCTTGAACATGAGACAAAATGAGACAAAAGCAGGAAGTCTGTAATACACCCACACAGACAGAAATACGATAGCACCGGCCAGCAAAGCCACAGTTACACCTGTGAGATAGAAGCAGAGGCTGAACAAAGATACAGAGACACTTCATGAAGTTGTCTGCATTTACAAAAGCTGCATATGAGACGTTTTATGCAAAGAAAAGCGCAGCAGCGCATCTAAACGAGTTTGCCCTCCAAGCAGACCCTGAAAGGACATCGGCGCCTGTCTCAGCTTCGCCGTTAGGAATTAGCCAATCAGCGCTCAAAGGCGGAACACGCTAGCCAATCAGCTCGCACGACTTCCCCAACTACGACAAGTCGCTTAGCTCAAATTGCGCGTGGGATTTGACAGCGGAAGCCATCGCGATCGTGTAAATCCTTCAGAAAGTTGCCGTTAAAACCAAAACAAAGCTAAATTGCAGCCACCTTAGACGACCCATTATTATAAACAAGTTATTTATAGCGAACCAAACCGAGCCGGGCTGTTATCTTCTCCTCCACACCGGCGACTGCTGCATGGGAACTTGTGCTGCTGCTGACACACCAACGTGACTTTCATCAGCTTCACTGATAGCAGCACCGAGACACCCTCCGAGGTCAACTTAGTGCAGATTGGAGAAGATGTCTAGCTCAACAGGTGCTGACCTGAGCGGTTACCTACTCATAAAACTGGAGCCCGTAACGTTAACCTGTATATGAACATTAGCTGCGCTCTCCACAGCATCTAACATCAAACAGTACACCGGGGCCTATTGAAACCATTTGACCCCTGTCTATGTTAGCTAGCCGGGGCTAGTGTGGCTAAAGTAACCACAGAGCAGTGAAGCTTCAACATATATTTAAAGGCTGACACAACCGTTAACGTTAAAATAACGGTTTGTCTGCTGCTCAAGCTAGCTGTAAATCTAATGTGACAGCGGCGCTAGATTACCAACACAACTGCATATAAACGTCTCTATATCGGTTATTTTTGAGCGTGTTGTTGCTGCTTTACCTGTTGCGGGTGGACAGGACTCCCAGGGACGGGGAAATGTTCCCCAGACAGTAGATCACCTTGTTTGACTTGAGCAGGGCCATCGTTGTGCTGCGCTTGGGAGTTGAGCCTAGTAGGATGTGGACGGATGTGAAGGGCAGGCGCGACCACGATGCGACGTTCTGCGTGCGCGATGACGTCACAGCAGCAGACGTACAGCTGAAAGGCTGAAACAGACACGCGATGCCTTAATGTTTTCTGTTTGTGTCTAATGTCACATGTTGTAAGCGATTGTTTACACAAAAAGTGTTGTTTCTGGAGAAAAAAACAAGCATTATCTTGATACTTGCCTTTCAATAAAGTTGTTTTTAAAAAAAAGAATGTATTGTTTGGATTCACTGATGATGAAAGAAATCTGAATTCGCAGTTCTATTTGATTAATTTGCTTACTATCTTGTCCAAATATTATTTTATATTCACAAATACAAATTCTTGAGCAAAAAACTTTTTAGAGCCGAATGTCCATATTAAACAGTACTTTTCCTCAATATCTTGAATGTACAAACAAAAAAGCTGTGAAAACATACAACCTCTGTAAACTTTACAAAATATTTATTTAACATTTATTTATTTATGTATTTGTTTTAATCTTTTTATTACATCTTTTGGTCCCCCTGGCATGTTTGTAATTGTAGACTCTTGCTGTTTACACAAAGCATTGTAAATTTGTGTTGTAAACCTGTTGGCTGTTTCAATAAAGTTGTATACAAAAAAAAACAACTGACACATGGAGCAGACCTGAGATTAGAGTCTGACTGTTAATCCTGAGGCTGCTGTGTGCTGTGGAGAGAGAGCAGCAGAGGAAGGAAAGCCACTCACACACAAACCCATACATCTCCAATACAATCTTCTTGTTTTAAATCATACAGATCAATCTGCATCTTGTTCAGGATAAAAGCCATCTGACTGACATGGTGGAGGCCTTTGTGTTTCAAGTTCACCGGGCAGTACCATGGTGTACAAATACTCTGTTACAAGTAAAAGTAAGAGTCATGCATTCAGAATTTTATGAAGAAAAAGTACAAAAGTATTGGCATCATATAATACATACATATATTATATCTTATATCTCATACTATATTATTGTATTATTATATTATATGATATCATGTTTACATTAAATTGACCTGCTTCATATTCTATATTATACTTCTATTACATCTCTATATTAATACAGACAAAGTAGGTTCCATTATTACTTAATCATATCATATATTAGTCTGGTGTTTGCTGTTACATGGACATGTTGATTCTGCTGCTAATAATCACACCACTGTCACTTTACCTGTATCTTTGTCTACATATGCTTGTGTATAGTTTCTGTTTGTATTATTTTTTATTCTAGTTTTTATATATTTTTATTATTTATTATTTTACCTTTATACTTATCTGTATTTATTGCTGCAATTGTGCTGCTGTAACAACCGAATTTCCCTGCTGGGGAGCAATAAAGGTGTCTTTTCTCAAAATATACTTACCAAAAGTACTCGTCATGCAGAATGAACCATTTCAGAATAATGTATGTCATGTTATTGGATTATAATCACTGACAATGATAATCTACATATCACTTTAATGTTGCAGCTGCTAAAGGTGGAGCTAACTTTAATTATTAGTTGCTTAATCTATAATAATATATAATATTTTATTTGTTGATAATATTTTCTTATTAATAGACTGAGTCTGTAAAGTAACTAGTAACTAAATTTATCAAATAAATGTAGTGCGGAAAAAGTACACCATTTCCCTCTGAAATGAGATGGAGTAGAAGTTTACATTTACATAAAATGGAATTACTCAAAATTGTACTTAAGCACAGTACTTGAGTAAATGTACTTCCACCAGTGAAAAGAGTCCATGGAGAGGTCGATCAAGACAGACCTCCAACATCATCACATACATCCAAAGCAAACACAAAATAGAGAAACACAGAGTAAAAATCACACAAGAGAAAATATTTGATAAAAATAATATAGAAAGTCATAAGTAAGTAACATTGTAGAAAACTGTATATTTATTATTCATCAACATTAATCTCACATGCTTAGTTTATCATCATGTCTGCTTTAAAGCCAGTGGACCTGTCCCTGAATGTTTAATGACCATGCGTTCATATGCAGCACAGGTTGCGACAAACAAACACAACAAACACAACTTTAATGGTTCGTTTTTTTTTTATGGGATACTTGATTACAGAATTGATGCCATTCCCTGGTAGCAGCATGCTGCAGTTACTTGATTTGACCACTTGAGGGCAGTGTCACATAATAGACACTGCATCAACTTTTAAGCTGTTTTTTCAGTTGCTCCATGCAGGTTTATCTGCCAGAAGTCTTCGCCCAGTTCATCATGGAGACTTTTCTAGTTGCTGTGATGATTATCTAACACAAAGATGACATCCCACCTGCATGTAGGTCAGATTTAGTTGAGTATCATTGTTACAAGACATGGGAAATGAAATAAATTGTACCTGACCCACTGCAGAAAAAGTGTGTTATTTTTGTCTGAAGGACAACCGTCAAATAATTAAGAATCATCACTGATTTACTGTTTGCCCAAGCACAGGTACCTCCAACCTCCCACCAGATGGAGACATTTTCTACATTTCACTCCACAAAGCTCACCAGCTCTCACTGTTTCTGTGTCGCAGCTTAACAATCAACGCATTATTACTTAACAGATTAGATGTCCAACCTTTAAAAAAAGCAACTTGCAATCATTAAAGTCTCTCAGCCACTGAAATACTTTATAACACTGTTATCTTCCAGTGGTGTAAAACATTCTTCTTCTTCTCTCCCTCTAATTACTGTGATCTGTAAGTGTGTCTTCGCCTGATGTTACTGCAATAAGTGCTGCATGAAGATGCCAGAGTCACACAAGTTAACAAGAACAGCAACGTCACTGTCGCTCAGTCTGTGTAGAAGGAACAGAGACCTGGAAGAACATAACACAACAGAGCCTGGAAGTCCATGAAACCTTTTTCCTGCAGCGAGACAGACGACTCACTGGCAGCCCAACAGAGTGACAGAGCGGGACATCAACTTGGCTCGCATGTGGGACTGCCAGTGTGTGGAGCAGATATGGATATTCACATCCACACATGCAATGCAGTCACTGTCCTTAAGTCACTTTGTGGAAAGAAACTGATGACAGTATAATAACAGTGATGGGAGGTTGAGGAGCAAACAGAGCAGAGCTGAAAGAAGCATTAAAACGAAAGAGCAGCAAAAAAAAGAATAATGGAAAAAACTGATAAGAGAGAAGTGTCACTGACTGTAATGCTGAGTGACGTTTCACAGCTTAGCCCAGGGTTGAACAGGCTTCTTTAATACCCATTGTACAGTATATATATATATGTGTGTGTGTGTGTGTGTGTGTGTGTGTGTGTGTGTGTGTGTGCACGCTCATGTTTTGCTGTTACTGTAAAAAATCTGCATCCCTTTATTTGGCCTTTTGTTTACGTGAAGATTTTCTATTTTCAAACACACAGTACAACATATGACTCCTGTGAGGTTATGGGTCAATAGTTTGTGTGACAGGAGGCTGCTGTGATGATGAAATGATGTGAGGCAGTAGTAGTGGACCATTAGATTTTATAGATAGATAGATATATAGATATAACACTTGACACAGTGTGGGCTTCACTCTACAGCAGTGTCCTGCCTGCTGTCCCTCACTGTGGTTCATCCAGTTCACTTTGTTTTGGATAGCAGCTCTCAAATATGTTCAGTCATACATTTTTATTTAAGGGATTTCATTTTGCTCACATGATTTGTTTTTATTTAGTTTTTGGGTTTTTCATATTAATATTTTTCATTAAAAAGCAAAAGCGAAAGGAGTAAGCACTAATCTGAAAAATCCTCTCTCTTCTTGCTGCAATCATGTCTGCGATACTGGAAGATCCTGAGAAGGTTTTTAGAGCTTCCTTTGTTGAGCCTCCAGTGTTAGATGTGTGTGTGTGTGTGTGACTTAACAGGAATTAGTTATTCATTATAATTAGGGCAAAGTTGAAGCTAAAGTGAACGCCCTTATAAATCACATTTTTTATAATGAGTACAGTCATATAGTGAACATGAATGTCTCTCGGGCTAAAAACAGTGATACTAGACTGAGATCTGAGAATTAATATTGTGACTTTACAGGCACACCCACACAGGTGTTTTCACTTTTTGCTGATTAGAGCTCTTCTCTGGATCATTTTGACTTGTCATAGGATGAAAAGTACAGGTTTTATTAATAACATTAATAATGGCTCAGTTCTATTAAAGTGTCTCAGTAAGTCATGACAGCGAGCCAGCGTGCACAATACCAGAACTAGGACCCTGAAACTGAAGCAGCTAAATGGAATTCAGCTATCATTCATTTTATTATTTGCACCTGTGATTTTCCTACTATGATGTCCAAATGTCTTCTGTGGAAAAGGTTTGACGTTCCCTCTTTTAACTGTGTTGTACCTCTTAAGAAATATTACACTTTTATCATTCTAATTATTAGAAATGCTGTGAAGAGCTCATGTAACCGCATTAACCTGAGTAAAGGTCTAATCAGCCAGAAAAACACCTGTGAGGCTGTGCAGGGCCTTTAACAACACTGTTAATGGAAATGGAAATGTGCTCCTATGTTATCGTGGATTTGAACACACCTCAGGGCCACCGAGCGAACAAATGTTTTACACAGACGTTCACAAATTATTAATTATTTTTAATTATGAATTGTACTGTAATAATATTGTGTCCAAAGTACAAAACACAGAGTGTTTAAGTTGGATGCTGCATATGATTTCTGGCTAAAAAAAAAAGGGAAAATAAACATTGTCCCCAGTGTCTGTCATCAGAAACACAATTAGACTAAGATCCAAAAATATCACTAATATTTGCACAGATTTTCTAGGGCAGCAGAAATCACCGAAACAACATTCACATCTTAGAAAACACTGCAGAACATTGTTAATGTGTAAAATGTTGGTCTAAACTACTACTCTGAGTCTACTAGAAAAAATAGTATGATGTGTTGAATAGGCGATAAAGACGATGATGACAGAATAAAAAATCAATAATTAGCCTCCTGGCATCTTTTTAGTCATGTGCAAAATACATTTTTGAATGGTTTCACTGCTGATGGAGCTACTGTGACATGTTTTACAGTAAGTGCATAGTTTGTTTAATATCTATCTTGCATATATTAATAAAGATACACAGTCAGTATATCTAAATATTGGGAACAGACGTGCTTTTAAATTCATATTCATATCATACATTAAACTATGTCTATACCCCTGTGTGTGTGTGTGTGTGTGTGTGTGTGTGTGTGCGTGCGTGCGTGCGTGTGTGTGTGTGAGTGAGAGAGAGAGTGTGTGTAGAATTGTAGCCCTGAATAGTCAGGCTTCCCTCTTGGTGCACAAAACAAAACCCATGGTGCCCATGACAACAAGTAGTAGAGCTATGGGTGGGCAGTGTCCACTTCCTGACTGCCAACCAGTTACAGCCCAGTGTATAAATAGCTGCTATTAAACTGCTGGAAAATTACAAAAGGCCAACAGCAATGAGACAGCAAAATGGGAAGCTGACAATATGCACCCCCGAACACAACACACACACACACTCACTCACGTAGCCACACTCCCCATGCTCCTTTAAGCTACCTTGTGACCACTGTAAATCATACTGACATAGACAGGGCAGTGGGGGGTGTGCAGGGCTCTAGGGGGAAGTATTTTTCACCCTCCCCAATCCCCCCTCCTCAGTGGAATGTGGGTGAGGGTGGATATCGGGGAATAAGAACAGCTGTCAGAGGGACATAGACTCGTCAAATACAGCTGAGATTGTAGGGATGAATGGGTGTGGTGGAGCTCAGAGGAGGGGAGTAATTGTAGATGTGGTTATGATTTGTGAGAGCGGCCTGGCAGGTTAAGGTATGCAGCGACCTAGCTCAGTTGTGTGATGCCACCGTGACACAGCGGAGTGAAGGTTAGGCTCAGCAGGTTTGGCAGACAGGCCAGTTAACAGCTTTGACCTACTACTGTGACAGCAGCATGTAATGTACGTGGTGTATGTTACTAGCATATGTGCACAATGAACCTTTAAACAGCAGATTTCAGAAAACATTTGTGGTGTCCCAATTGTGGCCAGATGTGGTTGTGTTGAATATTCAGAACAGTCAAAACTGTAAAAAAAAATAAAATAAAATAAATAATAATAATAAGCAAACTTTAGTAATATATTTAGTATATCTGCTGTAGCTACTGTTGAATGGACATGAGACATGTATTTACTTCAAATAAGACAAAAAATAGATTTAGTTGACTATAAAACAGCTTGCTCTCCTCGACTAAAAATACCATCACTGTGCTGACAAGAACAAGATTTCAGCTGATGACAACAGAATGAATAAAAAATAAGTACAACTAATACTTTATGTCCTTAAGTCACAAGACTTAAGACTTAAGACTAATTCTGTCCATGGATTTGTGACCCTACATTGTCCTCTAATGCGTTTTGTTGCTAAGCTTGTGGATATTTGCAAGATGCAAGAAGCTAACAATTTATAATGTCCAGACTAGTCAAATGAGTCAACACTTGCCCGTTAAAAATGGAAATCAAATAGTTTACCTTGATAGTTACAATGTATTCTCACACACAACTGAACAGAATGCTACAGCTGTTTTATAAATGTTTAGTTAGATGGAACTGCGTAGCAATATGATGTGATCTGCTGAACAAAACACAGTAGCACATGCTTTCCTGTCACGAGTACAGTGTGTTTTGAACAATCTAACTCAACTCCATAAGGCTAATATGTTGCAAATAAGACTTGACTACATCAAACCCACGCAGTCAGTATCATAATTGGAATCAAGACCTCATAACAAAAACCTAGGTATCCAAAAATAGTGCTTTACAGCATAAGTAATGTCACTTTTCAATCTTTCTCCTACCCTGGAACAGTCAGTGTACACAAATGTGAGATGACTCAAACTATAACAGAACTGAACAGTGCATGCTGAAGAATGAAAGGGGGGTTTAACTACATAAACCTTCATAAATGCACGTACTGTATATTTTTTTTCAAATGATCAATGTTCTCTCTGGCATTGAAGTAATTCATGCACATGACAGAAAAGGCACTGTGAGGCTGGTAAGAAGTTTCCTTACCTGGTTACAGGTGCTGATGTCTACTCCATTTTTTAGGAAGTCGAGGACTTTGTCAATGTTCCCCGCTCTGGCAGCCCGCAGGAAACTGGTGTTACTGTCGGACTAGAGAGACACAGACAGAACAGTGGCTAATATTAGGAACAGGAATATAAGCGTGTTTTTCATGTTCGATTTCATGACGTTTTAGCTGTACTTTCATATTTCTGGTGTGGATGGAACATGTTGAGAGAAAGGGTTGGTTCAGAAGATATTTAGGTCAGTGATTTTTTTAACCCCTTGTTTGTCTTAGTTCTGTTTACGTACACATCTGCATTAAAAAATTCAAGTCAATTTAGAAAGACGGATGTGGCTTGTTATCGCTGTGCATGATGGGAGTTTATTTGATATGAAAGGACAATATAGAGGGTTCAGAAAGGGTTTTGTGGTTTTATGGAAGTCCAACTTCCTGCTTGTATCAATCCTTTGTCTGAGTAGGCTATTCTAAATTTAACCACCAGACATCAAGGCAGCACAAGCAGCTGCAACACACACA